>CM028689.1:5773413-6323236 GCA_016771965.1 Brassica carinata | reverse complement strand
AATGGCCCAACTATATCAAAACATTTTTGTTTAGTAAAAGTTCTACACCAAAACATTCAACTTGTTTTCTCTATTTTACCGAAAAAATGTAAGGCATTAGTTGACCTTATTGATCCGTATGATACACGGGACTAACATAGTTAATAAAAGTATGTGGAGTTTACCTTTTGAATACGGCAATTGTAACCATTTAAATGGTATACAAAAATTGTTGGTGTGTTCAAAAAGAAATTGTTGATTTATTATATATATATATATATATATATATTATTGTTATTATATATATTTTAAAGAGAAAGTATGAAAACATTTACAAATAGGGTTGTAGTCCTAGTATTAGAAGTATATAGTTAGCTTTTTTTGTTAAAGGATTAAGTATATAGTTAGTTACTAAACTCTATCTGGGAAAGAAATATAAGCTATTAGTTGATGGAGAGAGAGAACAAATTTAGTGGATAGTTTTGAAGTTACAATTCAAAGTATTCATAGTTAGGTTTCATTTGCATTCGGTGGAAATCTGGCATATCTTGACCAAACTTTTTGCATGGGCTCGTCGGGCATGTGTTTAGTTTTGGAGATTTTGTCTTAGCATATTTAAGTAAAGAGAATAACCTTTTATTTATTTGAGTTTTATGACATATTAACTTTGAAATATTATTATTACTAATGCATTAAGCTTTCAGAATTTTCGAATTGCATGTATATGCTAAAAGACTTTTGTTATATACAAAAAAATTTGAATTTGAGAATGAATTTTTTCAAAACTTATTATAAATTTCTCAAAGTATTTTATGACCTTGGTGAAAAATGTTTTGTTCTAAGTCGATAAATATTAAAAAGGAAAAATCTCTTAGTTCATGCAAAACAATATAGTTTTCGAAGTCTCCCCTTTAATTCACTCATGGCTTCATTTATATATAGTCCTTCAGTTTCCTAATTATCAAAGCACTTGCATCTTTCTACTAATCAGAATTCGCAAATCTCTTTCATATATATAAGCAAACCTCTTCTTCAACATTCTCTTCTCATTTTTCGTATAAATCGATCTTTAAAACATGGTCGAGGGAGTGTCCAAGGCATTGTGGATTTGTGTGGCCATCGTGTTTGCAGTAACCGCAGCGGTCGCACGAGTGGCTTGTGGACAACAAGCACCGTGTTACTTCGTGTTCGGAGACTCTCAATTTGACAACGGGAACAACAATGTCTTAAACACCATTGCAAAGGTCAACTATTTACCTTATGGTATAGATTTTCCCGAAGGTCCAACCGGTCGGTTTAGCAACGGACTTAACATTCCAGACGTTATCGGTTAGTTTTAAACCGGTTTTCTCAAGCTTAATTCAGTTCGATCCAATTTTTATTCGATTATTACATGTTGTGTAATATTCACCTCTTATGTAATATATACCGGATCATGCGGTATTCTTTAAAAAATTCTATTTTAGAAATTAAGTTTTCAAAACGTGTTATTCAATACATAGTATATTCCAACCAGATTTTCAGAAAATTTGACTACCCCTTTTCAAAATACTTTAATCCAAAATACCACAACATTTGAGTTTAGGATTTAATAATTATTGTTCAAGGTTTATAAACTTTTATAAATAATTATTAAATATTTATAAATAATTATTAAATATTTACAAATAATTTAAGAGGATTTTTTTAGTATTTTTTCATTACAAATTTAAGATATTTATGAAATGGTCATTCCTTAAAATAAATTTAAAAATTGATATCAAGTTTGTAGTAAAACTAAAATTTACCCAATATATATATATATATATATATATATATTTGTATGTGTATGTGTGTGTGAAGATATGATAAAATTGAAAAGATTACTTAAAAAAATTCATTGATGACTTGAAAGAAAATATGATAAAAAATTACTATTAAATTTAAAGTATTTGTGAGCATTTTTTTATGTCAATTGTGATCACTATTGTTTATATATAATTTTTAGTATAGACTTTTTAATCTTTTTTGTTATAGCTGAACTAGCGGGTTTCAATGATTCCATTCCACCATTCGCCGGAGCATCACGGGAACAAGCTAACATCGGACTCAACTATGCTTCTGGCGGCGGTGGGATCCGGGAAGAAACCAGCCAAAATTTGGTAACATAGTATATAATATAACGATTTTATATCATCTGAAAATAATCTAACTAAATCAGTAAATTGATATGTGTATATACAGGGTGAAAGAATCAGTTTGAGAAGGCAAATAAACAACCACCAGTCGGCGATTATAAACGCAGCGGTGCCAAGGCGTCAGCTACGACGATGTCTATACACAATCAACATCGGAAGCAACGATTACCTCAACAACTACTTCTTGCAACCTCCTACCTCAGCTCGTCGCCGTTATAACCCTGAACAGTTTGCTGAATCTCTCATACGCCTCTACAATATTTATTTGAAAGTAAGTATTCTCTAGAGAGCAAACAAATAAACTTCATTTATCTGTTATCTAAAACATGAGGAAAATTCTAAGAACAACTTGGAAAAAAATATTCTAAGATTTGAAGTTTATGCTTTCACTAAATCTGGAATCTATTTGCACACAAATATACACTTGAATCAGAAAAATTTCTACAGATGAAAATCTTCATAAATACATCGATCGGTTTCCAAAAGGCAAAAAGCTAGGCGTAAAAAATATTTTCATGTCTTCAATTTGTTTTTAAAAACCTAATTCCGACGACAGTATTTAATATGAATTTTAAAAGATTTTCATCAGAATTTCGTCAAACATTTCTGACGTGAATATCCGACTCTTTTGTTTTCGTTGAAATTTTCTGACGACAATCCAACAACACATTTTTAATACCATTAGAGTTTTGTTGAAGTTTTCCGATAGAAAAAAAAAAATTCGGTCGGAAATTCTATTGTAGTGATATACTTTTTGTTTCAACCAAATATAAACACTAGTATGTGGTTTATATATGTCTGTTTTAGCAACTGTACCTACTAGGAGCTAGGAATGTGGCTTTGTTTGGAATCGGTAAGATTGGGTGTACACCACGTATTGTTGCTAGCCTTGGTGGTGGTGTTGGCTGCGCAGAAGAAGTGAACCAAGCCGTGGAACTCTTCAACAATAAACTTGAAGCCCTAGTCGCAGACTTCAACGACAGATTTTCTAGTGTTAAGTTCACTTATGTTGACCTCTTCTCTGGCAATGCTGAAGACTTCGCCGCTCTTGGTAATACCATACTTCACAAACAAACAATGAAACTGTTTAATCAAGAACTTGTAATGATTCATTTTGTTAATATTGTAGGGATCACGGTTGGTGATAGGAGTTGCTGTACGGTTAACCCGGGTGAAGAACTTTGTGCACGGAACGGACCGGTTTGTCCTGACCGAACCAAATACATATTTTGGGATAACGTGCATACCACGGAAACGATTAATACGGTGATAGCTGTCGCAGCGTTTGACGGAAACACAACTTCTCCCTTCAGCATATCTGAGCTTGTGGATTAGTTAATAATGAACAGAGAACTTTACTAGTTTAAACTTTAAACTGGTTTGGTAATGGAAAGTACCATATAATATACAGACACTATCAACTGAATAATGAATAAAAATAATAATAATAATAATAATAGCCCTATCTAATTGTCCTTCTCTCTTCTACTCCACGTCTTGATCGTATTCAAACTTTACAGTGACCTATTATGCAAGACGATCAAGAAAGAGTGGAGAGATTACTTGCTTTACAAGAAACCTCTGCTTTGTGTTTTATTCTAATATATTCACTTTCTTTAGTTTACATCCCGGTTTGCTCCTGATGCTGCTCTGATGTGGCATCCTCTGGATGGTTAACGAGCATCGAGTGTTCATAAACTGAGGTTATTGCAAACTCAGCTACTGAGCTCACTGCAACTGACATTCGATGGCAGACTACTTTAACTGCAATCTCAGCCAACTTTCCACCTTGTCAACTTCAACAAGCTCCATGCTCTCTCTTGTTCCTGAGTATGGTTCTTCTTTAAGCTTTAGAGCAAAGAGTGAACCCATCCAAGAGGCAAAGAAATCGAGTTTGTCTAACACATGCTTCTCGTTCAGCCCAAGCCTTGACCATCCTATGCAGACTTCATAGATCACTTGAGGGTACGTTGATAATGTGACTTTCTCTGGATCAGGGTCGCGTCTGAGTAACCAGTCGGTTAAAAACAAAACGTATGATCTCTGAGAGGTGATCAATGCTTGGAAACAAGCTCTCCAATTTAGTACCTGAGCCACAAGATTTAAAGCCGATCGTGCTAATCTCTCAGTGCTGATCTTATTGTGATGATGGTTACAAGGCATGGTTGCAGCAAGTAATCGCTTGGCTTCATCCAACGTTCTCTTCTGTATCTGGTGACACTCTGCCGTCACTTTCCACATCCTAGCTATAGTCTGTAAAACGTTATTATCATCAGTGTTAGTTACTCACTAGTATCAGAGAGATCAAGAAGAGAGATGTTTCAGAGCCACACCATACCCTCGAAGAAGCTCAAGAATCTGTGGAAGCAGTTCTTGGTCACGAAGAGACTCTATTCTTTCAGAGATAGACTCTATCGAGTGTATAGAAACCTTCAACTGAGTGTGTAGATCTCTGACTATTAACTCTTGTTGTACCAACTGAGTAAGAGTCATCTCCTATCACTTCATGGTTCCTTAGAACCAAACATTTCTTCTCATTTGCAATACATACACGTTCTCTTGACTGTCGCCCTGGCCAAGCCTAATGAAATATTTGTCTTAGATCCCTAAAAATTTTTGAAAAAATTTAATATGAACATAAACCTTCAAATTTATAAAATAAAAAAATTTCGGCCTCTAAATTACTAAACTCTTTCTTAACTTATCTATAGCCTCCAATATCTCAAGACCGGCCCTGAATGTCATCACACGCATCCAAGCTAGTTAACCGTATTAAAACAGAGTGAACATAACTCTCTGTTACAAGTTATTACATTACCTTGACTTCATCATATAGTTTCTTCTCCCACGAGTATATTCGTTCCAATGTAGATTGATGGCTACCAGATAACCTACAAAACCAGTCTTCTGAAAAGTCCTGCTGCTTTCAGAACAGATCAAGAATCTTAATGAGGAAGAGGAAAAAGATCTTCAAGATCTTTAATAACTTCTCCCATACTCGTTGGCCTTTGGTTCAAATACAGTGTTGCAATGTGTCGCTCCTTTTGCATCATCTGTTGTATCCAGTGGCGGAGCTAGATCTACATATGATGTGGGTCATAATTCATTTATTATAGATAAAAGATGTATCAATGAGGTTTTGAACCCATGACATGTAGGTCAAAATATAAGATTTTAACCAATTCACCATAACAATGACATTTGAAACTACATATAAAAACTAATATTTATAGATTTCGTATGGGTCAATTGACCACCCTCCTTTCAATGTGGCTCCGCCACTGGTTGTAAACCTCAGTGTAGTTCATGTCACTCTCTCATTCTCAGCTTCGTATCTGAGAAAAACAAATATTTTGTTGAGCTTTAGGACTACAATTAGTCTGGGCCGGGCCTGAATTTGAGCCTAACTCTTCATATCCGGAAATGGTAAGAGCCTCTCATTGTAAGTTGTAACCCGGAACTCACTAAGCAATCTTTGAACATCATTCAAGAATCGTCTATAATCCTCTAGTTATTATTCGAAAAGTAATTTTCCACATATTTTCTATACAATCATTTTAACAAAAAAAAAGTGACATGGCTAATAAAATTGATGACATGAATTATGGCTAAATATAACATGAACAGTTACATTTAATGATGATTTCTATTTTTGTTAAATTTTTTAGAATATGGTAATAACTGATATATTACATTTAATATTGATTTATATTTTTAGTAAATCTTTTAGAATATGGTAATAACTCATACATCATCATTAAAATACATATATTCAAATATGATATTACAAATTTTGAATTTAATTAATTCTGTATTTTTAAAATTATACAATTTTATTACTAGAATTTTCAAAAAATTATATATATATATAATTTTTAAAAAACATTATAAGTTTTTAAGCGTAAAATCATTAGTTTCTTATATATCTACAAATTTTATAAATACTGTTTAGTTTTAATTTTTGGTAATTATACAATTTTATATCAACTTATTAATTTTATACAAATTGATTTAATATATTTAACCAAAATAAATATATTGAAAAATCTATCTAAGATTATAATTTTAAATTTTTATTTTTATTTTATTTTTAATTAAGTTAAATTTATATTAAAATATTGATAAGAAAATAAAAAAATTATAATATTAATAAAAATTTTATTTTTAGTTATAATCTAAATTTATAATTTTTTAACTGTATATGGTGCAGGAAAATAACTGAAAGCAGTTACGAAATTGCATCTTTTTATTTGCTGATCAAACAGTCACATGATACAGAGGGAAGTTATCATTCGGTATGTTTATCTAATTGAGGCCCAGCTCAATTGGTAGTAAAGCCTAAGAAAACAGCTGGTTTTCGTAATTATTCAAAATTTCGTTTAGTGAATTTGCAAAAAAAAAGACTCAGAAACAGCTGGTTCCCGGCTATATATAGAGTATGATTGGATGGTAGTGTTAGAGTAACAAAAAGTGGAGTAAAACTTTTTTACTCTGAGTTTCACCTAGTTACATTCAATCAGAATGAAAAGGGTAAATAGTTTTTCCTCTCAGTTACGGTAGGAAACAAGGCATTTACTTTTTCTTTCAACTTTTTATTACTCTACAGATATGTGGAGTAAACTAGAGTAACCCAATAAATAACTTATTTTTCCCACTTTATTTTTCCTCTTATTTACTCTGTTTTACTCCATTAATGTTTCCAATCACACTCATAGACTGAATTAACCTTCTTTTTAATTCATGAAAATGATAAATCATTTTGAAACTAAAAGTAATATATTTTGTGAAGACAAATGGAGAGAAGTTACACCATAAACTAATAAATAATCCACAAGCAAAGTTATTCAAATGATTATTTTATGTGCAAGAAGTCATCTAGCTTGTAATTACAAATGAGGCGAATTTTAGTATTCCCAGCCTTACTTCTAGAAGGGAAAAATCACATAAAAAATCTTTAAAATGACAGCCACTTATATTCTAAACCTTGAATTTATTTAACAAGCATTTTAAACCTTCAAAATGATAATTATATCATAAAAAACCTTTAATCTGACGGTTTAAAAATGCTTATTAAATAAGTTCAAGGTTTAAAATGTCAGTGGTTGCCCCTTTAAAGTTTTTAATGTGATTTCTCCCCTTTTAGAAGTATAAAAGAAAATAATACTCTATATGTTTCATAAGTATCTTTTTTATGTTTCATAAGTATCAGTTTTACACTTTAAATGCATATATTAGATATTTTCAGGTTTATTTGTATTTAATTCATTATTTATCAAAATCAAACAAATAACATATTAAATAGGAATAAAATTGAGAATTTAATAATTTTCTTAATTTGTATGCAAAAATCTTACAAATTAAAAGACTAAAAATCTTACAAATTAAAAGACTAAAAATCAAAGCTTTTGAATCTTGGTCATTATATTTATAGTCATTCAAAAGTTTTAAATGACTAAATTTGAAAATCAAAGATAAATTTTTTTATTATTATTTTCTTAATATATGTGAAAAAAGTTACAAACTATATGACTAAATTCAGAAATTTTAATTTTCTAGTCATTTTATTTATAGTCGTTCACTTATGAATTCAAACTTTTGACTTCCTTTATAGTATAAAATATTTATCGGTAACGTATTTACAAATTTATGTAGGTGCAATACATTATATATATAAGACCAAATAAATGTTCTAATGATATACTAATAATTTCTCAATCAACTGTCAAAGAGAAAGAAAAACTAAAAATGAAGAAGGCACTCTCACTAGTGTTTTTCATGATCTTCTCTATCATGCTTGCTTCCGGTATAGGTTTTTCTTTTAGCTTGTTCAGTTACTAAGTCTATTAAATATTTGAGACTTTCAAGCCTTTCTTTGTTGACTCCACCATATCGCAATGTTTGCATTATTTGTTCTATATATCTTATGTTTGTTTATCTTCTAATGTTACCAAATGCTTATCCTTAGTATAAAATATAATGTAAGAAAGTGTTCTGGGGTTTGATCCAATCATATATTTCTAAATCAAATTTTCTATCAAACAAGTATCTTATTTGTATTAACAGCTTATAACAAATATGTTTTTAGGTGGGAATATGTTTGAAATCTGTTTGATTGTCATAGATTCAGATGTTCAATCGATGATTTTCTAAAAGAAATTAATCATACATACTCTGTTACAGTTAAAAATAAGGTGAACGCAGATATATGCACGGAAGGTCTAGGAATTTGTACCCAATGTGATGAGAGGTGCAAGGCCAGGCACGGGCCAACGGGTCAAGGTATGTGCGACCGATATAACCTATGCACGTGCAATTATATATGTGGACCAGTACCACGTCCACCAGGTCCATCTCCCCCGACCAAACGTTGCTCTGGCGGGGCTGGCCTTTGCGATATTAAATGTGGAAACCCATGTTGCAATCAAAGCTGTGCACAAAAGTACCCTGGTGGAGTTGGATTCTGTGACAGTCTTGCCCATACTTTATTGTGCAAATGCCAATACCCTTGCTAGGTTTATTTTTTTCTTTTTGAATAAGTAAAGGAGTGAATCGTATTTTTTTCCTACATATTTCAACCTGGATGGTTGTAATAAGTAAACTATTATTATGGTTATTCATAAGCATTTTCTCTGCATGTTCATGGTTCATATTGTGTGATGCTGAAATGCCAAGCGAACATAAATTTAACCCATGTGTTAGGCGAAAAGTTCGATCTAATCAACTCTAAGCTCACACGATTTTCGATAGATCTCACTTGTAAAAGACATCAAGTTTGTGAGCTTAGTCAAGAAGACAAGAAGGATAGGTTATGATGAACTGGCAGATTAGTGGCATAAAAGCAAAAAGAATAAACCTCTGTCTGTTTTAGTGGGTTTGCGGTTGAGACGACTAAAGATGAAGGACGTCATACAAATATAGTTCTCCTTGTTCACTTGTTCTCCATTTATGATGGTATATGAACATACAATATGAGCTTGTGATGGTCACCATGAGATCATCGATCAGATGGACCTAAGATTTTGACTACCCCGTCTTGTAATTCGCATTTCAATCACTGAATAAAGGAGTTACACATTTTCAAAGTCAATCAACTTGATTCAACTTGCTCTCTGAGTTTGCACCAATTGAATGATTCAATCCAAGAAACTGAAAAGGAACAAAACTGAAGAAAACGAAAAAAGAAATGCAAAGCTTTGTCATCTCTGACATGGTGTTACTCAATGGATCTAGGGCATGTTAATTTATTTGCCTCTCCATCAAAAATTGTATTCATGTGCCGTGTAATGAATACCATGATAAAAAAAAAAAAAAAAATTGAGTAACGAATGGACACAAGACAAAACGTGAGATCATCAAGCCCGATACTAGATTAAGACAAAGACTCTAGAGTCGTAAGGTTCCACAAACAAAGGAACTCGTGATCTTGCCAATTATATGAGTTTGCAGAGATATTAGATATATGCTCTGAGGATATATGTGTATAAATAAATAATGATTTGTTTAAGATATTTAACCTGGATTTTCTCAATATTGACCAGTTTTATTTAAGAAACATCAAATAGTTAGCAAGGATACTGGCATTTGCATAGATTAATATTGCCAATGCTGTCACAAAATCCGACTCCATTCAAATACTTGCTAGCACATTTTTTGTTGCAACATTCGTCCAAACAATTTGCTGTGCACTGGCCAGCTCCGCTATAGCATATTTTGGACGCCGGTGACGCACACTCGTGGTTACACAGGCATTGTTTATAAGTGTTGTCACAACTACCTTGACCCGTTGGTCCGTGCTTAGCTTTGCACCTCTCGTCACACTGTTGACAATCACCTAGATTGTTGTTGCAAGGTTTTGCCATCACCTCATTGGCAACTATATTATTATTATAATTTCAGAGAATAAAAGTAATCGTTAGTAAAAATATTTTAGACATAATCAGCATTATATGGTCAGGCAAGCACCCAAAGCGTATAAGCTTTGAGCATGAATGGTAACTAAATGGTCAGGCAAGCATGCCCAAAGCGCCCAAACATTCACAACCTAGTAATCAAGATTTAAAGAGAAATACCGGAAGCAAGCATGATGAAGAAGATGAATAAAACTACAAGTGAAGATTCCCTCTCCATGATTTTTGTTTCTTTGACAAGTTTTGTTTGAGATAAAGATCTGTGTCGACATTTATTGCCTATATATAATGTCATGACCAGACTTTGATTTTCACTTTAATAATCTACCTAATATATCTTTTTATTAATACAGAAACATTTTGTTTGATCCAACTTTGGCCATATGTTATATTAGATAAATGTCATTAATAATTAACGAAAACATTAGAACTTCATTAATGTAATTAATAATTATAGAAACAACATTATAGTACTACATATGTTTCCAAACAACACCATAATAATTTTTTGTCCAGAAATATAAAACATTAGATCTCGTTTACATAAAAAAGAAAAAATAAGTATAAATATCTTTCAGGTTTATATAATACAAAATACTATCATTTAATAAGAAATAATTAAATTAGTTAATTATTTTATTTATACTATATATCATAAATGGGAAAATACGTTCATTTAAACTTAAATAAGCTTTCATATTAAAATAAATATTGTATATAAATAAAATTTTAGATTCAATAAATTGACATCAAATAAGATTTATAATTAAAAATATATCAAAATTATTATATCACACAATTAATCAAATAAATTACAAATATTTTATTAAAAATTCATAACAAAAATTGTTGAAATAATTAAAAATAAAATTAATAAATATCATATATAAGTTTCATATTTAATATAAATAAAAATAAAATTTATATATATATATTCAAATACACTAAAGTAAAAATGTTACAGCATTTTGATTTCATACATTAATTTTTGTTAAATAATAGTTTTGCGCTTTAAAAATGTGAATCAGAATCTAGTATGTATTAATTTAGAACCAACCTTTCAAATTTTCAAAAAATATAGTATATATGTTAATGGTCGAGATTTCCTTATGGAACTACATACTACATAGAACTGATTTCACCAAATTTTGTTTTTGTTTTTTTTGCTTTGCTTTTTTTTGTAAATAGTTTATTACGACTGTTCATGATCATCATTATTTGAATTTCTAGCGTTTTAGTTATATATCATACACTTGTCCAATTTTTTTTCCAATTTAAAGTATTATTTTCCCATTTAAAGTGAAATCTCAAAAAAATTCACTAAAGGAATCTAAATTGTAGATATTTATTCTTATTATCATTTCTTTTTGTTTTCTTTTTTCACACTTTACTAGATGTTATATTAACAAGAATACAAAAACATATTACAAAGTGGTCATTACTTATTTACCAAAATACGTTATCGATTATTAACTAAGATTGTCAGTATTTGATTGTTTATTGTTGGCATACTTGCCCTGCTATTTTTTTTTCCTCCTTATTTTGCCATTGTTTGTGGACTCTTCTTGAACCATTCCTTTCTTTTTATGACATGACATTGTCGAAGGGAAGTTGTTTTACTGCAATTTATGTTTGAGAATTTTACCCAAAAAAATCTATATCTGAGAAGCTTTAAAAATATATGTTTGTTTATGTGGTGAATCTATAGTGTGTTTAAAAGAAAAATAGTTATAAGAAGTCTTTAATGATCTATGGTTTGTACAAGTTTCTTGTTACAACGAATTTTGTCTTGTGTCTTTCTATGCTATTGTCCGTAAACTAACTGTGCTGTCAGTTATGGATAAGAAGTGCTGTTGCAATCTTGTTTTGATCCTTCGAGAGTTGTTGCAGTGTTTGTTTACAAGGCGCGGATCATGTATACGGTGAGGACGATGTGTGTAAACAACGTGAAATCGAGGGGTTATTGCTGAAGGGGTCTTGAAGCACTAAAAAAATGAGAAATCAAGGATTTAATAATTGGCCCGGAAGTGTGTGTATATATATATATATATTTTTTTTTTTTTTGTAACTGTGTATATAAATATTCTCTTCAAGGCTTGAAAGATTTGATATGCTTGGTCTTCTAGGGTCGATTTAATAATTGGCCCCAAGTCGAAAAGTCAGTCTTTTTCCAAATTCTAATAAGTCTTTTTTCGTCATTGTATATATATTGAATAAAATAGAAAATAAATATAAAAGGAATTATGATGTAGTAGTGATGAAAACTATAAAAGATAAATGTATGTATTCGTAACTCTATCATAGGAAAAGTGATTAGAATCGGCATCCAAATTCACATATGTTCGCTAGTAGTTTGTTTTCTTTTTAAAAAGAATCACTAAATCCATTTTGTAGCCAGTTTACTTTAACATAATCGGCAACCAAAAGTCTCTAACCTTTTTGGCTTTAAATATACAGCGAACATTTTACAACCAAACAAAAGATAAGAACCCGCATCTATATAAGTCTATAATGGTTCAAATATTTAAATCAAAAGTCTGATCTAGCGATGGAATATTTAATTACTAGCAAAAAAAAAGCAATACTATGTATCATAATTAATTAAGGTTGTATTAAAGGAAGTGGGGTGCATGCAATGCATGGACTCAGACAATATTTGATCAACTGTTTGAACAATACAATAATGATGCAGACATCGTGCATGGCTGGCTAAGATCACATGAAAGTAAAAGCCAAGTTGCTCAATTTTAATGTATATTTTTAACAAAAATCATATAGAAATGAGTTTACACTTGAATCGATCTGGGAGAGAAGGTTCCTCCATATGAATGAACTTTAGTCTTAAAATAACAAAGACAATGATCCAAGTGGATGAATTATGACTAACAATTGTTATCAATTGGGTTTGTTATGCAAAGTCAGAACTAATTTTCAAACCAAAAACTCTTTATAATATGAAAATGGTCAAATATTGAAGGTGCTAAAACGCACATCCTTCTTAATCACGGTCACTAGGAGTAGGGACCCGAACACAACAATCCCTACGCGCCTTCTTTGACGGGGCCAGTGACTTGATATAGACTTGGTCAAAATTTTGATAGCAAGGGGTAAAACCGACTTTTAAGTCCTGGTCTCAGATCCAACGGACCCTATTTATTTATATATATATATATCCAAATCTAAAAACAAATGAATCCAAGGTAGGCCCATGACATTGCATAAACGTGGGATTGGTAGATGCAGATTCATACCTAATGTAAAAAAATTTGAAGTTTATAGCTGGATTTAATCATACGACAGGCAAAAAAAAAACTACAAACTTTGTACATTTTTAACAATAGTCATACCTTACAGAAACAAATTAACATCATTAATACATTATTACTCCAAAGTTATCAAAATACATGAGAGCGCTTGTCTTCCTTTGTTAATTAATTACTGCACTCCTGTAATTAACCACTAAAATTTTAATTAGCCAGCCACAATCATTCAAAAGGAATCATGTAGTAAAAGACAAGCGTTCTTATTTAGCCACTAGCACAATTACACGTCATATACTTAATAATAATAAATATTATTTATTTATTTTCCGAAAAATTCACTTTTATTAATTATCTCTGTCTCCCTCTGTTTCGAACGTAATTGGCATCTTCGTCTTCGTCTTCGTCTTCTTCGTCACCATTTCCTCTGTAGCTAGACCCAGAGATAGAGAGAGAGAGAGAACGAAACGAAGAGACATTTACATACAAACACATACGATCAAGGCTTTCTATATATATATATAGACGTTTCATTTTCTCTCTAGGATTTTGAAGTTTCTCGGATTGATTCATAGAGCTTTGGAATCTATACGGCGATACGTAGAATCTGGATCTGGTTCCTCCTTTGAAGTTTTCAGGTTCTATTCTTCTTCACATTCTTTCTCGTTGATCCGTGTGTGATTGCATTTGGGTGCTGTAACTGTTTCATATCGAACTAGGAATCGATCGCAATGTGCTTCTGATGTGTGATTTTAATTCGAAATCGAACGGAACTGCTCTGACGTTTTCTTTCCGGGAAAATCGGATGGATTCTCCGAGAAAAGTTGTTTTAAATTTCCTGGAAAAGCAATTCATCTTTTATAATTGAAAGATTCATGATTCTTGGAATGTATTCTAGATTGAGAATATTCCTATTTCTGTAACTTTACAGGTTTCTATTTTTCGAATAATCATCACAAGAGAGGCCGCCACTGGTATTTGGTCAAGAAACTCTGTGTTTTGATTGATGAGATGAAGGCAGCTAAGAGGTGGAGTCTTGGAAACCTACGTGACATGGCGTCTGCTTTGCCTGGACCTCGTCACCACCGTACAGCTCCTGTACGGAGACGAGCACGGGTTTGGATCATCATGGCGATCTCACTCATCACCTTCTTCGCTGTCTTCGCTTACATGTACCCTCACCACAGTAAACGCGCTTGCTATATGATCTCCTCGAGGGGATGCAAGGCTTTGGCTGACTGGCTTCCGCCTTCTATGAGGGAGTATTCGGACGATGAGATCGCGGCTCGCGTTGTGATTAGTGAGATTTTGAGTAACCCTCCTGTGATTGGAAAAGATTCCAAGATTGCGTTTATGTTCTTGACTCCTGGTGCGTTGCCTTTCGAGAGGCTATGGGATAGGTTCTTCCAGGTAGGCTTTTGTTACTACCATCTGTGTTAGTTTCCCTTTGGTTAGGAAGAGAGGGAAAGCTTCATGTGATTCTTTTGTTTTATACTCGCAGGGCCATGAAGGGAAGTTCTCTGTTTATATCCATGCATCAAAGGAAAGGCCAGTTCACTACAGTCGTTACTTTGTCAACCGTGAAATTCGCAGTGATGAGGTTTGTCATCATCTTTTATCTTTGTAGATTGTTGTTCCTTAGCATGGAAATAAATGTATGTTCCTCATCTGCTGCAGGTGGTGTGGGGAAGAATATCAATGGTTGATGCAGAGAGACGGTTGTTAGCTAATGCTCTTAGAGACCCTACAAACCAGCAATTTGTTTTACTCTCTGATAGGTGATTTTCTTGATTTCCACAAACCCTTTCTCATTGATCACTCTGAAGTTGCATAACACATTTGGAGTGTTTCTGGTTTTGTAGTTGTGTACCTCTTCGAAGCTTCGAATACATTTACAACTACCTCATGTACAGCAACGTCAGCTATGTTGACTGGTATTCACCTCTCACTCTTTTCCCCAACGTCTGTATATTCTTTACATATGTGTATGATTCCCTTCTACTCTTCAGCTTTGACGATCCAGGTCAACATGGATCAGGCAGGCATATGAATCACATGCTGCCTGAAATTCAGAAGAAGGACTTTCGAAAGGGTGCACAGGTAAAATATACTGATATCTGATATCTGTTAATATGGCAGAAGTCTCAAGTAGATCCTCTGGGGACTAGTAATAGACCAACATGTGTCTCAAAAATTCGCCATTCCAAAGTATTCGTTGTTGTTGATGAGTTAGTTTCATTTGTGCAGTGGTTCACCATGAAGCGACAACATGCTGTAGCAACTATGGCAGACAGTCTTTACTACTCGAAGTTCCGGGATTACTGTGGGGTGAGTATATAATTAATAAACCCTCAATGTATATGTTATTAATACAAAAGGCATAACGTGTACGGAAATAAACTATAATTCATTCCTGCATTTTTGTTTTCTTCAGCCAGGTATAGAGAACAACAAGAACTGCATAGCTGATGAACACTATCTGCCAACATTCTTTCATGTAAGAAAGCGTTTCAACTCAAAAGGAAACGAATAAAATCTCATGTTGTCTTTTCATCTCTTGTATATTTCGGTTGCAGATGCTTGATCCCACTGGCATTTCTAACTGGACTGTAACCCAAGTTGATTGGTCTGAGAGAAAGTGGCATCCCAAAACATATATGCCTGAAGATGTCACACACGAGTTACTAAACAACCTCACGGTATCTAAAGCTATAAAACCAAAAGCTATCATCTTTGATTCAGTTTGTTCCATTGCTTTGGTTATCAAATCCTAAGATTTTGATTTATCCATCTGCAGTCTACTGACACAGTCGTACATGTCACAAGTGTTGGAGTGGTACGCACTTTCAAACCAGTTTTTCCCCTGTATTTTAGCTCTGATCTTTTCCAGTATCTAATAAAAATTATCACTTCTACGTTTGGTTAACAACAATAGGGTGAAGAGATATGGATGCCTTGTATGTGGAACGGAATCAAAAGACCTTGCTACTTGTTTGGAAGGAAGTTCCACCCGGATACGCTCGATAAACTGTTGGATCTTTTTTCAAACTACACAAAATCGGTCTCTTGGCAACTGTGATTAAAAAGGGTATATCTTCTTCTATACACTCAGATTCTTTGACCAACGTTCGGTTCCTCATCCACATGACCTTTGAAGAGTATTCTCGGAAAGATCCATAGAAGCTGTAACACTAGATGTCTAGATGCTTTAGGGAGGCATTGAGAACTTCTTTCAATTGATACTTCATTTGGTTGGAGGGAGACGATGGTTTTATTTTTCTTTCTCTACTCTGTTTTTCGGTATATCTCATATTGTTTACTTCAGTTGTTGTGAAAAAAAAGGAGAATTTTCGTCTTTCTTTTTGTGGATATAGTATATTTTTTGTTCAGAATGATGAAGAGACAAATTTATACAGTTTTATAGAGTTTCTTTTCATATATATGCTCTTTGGTTTTGATTCTTGACTTCGAAAATGATAAACAAATAGTCAGACAGGCTTACCATTGTGTTTACCGTTAGATGTAACTAGGTATAAGACTAAACAGTTGCAAGACTTGATCATATGGACTTGGCAAAGCAAGCTTCTATTGCAACATGATGGTCGCTGGTAACCTGATGCTCATATTCATAGTCATATTGGTCAATAAAGATGGATGTAAGTTGAAAGTAGTACATTGTTTGATTAGCTATAATTATTGTTACATCTACAAAGAGGTTATGAGAAGTGTGTTTCTGGTTGAAATGTTGGTATGGTTCTTGAGATGTACATTTATTAATTGCTTAACCAAAGAAACTCCTAACCTGCAACTACTCTCTACAAACAATGAAAATTAACAACTAACAACTATCCAGATTCGACCAAACGCTCACCTTGAAATCCTCGTTATATAGTAGTGTTCCATAGCTGCCGTCAAATTATCTCAACTCTTATCAAGAATGATTGTCTAAGCTGCGAAAGTAGTAATATGATTCATTGAAGAACAAAGATCGAAGATGCTTTCCACAGAAGGTGTGAAGTTTTGGTATGAGATACATTGGTGTTGATGTATTGCAAAATATAGCGACTGTAAGTCTGTAACCGCCGGTTTGATAATACGTTTGCGCGAATGATGCTTGTGGTACTTGTGGTTTGATTGCATAACCATAAACGGTGAGACGGCAAGAGCTAACATCCAGTTCGCCGTAAACGCTATCATCAAACCGGCGGTTACAATCGCTATATTTTGCACAATCAACGCCAAAGCATCTCCTACCAAACTCCTCACTGTTATTTCATCGGTATCATGCTTCAGTTGTTTGCCTCTGTCTTTTGTTCAACAATATCTGCATTCAAGAAAAGGAAAAAATAAGGCACAATCTTAAGTCGTCACCATAGTAGAAAAGACTTCAAAGCTACATCTGCATTCATAAACAGAATCAAGACATACTTTAGAGGAATCAGCAAAGGTTAAGTGGGCTCTGAAGATAGCTTGAATCCTCAGGTTTGATCTTTCTTCGCTCTCTCTCTCTCCTCAGGTTGTTAACTAAGTATCATTGTTGATGTGATCTGCTTTTTTTTTGTGTGTGGCTGAAGTCTCGGATATATATAGCTTTTGGTGTCGCATTCTAGACTATAGCTATTATCCTTTTTGAAAATTTGTAGTGCTTCGCTGCTCTGCTGTTATTATCTTCGTATTAAAACTCTATACCGTAGTTTAATCTGAAACCTATCGATTAAAAAAAATCATCACATAAGCACTTTCTAGAGACGAACAAAAGCTATTTCCCTTGGGTCGGATTCTTTTGGCTTATGCAAAGTTGTGAAATATGAAAATTGAATCCACAGCTTCACGATTTCTCGCGTAAAAAAAAAAAAACAGTTTTATTATTCGTCGATATCATGATTCAGTTATTTGCCTCTATCAAGTGCAAATCAAAAGAACGGGTTTCCCTTTTTGTTCAACAATATCCAGGAAAATTTCAAGAAAAAAAGAAACAATAAGACGCACACAATCTGGAGTCGTCACCATCGCAGAAAGACTTCAACGCAAAATCTGCAATCATACACAGAAGCAAGAGAGCACCCACTCATTAGAAAACTGATACATTTCAATAGAGAAATACTATAAAGCTAACCAAGTATCGCTTCCCACATCCAACCCTCATATACCAAACAACAAAGCAAAAAAAAAAAAAAAGAGATCGATGTGATGCAGTGATACATAACTAAACATTACACATCTCAACAACCATTTGTAATCAGACATATACTTCAGAGGAATCAACAACGGCAAACTCGAATAGATCAGATAAGCTCTACAAAGGTTAAAGAACTGCCCAAGAGCCTACCTAATAAAGTGATAAACCTAAACATTACACATCTCAACAGCCATTTGAAATCAGACAATACTTTAAAGAAGCAATCTACAAAGGCTAACTCTTTCAAAGGTTCTGTTACTCATTAACCCTCCAAAAAAATGAAGACTTTGACAAAGTAATACGCATCTATCAACAACCCATGAATCTTGACAACACAAAGATCGAAACTTTATATATAAATTACCTAAAAACACACATCGATGGATCGAGAATCAGTGGCCACCGTGCTCCTTGGCGTGCTGCTGGTGCTCGAGATGGCGACGCTCGTTGGGGAGAGCGACGAGGTAAGAGAAGGCCATGCCTCCGAAGCAGATATGAAGGAGAGGATCCACGGAGCTCGTCTGGATGTACTTGTCGTTGTAGTTATCGAGACCTTTCCTCACGGATGTCTTCACGGTTTCAACTGAGAACGTCGATTTGATGTAGGCGGGGAGCTCCTTCACCTTCTTTCCCTTGATCTCGCTGTAGATTCTCCTCATCGCCATTTCGATCTATTCCTTTACTTTGAACCCTAGGAAACGAATTGGGGATCGAGAGAGAGAGAAGAAGACTTTTGGAAGCTGAAAGAGATAAAACAGCGAAAGGGAGATTCTCTTTTAATATATGCAGAAGTCACAAGGTAATCTAAACCAGGTTTCGGTTCGGTTTTTGGTTAAGAAAATATATGACACTCGGTTTGGTTTCTGTTTTGATTTAATTCGGTTTTGCCTGCAAAATTTATGTTTTACTTGTATTTGTTTCCAATTCGATTGGTACTGTTTTCACTTTTAGTTTTTTTTTTTTCTTTTTTTTGTTAGGGTGCTGGCAAAATATCTGGTTCGGAAGATTTAAACCGGATCCAATCCGAAATTTATTTGAAGACTCTCAAAGGCTTTAGCATTCTGGACCGTTATTTGGGCTCAGTTGAAATAAAAGTATTACCAATGAGGCTCCCTACTCCTTCGGCTTTGGTTAACGAAACTAATCTTCAATCTAATTCTGTTGTCAGATTTTTCTGTAATTACAAAAACAATTGAATCCGATTTGGAGTTTGATAATCTGGTGGTAACTAGGGTGAAAAAACTACTTTTTAAAAAAGACGAGGAGTTTGTATGCAATTTACCATAAATACAAAGTAACTAATGTCACAAGCGTTAGTGACGTGTTTTATTGTGATTGGACGAGCTGACGAATAAACAGAACAATTCACTCCTTCGCAAGAGTTTTTTTTTTTTTTGGTCAAACCTTCGCGAGAGTAAATCAGACCGAAGGGGGAAGAAACTAAAATTTGTCGGAGAGAAGGAGCTTATGTGTTTAAAGCACAACACTTTCGAGAAAAATGGTGGAAGGGCCACAGAAGATGTCTTCTTCAACGTCACAGCAACCTTCTTCTGACAAGAAACACGAAGATGCTGAGAAAAGGAGGAAGAGATCTGTTCAAAGTTCAGCAACAAGAAGTATTCTCGAGGATGGGAGGCAGAGGAGGAGGTGGGTAAGAAAAGGAGGAAGAGGAGAGGCAAGACACAACAAAAGGGTAATAAGGTTGAGAAGGTAGATAAAGCTTTGCGGTTACAGAGGCGAACAAGGTATCTGCTTATTAAGATGAAGATGCAGCAGAATCTCATCGATGCTTACGCAGCTGAAGGTTGGAAAGGTCAGAGGTACTACATTTTTTTGAATTAACACTCCCTGCTGTCTCAGTGGCCTATCTTCTTCTTAGGCAAACAATCATGGCCTTAACTAGTTGCAAACAGTTGATGTGGTTTGACACTTTGTATCTCCGTGTTTTATTCAGCCGGGAAAAGATAAGACCAGACAAGAAGCACGAAAGAGCAAGGAAACATATCTTAGACTGCAAGCTATCAAAGAAAGAGTATCAATCATAACTCATATGATTCACTCAATCACTCCATCATATATTCTTCTTAATGATTATATGATCTTCACATTTATTGTTTGATTCATATAGCTCTATATATAAAGCTATGTAACTCTCTTTATATCAAGAACACAATTCATATATTTCTCATAAGTTATTAGAGACTAACACAGAAACGAATGAAGTTCAAGAGACCGTGGACGAGACAGTCTTGGAGACTAACACAGAAACACATGAAGTTCAAGATACCATGGAAGGGTCGGTTCCTCTCTTGTTAAATGCTCCTACGAATGAGACAACAGTTTCTCCCTGTAAAGATGATAACCAGGAGGAAATTCAACACGCCAGTGACTCCTTTCCTACACCCATAGAAGATGAAAGTCAACAGTATCTGGAACAGAAAGACTCTTCACACTTTCTAGTGGTATAATTTAAACTAACCCTTTTGCCAAAAATGAGTTTATTATAGAGGATAACTAGTTATTGATCCAGAACTGATCCTATGAACTTGCCTCTTGACCAGTGACTTTCGAAAAAGTTTAGATTCTTAAAAGTTATTTGTTCTCATTTGGTGTACAGCCACAGGAAGAGCTAAGCAGCCAAATGAGCTTAGAGACATCTCTTGAAGATAAGGAGAGGAAGGAAGAGAAAGAATTGGAAGCAGTAATGGAGATGCTTTGTAGGGCAGAAAACAAATTGCTGGATGTAACGCTGAGGCTTGAGAGATTTAGAACCCCGAAAGGCCGTAAAAAGTTAGGCAAGTCTCCTTCTAATTTACATGAAGAAGACTCAGTAGTTTATATTCTAACAGCAGAGATCATGGAGACACAGATAAAAAGAAAAAGAAACTTAAATCTCTTGATAAGTTTTGGTATCGTTTAGATTCTTTGAGACCTTGAGACTAAGAATGTATCATGTAGCTTTTGTATTATTCAGTTTGTATGTGTTATTTAAACTAATTTTAAATTCTACCCATCAGATGTTTTTGAAGCTCAAATAAACTTATAGAATAGTACCTTCTAACAACAGTAACTTTTCACATATATTGCATAAAAGAACGGTTTTAGTACAGTGAAGTAAGATTAGAAGGTGATGAGACAATTTGGATCATTGTAAGCTGTGATTGCTGTTTGTATCTTTGTCTCAAGTGTACTCCTCTCTTTTTCATCCGCCTGCAAGTTCAGCATTGCATTACCATAATTATAATTAACTTTTATTCATAAGTTTATATCGCTTTGGTAGTATATATCAAACACATCCATAACCAAATTAATAAAAATCGATCATAACATATAGGTTATAGGATAGCTTTGAACTTAATCCTACGGATAGTCAATTAAAGCATATACTATAGGTTTAGGGATTATGAAGACCTTGTGAGCCCATATATAAAATTATCATGTGAAATAAAATAGAACTAAGCCCTTTCTCAAAAAAAAAAGAACTAGCAAAAAATAAACAATCAATGCAAGCGGTAATATTACAGCTGCTCCTATACGTCTGGAAGACGACGCATTATGCGACACGAGGCATTTAGATTTCACATCACATTAGCTTTTGAGAGAATCTAACCCCTCCAGGGAAAAAGTCAAAGTCGAAATTAAAAACAAATGTGATGGGCTCGAGGTCACCTCAATTACTGGAGCTTAAATTGATTGATTATGGTATTGTGAATATTATATAATCAATCAGCCAAAAAAGATGATAAAAAGTTAAATATCATTATTTTGTTCTCAACGTGTTAATTTATCCGCATCAAGAAATTATCCAAAAAATCTTTCACCATATATATTAATATTATAATATAAATTTCTCAAAAGAAATTTAAAATCTATTATTATAATAGTATACATGTAATTTTTTAAGACACCTTTACTAATGTTATCCTAATACTAGTATGAATTAAAGTCTACTAATTTAAGACTTTGTGATTTAAAGCATTTCCATCTTTATTCCATAATTTACTCCAAAAATAGAATGCAATAAAATATAAACAAAATATAAAAGATTACTCTACCAAAAGCAAACAACAGTTAAATGTAGTAATTTCACCAAACAATGACATATGTTACACTATTTTGTGCTAATTAACAGTAAATGTAGTAATTTCATCAAACATACCAAAGAGAGAGAGGAGAGACCTGTAGGAAGAGAGTGGTAGAGAGACGAGATGAGAAGGAAGAGAAGTTAGTGGTGATGATGTTGAGATTCAAAGATTCCAACACTTTACAAAGCTGCAACAATGTCTCTCTCTTCTTGCTACATGATATGGATACCACTAATGTCTTCTCTCCCATCGAAGTCACCTTCATCTTTTCATTTTTATATATAAAAAAACTGGAATCAAATTTACTATTTTGAACAAACTAAAACATGTAAGAAAACACATATTACATAATACTTACTTCCAGTACTTCGATGAGTGAGTGATTATGTACCCTAGTAACTGATGATCCAAAAGTATAATCCATCTGTCTAGACTTCTTTGATCTCAGGACATTAACGTCTGAGAGATTTTGCTGCTGACTTTCAGCGAAGTTGTTGATGCAATCGTAATCTCTTGTAGGATTTTCAATCAATATCGATCGTGACTCCAGCTCTCTGATCTCTGCTTCTAACCTCTTTTGTTGATCAATAAGTTCTTGCATATAGTCGATGGAATCTTTGATGACAGATGCCTTGTCCAACTATAATAATATTACCCATTAATATATTAACTGAATCGAATTCTAATCAGCCACTACACGTAAAGAGTTATAATATACATGAGGGAAATTAGCGACCAAAATATATTTTAGTTTGGCTTGAAATGGCTTCTTATCTTTTTATTTAACGTTGGTCGGAGTTGGTTTAACCAGATTGAATATATATTCATTTTTCAAATTAAAATAAAAGAGACAGTTGATTAGTTGCACACACAAAACAGAGACGGTCGATTAAATTCATACATAAGAGAAACCATTAATGAATTTAATCACACCTTGCTTATTTTGGGAACGACAGATCGGAGAGCCAAGATTCTCTGATTAAGCTTTTGCCTTCTGTTCCTCTCAGAGACGAGGTTTTTCGATGACGCCAGCGACGTTGCTCCTCCATCCGGCGAACTCGAGTCTCCTGAACCCGAAAACGCTTCTTCCAAGGGCCAACTGAATTTATAATTTTAACACTTTCATTAACTAATGACCAACTAAGAAAAAAAAAAGAGAGAGAGGGTAATTTGCTAGATTCTGGAAGTACCTGTCAAATTCAAGTTCTTGATTCTGGAAGAACACTGTGGTTTCCCAGTAATTCTTGTACTCATTGTCAAGATCTTCCATTTTCGGACACACACACACAAAAACGATGCTTTCTTGAAACGGAAGGTTTTGTTTTTACTTTCTCTCTGTCTTTTGATTTAGTGTACTGTCTCCAAACAAGTGTGGGCCGAGGATTTTGTAGACCAAAGAGTGACACATAGAGAGAAGTACAGTTTTAGGCACGTGGGAATAAATATGTTGGATCTTAATCTCCTGAAAAAATGTATGATCTTGACCGTTCAATTCAGAGATCTAAAAGAATTGATTCCTTTTATCCAGTAAATAATAGAAATACCAGAGATTGTGGTATCTTTCTATTTCACTCACAATCTGCATTAGTCACATATTTCTTTAGAACATTTTATTTAATTAATTTTTCAAAAAAAACATTTTATTTAAGTAAGGGATGTTTGAGTACAAATAGTCTTGTTAGGTATAGATATGAAATAAATTGAGGTGCCTTTAGCAAAGGTAAAAACAATATAAGTGGACTAATCACATGTTATAGAAAGCATAGGTGCTCAATGATAACTAATTTTGTCGAATTACAAATGCATTTTTATTTTTGTCACGACGGCCTTGATATTTATGCATCTATTTTTGAAAATAATTTAGAGGTCAAATGATATATACATACTAATCACTATATTTTAGGGGTTATATTCAATTATTTCACTTTATTATGCTAAGGATCAGCTTTGTTAGTTTTGGTGAAATATTTTTATTCGTTTGATTTTAAAATTGTAAAGGAATTGGGTAGGGACATACTTTGGACAAATATTTATTTGTATCTGAAGCTGACGAGCACAAACGCGTACATGTTCACACTCAACCCGTTTATTTGAAGTCCCACGAGGAAAATGTTTAACCCGTTTTATATTATCTGAGTTGACCTGCTCTGTCAAGTGGAGCCCTGATTTGAACTTTATTTAATATTTCATCCGTTTCAAAAAGACATATGTTCTAGACTTTTCATATATATTAAGGAAATACATTAAAATTTGATTGAAATACATTATTTTTTGTGAATAGCAACTTTCCATAATTTTTAACCAATAAAAATCCAATATACACTATTAACTTTTTTGAAATTTACAAATTTTCACTAAATATTATATTGAAAAGGTAAAAATTATATCTTTTTGAAACAATATTTTTTTATAGAATATAGATCTTTCTAAAACGGAGGAAATTTTAAATTCTTAAATATGAAAATAACTTTAAATTACTTACATTGTTAAGTAAATATTTGGCAGATTCAAAAACATTCTCCGAAACGACACATCTTATGGAAGATACTAAAAGATAATATTTTTTTGGTAAAATACTAAAAGATAATATAGTATAAAAGCACATGTTATTTTTGGTACGATCTATCTCTCCTGCATCATACACTGTGATCATTATAAGAACCAAGCCTATGGTTCCTGATAGCATCTACGTCTCTCTGGCTCTTCTTCAAGGTTGACATAGGACAATTATGGCTGTAACTAGAATGATATTTTGTGGAATAGATTTGTTTGGAATGCACAATTCCATAACATTTCAGAAATAATTATAGTCATAATGAATACCATTCCAAATTCCATTTTATTTATCATTCCATTTTTTCTATTCCAAAAATATTTATTCCTTTTATTCATTGTTAAGTCGTGGCTTGGATGGCCCAACATGTCTTGGTGATCAGAGATAACTATAACAAAATTCGTTTGCCTAAATAAAATTATATGAACATACTTTTGTTGGTACCAAGTGTATGGATTACATATGACATGACTTGATATGGTTTTTATTAAGAATTCATTTAAACGTCTTAATATATCATTTTTATGTGCATTAATTATTTACACGTACGGGATACCATAAGATATTAGGTATCTTGAGTTGCTTCTCAGCTGACTCCGCTGTCTCTGGTATGAAGCGCGGGTCCTAAAGCTATGGTCTACGTGCTCGACTTCTCTGTGCTATTCACTATATATTGTCTCATTTACCAATTGGTTGTGGTAAGTTACTATCAAAGGCGTTTGAAGTTCAGATGTACTTGCTTGTTTTTGGGTTGCTGTCATCTTTTGGCTCTTAACTGCTTTTTACTATCCTTGTTTTTGCTCAACGTGTTTTAGTTTTGCTTTGTTGGTTAGGATTCCCGACATCGGGTTTTGTCTCTCTTTTTAGGAGTATGTCTCTGGAGATTTTAGAATCTGTTAGCTTTGTATCCCACAAACGTATTCCTCAAATGAATGAATGAAATTTAGTGAAAAACATAAGATATTAGGAAAAAGCCAGTTTAGCTATTATCTTCGAAACATTCATAAATATGGATGACTTACCTTGCAGATATATATGAAATCAACGTTTTATGTTAACTAACCAATTCTCAGTGTTGTCGGATTCTAATTATATTTATTTTATAAAGTGAATATATATTCCATTTCTAACTTATTTCGATTTCTGTAAAAAAAAACTCAAATTCTAGAAGAATGCATTTATGTGGAGCTAAAATTATCCATGATTTTTTATACAATTGCAGCTCATATTTTGAAACTTTTTTCGAAATTTAATATTTTTAGTAGAAAAAAACGATTTATCCAACTTATTTTCAGCTCAATCTAATCAACGTTACGATTTCTACTCTTACGATGAGATTTCGGCTAAGCCACCTTTTAAAAAATATAGCCAGAGAAAGAATCATTTAGATAAAACTCACCCCCTATCTTAAAGATTTCGGTTAAGCCTACTCCTCTTTTTAACAGAAAAAAATCTCAAAAATCTGCAAGAAATAGTTTGGGCCAAAGGCATGTATTGAACAGAACTATTTATACATTTGAGTTAAGCCCACACAGAAATGCTTTATGGGTTTAACCCGTTCGAATTTTTAAAGTTTGTAGTGTATTTCAAGTTTTCAGTGTTGACTATTGAGTGTGTTAAAGAAAAATTGTGTAGACTAAAATTATCAGTTTTGCGCAGGGTACCTGTTCCGGTACTCATTTGGATTCGGTTCGGATTCTTTCGAATTTTGAATTTTCGGGTTTAAAATTTTTAGCTTTATCGGATATTTATAAATTTAGAATCGGATTCGGTTCAGATCTTTGCAAGTTTGGTTCAGGTTTGGATGATCCGTTTAAATTAATTTTAAAAGTTTAAATTCATTATATACTTTAATTTTCTCAAAATCTTTAAGCAAAATAATATATTACATATAAATTTGAATAACATATGCCAAAATAACTAAATTTAACATATAAATTAGTTTGCCTTGAATATTTGGATAGAGAATCAATAAATATTTCAAGTAATTTTGATATTTTTAGTATTATTTAGTAATTTTTGACTATCTTTACATATTTTCAAGTATTTTTGACAATTTCAAAATATCTTTTATATTTTAGATATTTTTAATATATTAATTTTTAAAATAATTAATATATTGAGGTATATAAATCTATACATTCGGGTACCCGAAATATTTTGTTTCGGGTCGGCTTCGGTTCAGGTTATCTAGATACCAAAATTTTGAACTCGTTCGGATATTTAACCAATTTTGGTTCGGATTCGATATTATTTTCTTTGGATTGGAATCAATTTGGTTTTTCGGATTCGTGATTTTTACCCAGTCCTAATTTTGCGTGTGCCTTTATGCTTACAATTAAAGAAATATAATACATCTGTTTACTAAAATTAATATACATTAAAGTTTAACATTAACGCAATTTAAATATTAGGTTTGCATTCGAGTCGGATTCGGATCAGTTTCTACTGAGTCTAATATTATACATTTGGATTTAACTAAGTATTTAAAAAAATTCGGTTTGGATTTTCGGATTCATTCGCATCTATAGTTAAACTATATGTGAAATATTTCTAGTCTCAGGTACATAGTGGATTTGAATTGGTTTTGGTATTTAAAATCCATTTTTTGAAGTATTTCAGTTGAACCCAAAGAACGAAAATATCTGAAACCTAAAAACTATTTGAAAATCAAAAAAAATAAATTAAAAATAAAATATCCAAAATTTTATCCGAAAACTGAACGAAGAAACGAAAGATACTCAATTTTTATTTTCGAATATCCGAAATATAAAAACGTTCGTTCTGGTTGAGAGAAAAATAAAACCATTACAAAAACTTATCTACTAATTATTTATTTGTCTTGAGATGGAAGTAAAGAAACATTCGTTCAAATGTACGCAGCAAAAGACAAATACAAAAGTGCATCACAATAGAAGTTGCTAAAAAGAAAGAGCTTAATTATTCCTCTTTGACCGATTCTCTTCGATAATTTGTTCCGTTTTTCGTTTTCCCTTTTCCTTTTTGTTATGTAAATTTGATATCAAATTAGGCAGTACTTACTACTTTTTGTGTCAAATATGAGTTTCATCAAATAGAAAATAATCCGGGCTTTGCTACATTATTGACAAAAATAATTTTCATGCGTGCTTTGTTCAAATAAACTCGACTATACACTACTTTAAAAACTGTTAACTCTCACATTAAGCTTAAGCATATCCTTCGTGAATAATATATTACATAGCTAAAGTGATCCCTAATACGAATAGATTATAAGTTAATGTTCCCAGCAAAAAAAAGGAAAGATACGTATATATATATGAGCTTTATTTCTGGATACGTCGCTAGATGATCAAAAGAATTATTTGTGAAACCAAAATATATTCTTTTTAAGTTATAAAGATAGTGAAAACTATCCCGATGTAAAAGGTTAACAAATGCTTTTTTGACTGCAATAGTTGAAGACTGTACTACATTTCGTAATATCGTATAGTCGCTTTAATCTTCCTCTTTGCAGTTTTTTTTCTTCTTTTAAAACAGATACTCCCTCTGTCCCACTTTAATTGGTGTTTAAGGTTTTTGCACAAATATTAAGAAAATACAAGTTTTTATGCATTAGTATTAAATTCAACTAATTCAACCAATAAAAAAAAGATGTAGTATTTTGTAATTGGTCAAAATTTTTAAATAACAAAAAATTCTATCTAGATTTGTGAGAACATCACTTAAATGGGACAAAATAAAAACCCTAAAACACCACTTAAAGTGGGACAGAGGGATTAATTAATAGCATGAAACAAGAAATACGCAAAGAATATAAACATTATCCAATAACTGTAAGTCATTATTACATCAAATTAATTGGTAGTCTAAATAACGAACATATATACAGAACTGTTGACATTTGACAACAAAAAATACTTAAACTTTAACAGATCAACATGAGAGTATTAAAGCGTAATAATTAACCCTAACTAATCAGTTGGTTTATATAATTAAATTTGCTTGCGTGTTTGTAAGTGGGCTTTGAGTAAACCGGACCATGTACACCATGAAGTGAAATAAACTGGCTGCATAAGTTTGATCAACCAATCAATGAACATAAAATAGTTCATATAGACGATTACACGAAAATACCAAATAATTAACCGATAGAGATTGAATTAAATAAAGTAGCTTCAATTTTTCTATTTTTCGGTGCTTCAAATTTATATTTCTGGAAATACTAAAAACAAAATTATATGTATATTTTATAAAATAATAATTCTGTTTTCGTACATAATTTTAATAGTTCAAGTTCTACAAAAATATATTCTACATTTTGCTTTGGTAAATGGATTTAAAGTACATAGAACATTTTGAAAGACCAGTCAATCAAATAAAATTATTATTATTATTATCATTATTATTGGAAAAAATTAAACATTACCAAGTTTATGTACCCAATTTGGTTAAGCTAATTTTCTCTATCTGAATACAATAGCCCAAAAGTTGTGAAAATATAATGATGGCTTTGTTTTTTCTTACTTTTTTATTCGACAAATCTGATTCTTTAATCTAACCTGGAGGTTATGATTTTATGGAAGAAAAGATAATCGATCTGATAAAAGTAACCCTAAGCTGTACCCTTTATACCATTGGAAGAATTACTTTCTTTTAAAAACATAATCTTTAAATTCACATAAAAAGAAGATTTATAAAGCAAGAAAAAAGAAAAACAATAAAGAGAAATATTCTCGTTGGGATCAGAGAAACTAAGAGATCGGCGAAAGAATGTGGCAGCAATGATCAGTTAATACGTCATCTTTTGATGCATGCAGTAATACAGTATGAAGCAAAACGAGAAAGCGAAAGTACTTACGATACGTATTAAAGACATATGTATATATATGTCTTTTTTATAAACTTTTCTTTTTGCTTTTTTTTTTTCTTGAGGTGTAACTTTAATCACATTCTCTTAGATTTCAGTAGCAAAAGCTCTTCACAGCTCCCTTCTTTATTCTTTTACTTGCTTTATTTGTTTTTATTTTCCTTTTGGTCCTTTCTTTTGTTCCCGACTTGTCTCTCTAATAACGTTCCTTTACCCCCCAAAAATGACATTGGCTGCCAATAATATATCGTTTAGAATCGGTTCTTTACGTATGTACATTATCGGTTATTGAATCCGCCTGCCACCATTGGTGATCGTTCTGCAGATAAGACTAACTATATGCAAATGAAAATGTAACCTGCAAGTCTGCAACACACTGGCAAGTTGAAAATTTGAGTCATCTTATAGACTGATCAAACACTATTTTAGTTTTCTTAGTAATAAAATTTAGAGTTTTAAGTTGATAACTATAATGTTTCTAAACTGGCCACCGACTTTGGACACTAAATTGTCTATCCACCTTAACGATATAAATTTATAGGTTTCAGCCAAATCAGCCACTAACATTGAATTCATCGACCCCTATACGTTGCGTCCCTAGTTCAATTTCTTGGGAATGATAATTTATGTCATGTCATTAGATATTAGCATCGCTTGGTCTCCAATGTTTCTAAACCTGGTCCTACGCTGAATCGAGTAATTTTTTAGGTCATCAGGTTATTAAGTCGACCACCGTGAATTAATAAATTAATTATTTTTTCATATAATAGTATATTATGTATGAAAATATAATAGATATAATTGAATTTTAAAAACATTTAGAAATACTTAACTTTAGTTTCTTTATTTTTATTTCATTTGATATACAAACAATCAAAAAATAATTAATACTATTTAACAATTTTTGTAACAAGTTAGGAGTTATGACATCTAATAAAAATATCAAGATTTAAAATCCCTAAGCGTTTAAATTTCTAGTGTAAATAATAAAATTAAATTTTAATCCAAATTAAAGTAAAACATCAAACTGTAATAGATTGTTGATAACAAAAATAAACTAATACCATTAACTAATTTTGTTTCTTTCTATATTGTTCTTCATTTTCTTCAGGTGGCAAAGTGAAATCTTCATCAAAACTTAAAATTACAAATAAAATAATTTAATGAGAATTATATATGAAAAAATTAGAAAGTTCAATCAAAATTTTAAAAATTACCATCAAGATTTTCTTGGTTTGCTACTTCATCATCTTGGGGATATTCTTCAGCAAGAGCATTCTCTAATTCACTATAATCAAGTTCACCATGTTAGGACAAAATAGATTCCAATAACCAAATTTAAAAAATCCAAAAAAAAATCAGTAAAAATTACGTAGTGGTTCAACCGTTAGTCGGGTTTCAGAATTTGCTGTTTTTGTGGTTTTTGTTGGATTTTTAGATAATGATTTTTTCCTAAAACCCAAACCAGATTATATATCAGATCACTGGATCTAATTGTTCGACCACGGATCTGGATCAGGTATGAAAACACTGTTGGTCTTATATTTTGAGGAAGATCCAGATCCGGTCCAAACTTCTCAGATTAAAATGTACTAAGTTAAATTTTGCTACGAACGACTGTGATAAATGTTTTTTCACTTACGACCATGATAAATGTTTCCAGAACATATTTGAATTGTGATAGAGTCTCCAATTATATTCCAGAAAATATTAAGGCTTCGAATTTTTTTCAGCCACACCACACTGTGGTTAATAGTAATAATTTTTTCTATATACTTATATATCCATATGTTTTTGTTACTATTATAACCGCACTGTAATTGTTTCTTGTGTTGCCATTTGGATCCTAAGAAGAACAAGCTACCATGTGTTTGTATTAGCTTATGTACATGTATTGATTATTTAGATACTTCAAACATGATTAGAAAATTCGGTACGTGAGGTGTAGCTTTTGCATGGGAGAAGACATAATGATTATGAAATACGTATACATGTTGTATAAAAATAATTAACTAATGATAAAAAGATGGTAATAATTCGAGTACCATGCAAAATCAAAAGTTGTGGTAACTTAACTGCATCACACAATAAAGCTTAACATTCTACATAACATGCAATGTTTATTTCATCCTGATTCCTGACACCAATCGCGCGCCAGAAAGGACCACCAAACTTTTCTGTTAGCATTAGATATAGGTTAGTTGTATGATCTGAATAATACTTAAGGGAATATCAAGGTTATATATATACTTTTTCGCAAATTCACCATTCAGATGAAGCATGCATTAGGGCGAAGTTTAAGATCATAGCTATGAAACCGGAAGTTATACATATATAAACTAATACTACCGTAAAGGTCCAAGTTTAGGTTAGGGTATTGTTGATACTGCGATTTTATAAATCAAACAATAACGAAGAATCGCAATTTGTATTCAGTTTCTTATGTGATGTCGTAATATATACATACAGTAATGTTCTCTAGTAACTCGTTAACATTAGGTGTGATGGCAAAACCCTAAGGTCCCTAACTAGAAACTTAATATTTTTCTCCTAAGACTTTTCAGTCAAGATCATAAGAGAATATATTAGGTTTGGAATTTCGCCTTTAGGTTTTACAACATTACTAGAATTACATTGACATATAATTTTATAAAAGTACAGTTTACACGAACATATGATATTTCGATATAAGTTGCTCAAGTGATATATTTTAGGTTAAACAAACATACCCACATGTATATTATGTGCTTAGAGATAGAAAGATAGAACATAGTGCTTTGAAAATTGAAAGATAGGAGACAGATTGTTGCTTTCTTTTGGGGACTTGAGAATGAAATTCTGTCTCTCTTCCAATATCATCCTCAAAAACAGTGACATCACTTCAACTATATAATATATTTTGGTTTATATACATTTGATATATTGCAAAATTTACTTTCACGTCTCTTTAATATTAACTTTTGCTTTTCTTTGTGGTTACGTTCTTTGGATCCTTTAGTTCTAGGAAGATCGAGAATTGAGAGAATTCAAGAAGAAGAAAATCGATTAAAGATGACTCTTTCTTTTATATGATACTATTCCGTACATAAGAGAAAATAATATATACCTTTTTATTAACCTTAAAGAGTTAAAAAAACCTTTAAGAGTTAATCTTGTTGGGTAGCTCATTTAGTTGAGCATTAATATTCTTGTAATTTTCCCCTTTATTTCATTTCTTATCTTAGTCTTGTAATTTCCTTTTTTCATATTCTAGTAAATTTTGATAGATGTCTTTCTCAAATTTAAGTTTGTGATGACTCTTCGAATATATTAGTAACTTAACTTTTTTTTTTATCAATACCAAAATGACTTAAAATATTAAAACGAACATGGAAGGTTCAGAAGTCGAATCTTCCACATTACGAAAAATAACTCTTTCTGGTTCAAAATTTTCAATATGGTCACATATATCGCTCGAACACAACTTGAAATACTTATACAACTTTCAAATCTCACACTAATTTATATCTATATATAGAGATGTTTTGGTAGACTAAAAACATGTGGGCTAACATACAGTGCATTTTTTGGTTGAAGAATCAAAACAGAGTTTTAAATTGTCGATCATATCTAGGATCAGTCATGTCCTGGCCAATCAACATGCCCTCTTTTGTATTTAATCTTAGTTAGAACTTATTTTCAATCGATTTTTTTTATTAAAAAATTGTTAAAATATTCAATCAACTTTTAAAGGACCAATTATATATGTATGCACAATATGCACAAGGCACATCCATGCATATGAATGTCAGGCTCAGGTGTATAATTTTGCATTTTTTGGTTAATTATAAACTTTCTGAAGTTTCTTTCGATTATGTTGGGTCAGGAAAACTATGGTACAGACCTAGACAAGCCCGGATGTAAAAGCAGATATAAGAAAACAAGAGAAAATAGATGAGTATCTACTACGTCCTACGATACCAAGATTAAAAAAAAATAGTGCCCTATATACTAATGCTATTTGTATAAATAAAAAGTATTAACCATACTTTAAAAAATTCACTGGGCCTCTGCTATTATTAAGCCGGCCATCAATATTCATATGTAACATGTAAAGATGATATTTAATATAGTTCCAATACATTTTTAACTTGAACCTGTGGAGGGAAACGAAGCTTGAAGGAAGTGGGAAATTCAAAAAAGCTTCAGAAAGCTGTTTTACTATTCAAAAGACGAAAGCAAAAGGAGAGTATAATTTATTTAAAAACAAAAACCATAAAGGAAAAATGATATTTAAATTAATAAAAAAATGTAAAGAAAAAAAACAACATCGAAAGTATGAAACCAACCCAACCCACCAATATAAAACCATAACTTGATCAGCCATCATCTCCTCGACACTTCTCTCACAGTAAACATTAAAACATATCTTTATAACACCTAAGCTTACTCCGACCATTACTCTGTTTCTTCCTTTAAGCTTCAGACAAACTCCAAAGTCTCAACCTTTTTTGTTTCTTGGCCGAGTAAAGATTTAAGGTGAGTGAGTTTGTGATGCGTACAGGGGCTTATACCGTGCACCAGACACTAACACCAGAGGCTGCTTCAGTTTTGAAGCAATCTCTAACCTTAGCAAGAAGAAGAGGCCATTCTCAGGTCACTCCACTTCACGTAGCTTCAACGCTTTTAACGTCAACAAGATCCAATCTTTTTCGACGGGCATGTCTAAAGTCTCATCCTTTCACATCCCTCGGTCGACAAATGGCTCACCCTTCTCTCCATTGTCGAGCCCTCGAGCTCTGTTTCAACGTCGCTCTCAACAGGCTTCCCACGAACCCGAACCCTCTGTTTCAGACCCAGCCTTCGCTCTCCAACGCTTTGGTCGCGGCTCTGAAGAGAGCACAGGCGCATCAGAGGAGAGGGTGTGTGGAGCAGCAGCAGAGCCAGCAGAACCAGCCGTTCTTGGCGGTTAAAGTCGAGCTCGAGCAGCTCGTTGTGTCGATTCTTGATGATCCTAGTGTGAGCAGAGTGATGAGAGAAGCTGGGCTCTCTAGCGTTTCGGTGAAGGGTAACATAGATGACGACTCCTCTGTTGTTTCCCCTGTTTTTTATGGATCTTCTTCCTCTGTTGGTGTCTTCTCTTCTCCTTGCTCTCCTACTTCTAGCGATAACAATCAAGGAGGAGGGACTCTAAGCCCTAACCCTAGTAAGATATGGCATGGCCACTTGGCCAATCATCACTCTTTTGAGCAGAACCCTTTCTTCCATTTCCCTAAAGGAAAAACCTTTGCTCCTGAGCAAGCTTTGCCTGTGAGAGAAGACGCAAACCCTGTCATTGAAGTTCTTCTAGGGAAGAAACACAACAAGAAGAGGAACACAGTCATAGTTGGAGACTCTGTCTCTCTAACAGAAGGAGTGGTTGCAAAACTCATGGGAAGAATAGAGAGAGGAGAAGTTCCAGATGATTTAAAGCAAACTCACTTCATCAAGTTTCAGTTCTCACAAGTTGGTTTGAATTTCATGAAGAAGGAGGATATAGAGGGACAAGTTAGGGAGTTGAAGAGGAAAATAGATTCATTCACATCCTGGAGCAGCAAAGGTGTGATTGTTTGTCTTGGAGATCTGAATTGGGCAGTGTGGAGCGGCGAAAACAGCGCCTCATCATCGCATTACAGCGCAGCGGATCATCTAGTGGAGGAGATAGGGAGATTGGTTTATGAGTATAGCAACTCAGGAGCTAAAGTTTGGCTCTTGGGGACAGCTTCTTACCAAACATACATGAGGTGTCAAATGAAGCAGCCTCCACTTGATGTTCAATGGGCTCTTCAAGCTGTTTCAATTCCTTCAGGAGAACTTTCACTAACCCTCCATGCTTCCAGGTTATTCCTCTTCTTATTATTTTTTATTTTTGTTTTCCAGAATATTGATCACTAAAGTACTTGATGTTTCAGTGGTCACAGTTCTGAGATGGCTCCTCAAGTGATGGAGATGAAGCCTTTTAGAGTTAAGGAAGAAGGATCAGGACAAGAAGAGGAAGAAGATAAACTAAACTTTTGTGGAGAATGTGCTTTTAACTATGAGAAAGAAGCAAAAGCCTTTATATCAGCTCAACACAAAATCTTACCACCTTGGCTACAACCTCACGGAGACAACAACAAAATTAACCAAAAGGTAAAAAATTGTTGATAAATGAAATATATTTTTCTTTATTATTGTTTCGATAGTTACTTGAACCGTTTTTGTGTGTTTTAGTTTAAGGATGAATTGAGTGGACTAAGGAAGAAATGGAACCGGTTTTGTCAAGCTCTTCACCACATGAAACCCGGTATGACAACTCAAAGCTTTGGCTGGAGAGCGGAACAGAGCAGCTCTGTTTCTTTTGTGGACTCGTCAGGTCTAAAACAAAACACACGTGCATCTAGCTCAGTGGCCAAGTTCAGACGACAGAACTCGTGTACTATCGAGTTTAGTTTCGGAGCTAATCATCAAGAAGGTCTAAAGAAGAATCTAACCGATGAGTTGAGTTTGGATGGATTCAAGATTAGCAGTGACGAAGGTGTGGAAGCCAAGATTACTCTTGCACTTGGTCATTCTCCATTTCCATCTGATGATGAAGAAGAACCAGAAATAGCCATCACAATGACCGAGTTATCAGAAAAGCTTCATGAGAACATTCCATGGCAAAGGGAAGTTCTTCCTTCAGTCATTGAAGCCATGGAGAAATCTTTAAAGAGAAGTAAGAGGAGAGATGCTTGGATGCTGCTTTCGGGGAACGATGTTTCTGCGAAAAGAAGATTGGCTCTCACAATCGCAACCTCTCTTTTTGGGTCAGTCGATAACATGTTGAAGATTAATCTGAGAACATCCAAGGCAAGTGAAGCATGCGAGGAACTAGAGAAGGCATTGAAAGACGGGGAAAAGGCTGTTGTTTTGATAGAGCGATTTGATTTAGCCGACGACCGGTTCATGAAGCTCCTTGAAGATAGAGTTGAGGCTGGAAGGTCCGGAGATTTGGATGATTCTCAAGGGAAGAATAGCCAAATGATCTTCTTCCTTTTGATGAGAGAAGATGATGAATGTAAAGACAACGAACCTGTTGTCATACCAATGGTGCTGAAGTGTAAGAAATCAAGTTCTGGTTTGGTGAACAACAAGAGGAAACCGGAATCTGAGGCTGCGCCGACGATGATTAAGATGAAGAATCCGAGAATCCAAGAAGAGGAGGATGTGGCTTGCGACATAAGCAACATCAAGAAAGAGTTCTCAAGACAGTTGAATTTCAGATCAAATGAACTTGATCTCAACTTAAGAGTCGACGCCGAAGAAGAAGAAGAGGAAGCAGAAGCCAAATCAGCCACTCAAGAACGTTTTCTTGATTCGATCAAGAACCGGTTTGATTTCACAGTTTTGTCTAACGAAGATATAACTAAGTTTTTTGTGGCGAAGATCAAAGATTCTTGTGAGGAGATCCTCGGGCAACATGAAGAGAGATTCGGGTTTACCGTGGAGCCGGAACTGATCGAGAAATTTTACAGAGGGTGTGGTTTTTTTGCTAACGGTCTGTTTGAAGAGTGGGTGAAAGAAGTTTTTCAAACGGGTTTAGTAACGGTCAAAAACGGCGGGAAAGAGGGCATAAGTGTAATTAACCTATGTTTGAGGGGTATAGATATGATTGACCAAGGGGAGGTATACGAGGAGGAAGGATTCATGGGCACATGTCTACCCAACAGAATCCAAGTTTCCTTTGTTGATTAGCTTAATTTGGCTTTTAATTAATTGCTGTTTTATTAGTTTTATGAAAATTCCATGCTACTTATTTTTGCTGTTATTAATATATATAACTTAATTGCTGTTTTATATATATTGCTTTATAACAGGAAAGAAGAGAAATTAATTATGATCCAAGAAAAGTGGAACTTGACCGCATTGTTCTTTGTGTAAACATAAGTTGCCTCACTTCATCATGGAATGTGCTTTTGTTTTTATCGCTTTTTTCAATAGTGTTATCTTTTTTATTCCATTATCTTTTCTATAGGTTTTAATCATTTTTCCATGGCATAAATTAAATTTTCTTTTTATATAAATTCGTATGAATCTTCAACCTATGGTACATCGTTTGAGGTACTACATTTGAGCATTGATATTCTTAAATTGGAACTTCGAATCACGGATTAGAATACTAATAACATCACTTTAACCAATAAACAGATTTACACATGCAAATTGGTTATATTATTTTCTAGGCTTGATTGGAAGGTCAGCTTCTGGTTTAAACTAGTTTTTGTAAACTAGACCTGTTTGGGTTATTATGGTTTAAGATTTTGCATTTCGTAATTTATTTATTAATGAAAACCTTTCTAAAAAGAGAGATAAGGTCTCATGTGAACTAAATATATCATTTGTCATATTGTAGTGGAAAGGTCATTATGCGAAAGAGTGGCTCAAGACAGTGTTGGCTTAGTGCCCTATATATTAAACTTTGGAGGTTGCTCTAAGTAATTATGACACTAATACATCTTTGCATGCATGCCATGTAACTTCCATTACCAATCACTAGTGTTATATATTAATGGTCTAATCTAGAATATATGCCTCAAAAATCATTATCAATTATGAAGATGTTAGGCAAACCAATTTTCATAACAATGACTTTTCAGTTTTTGTTAAAATTTGGTCTACTTTGTAGATCTTATAGACCTTTCATGCTTTGCACTATATAACACATTCAGATAGTCTCAATCCCTTTACATCTACCTATATGGTAATTACTATGACTAGTGTTGTAGTATCAGCATGTGAATTATTTCAACTTTTTAGTGAATTCAGTGATAGATTCTTCTTGTATATATAAAAAAGTATACTAATTGATTTTAAATAATGAATTGTTAAATAAAAGTATTCTAGTTGAGAAAAACATAAATATAATCAACCCATTCAAATCTTACGTTAGAACATCGAGTTTTGGCAACTCTTGTAGAAATTAAACGTGTTTCCTTACAAAACTAGATAGATGTTAAGAGACTAAATATCATAGGAGCAGTCTCAAGATCATACAAATGATATAATGGACTAAAAATCATTTTTTTCTAATTTATTAAATACTAGGTTTCAATTTATATTGAACGTGAAGGCACATTCTCTACCTCCACTACAAACCAACCCAACATTTTTTTTGTAGTTTATTGTTAATTGAAGACACAAGAAAGTATTAATTTTAATTATATTTTGGCGAAAAGGTGTAAATAACCCGTCACAATATTTTTGTATCAGACGGCGGAAATCGCAACTTTCTATCCGTTTTAAATCATTGTTTGAAATGACAGAATATTTTTTCACCATTAGTGGAATTCTTTTATCATTTATTCAATGTAACAAAGTTGAAGATATTGTAATTTAGAAAAAGCTATCTATTGTCCTACTACACTAGTTCTATTATAATCCAAGTTGTAAACTATTTTGTCTTATCTCTAAACCGAATCCCACTTTCCATTTATATCATTATCAAACTTTTACATCTTATATTAATTATTTATGTTTATTTTTATTGAACTACTAGACTAAAGACAATTTTCAGGTCTTGTGAGATATGTGTTTCAGGTCTCAATACACACGATTTGGAGAAGACATGGAGAAACACATCAGCCCTCAACTATTCTCATCAAGTTCATTGATAAGGTGGTCCGCAATAGAATCTCGTCACTCAATAAAGTCCCCAATTTGAGAAGGCCATGACGGCCTGGTTTAGTTCAAGATGGACCTGCAATTTGTTCTGTTTTCAAATTGGATAACAGCTTTGTTTCTCACAAACATCAAACTAAGGATACACATGTTGTAAAAAAGTTTTTTTTTAGATGAATAAATTTGACATTCTTTTTTTTTTTAAAATGGTTATGTATTCTCAATATTCATTTGAATAAGAATTTGATTTTTTTTCATGATGTATCCTTCTTCAACTGGAGATTTCAGAGCAAGAAGCAGTCATGAAAATACAAATATTTTGTTGGTAGTTTTCTACTGGAAAGACTATTAACGACATTTTAATGTATTACCTTTGTTGGAGATACTTCATTTGGTGGAGAGAAAGAGGAAGAAGAAGTCCTTGCGATGCAAATTTTATAAGCAAAAGGGGAAGCTGCCCACTAAAAAAGTTCTATTAGATTCCTTATGATCTCTCAAGATCTGGCTCTGAAGGTTACGCACACTTTGGTTGCAAGTTTTAAGTCATATATAGCAGATTAGCAGATGATAACACAAAGACAGTGCTGGTTCTCAATACATTGCTTCCCCCCTCAGATATGGTACATAGGTACAGAAAACAATCCAAGTACTTTGTACACAAGACAATTCTTCTTGACATGCGGCTATGGCTTCCTCTTGGATTCATGTTGAATCTAGTTGCCTGTGTTGTTTTATTTCTTTTGAAACCTGAGATGAGATTAAAACTTCTTTGTTTTGTCTACTTAAGTATTTGTTTAAAATTTAAAGAAAAATGCTTGGTTTATGTTCCGTGAAAGCTGTCTTTATAACATCAGCAGTTTCCACACCTTACAAACTTGATTTCCAAGACACAAGATTTTTTTGGAATATGAATTATTTATACATTCAAAATGAATACATAAATTAATTTATACATGTATTGGAGAGAATGCCACGTAATCCTCCTTACACCCTCTATAAATTCATTGTCATGATACTGCTAAACCCTACAACAAAGTTTTATTTTTTCTTCACTTGTTCTTCACGCTTCCAAATTTTGCCTAGCAAACTTAAATGATATAGACACAAAAGGTGTCTCTGAGAATTGGAGTAAGAAAGAAGAGAACATGTGTTTGGAGCTTGTGTATCACGAAGAGAAGAGGGAGCTTGGAAGACAACAAGCACCGGGGGTGTGTCCATACTGCGGCGGAAAAGTGTCGGCGGTTGATATCGAGACGAAGTGGTTGTTCTGTTTCTTACCACTCTGTTTCAAGGTCAAACGCAAGTACTCTTGCTCTTCCTGTGATCGTCGTCTCGTCTTGTATTAATGAAGAAACAGAGCAAATTATGAAATAAAGGAACAGAGGAGAACTGAAACTGTTATCTATTTTATTTATTTGTTTGTTTCGCTCCTCTCAATATTGATGTTTTTGCAGATTTTTCCCTGTAATTTCTGGTTTGTTATAAACACCCCTCATGGTGGTGACGTTGGTTAAACTCATTGAATTTTTTGTTCAATGTAAATAATTTCGTTGGTTCTGTTTCGTTGATTATATGAGTGGACTTCACTTTTGTTTGAATTTTAAAAATCATTTTTAACTCTAACTCGTTTTCGTTCATTTCAATGCCACTTTGTAGATCTTCTCTTTGTAAGTGTGTTCGAGATAGAAAAATAAATCGAAGTAACAACATAGATGTTTTCGATGTTTTATGAGGGTCTCACTTTTACCGTAAAGTTGAATAGAAAATATTATTGAAGATGATAATTTTTTGAGTGATTGATAAGAGTGTTGCTGTATATGAATGTGGCCAAAGATTTGCTGTAACGTCTTAGCTGGCCTGACAACGTAAAGACAAAAGGAAAGAAATTAATTGTTGTGGCCCTAAGAGTTACGATACAATTTGTGTATCTCTAACGTTCACTTATTTAGTGAATAACTTGTGTGTCCACAAAAAAAAATAGAAATGAATCTTTTTTTTTATTGATCAGTCGGCTTCGTTGCATATTAGAGTATCTCTTACTTCATTTTCCATTTTGGTTTCATTTTGTTCGGAGACATCAAAAACGAAAAGTATAAAGTTTCATTCCAAAATGCATATATGGCTAAGTATGGCATAGTCCATCTAGCCGTAAAACTAATTCTATTAACGTCGAGTTAAACATATAGAAAAGATTTGAAAAGATTATATTGTTTGTCGTCGACATTTTAGAATTATTTGATTGTATATCAAAAAACCTTATAATACTTGAAGTTTCGATATTGGCTAAAGACTATAAAACTTCTAAAATAGTTAACCTATTAAATGATGTCAAGTGTCAACTTCGATTGTTTTGCGTGAAATGAATCGAATGTAAATTAAAAGTTTGATGTTTGTTACCTTAATATACTAACCTGTAAAAAAAGATGTTTATGTGAATATGATAGATTATCCAAAATTTCAATTAAAAAAAAGAAGAGATTATCCAATGCTACTCTAAACGATCATATATCCCCCCTATAAAATCAAAACATTTTTTTTTTGTTTGGTCAAATAAAATCAAAACAATATTAAAATAGAAAACCTGCAGTTGATCAGCAAAATGAAACCATCCTCGGAATATATCTCTTTAGTTTTTACAATCATTGGTCTAGTTGATACATTTCAAGTGTTTTTTTATTCATCTTCAGATAGTTTCAACTCTTTTATTCATTTTTAACTTAGTGATATAATAGCCCGCCCATACCGAACTGTCTATAAATGTATAGTTTATACTTTCTTAGATATACGTGCTATACTGCTATATATATCCAGAACTGCCCATATGAGATTTGCAAATTGAAAACATCCGAGTATCTCTTTACAAATCTTGCTCTACTTGATACATTTACAAGTGTTTTTTTATTCTTCTTCAAACAGTTTCAACTCTTTTTTGTTAAAAAAACAGTTTCAACTCTTTTGTTTATTTATTTTTTAATTTAGTGATAGTATAGTCTGTAAATGTATTGTTTATACTTTAGATAGATATCCAAATCTGCCCATACATTTCAATGTCTAAATTAAATGAATATATGGAAACTTTCCGTATTTGTATCAACTTGGTAAGATTTGTTTTTCTTTTCTAAATTGATATCAATGATTCAGGTAAGATCATAATTTATAAATAGAAATCATACTGGAGCAAGTTGTACAATTTGATAAATTTTAGAAAAGTAATAATAATAATTTTCTGGAATCGCATGTACATGAAAAAAAGGGACAGAGGCAAGAACAAGTGGCCAGTTGCTGTGCTGTCACTTATCACCTTTCCTGGTTGATAAGCCCAATAACTCTGCTTCAATATTTCTTCCCTATCTCTTTGGATGTGGGACGTACGGTACAAACAACGCCAGATCTTATCATATATTCCGAATTAACACATACGATTCAAATAACAGAATTTTCTCACAAAGTTTTTTTAGGATTCTATATATATATATATATATATATGTAAATGAATTAATTTCATAGTTATACTATTTAAGTATAGTGTTTTTCTTTGTTGTTCTATTCTTCTGTTCGTTAAAAAAACAATTCTTTTGTTTTTAATCAAACTCAAATTTTATTGATCAAAATCCAAATTGAGCTACAAGTTTGGTTTACCGCAAATACTTTGACAAAATAACCCGCAGATACTTTGACAAAATAACCCGTCCCTAATCACCTAATCGATCATTTTTCACAATCCCATCGACGAAGTCCAAAGATCAAATTAATTTTCACCGAAATCCGAGAAAATCTCAATATCGAGTATTTCTAGGCATTTACTTCTCGTAATGTTATGTTAATTACAGGTAATATTGCATCTTAAATGTAATTATATATATATGGTAGTTTATATATGTTGGATGTCTTTTTGACAAAGTGTTTTTAGTAACTTTAAGGTGATGGAGACTACTATACTGAGCTTAAGAGGCTTACCAAGGTTTACCACAATGTCATAGTATTTCATTGTGCAAGTGTTACAAACAAAGTTTTGAAGGACAAATCTGGTATCAAGATAATTATATTTTTTTTTTTGTAAAATATGAATACCCATAACAGTAATGCGCCCCTTCATTAGATATTCATTACTCTTATGCTCTTATTCTATATATGTAGTAAGGAGTATTTTCATGTTTACCACATTGTTGATACTATTATTCATGGTTTTTCCCTAATTAAGATAAACATGAAAAGTGGTGCTAGGAACATGGTATTTTTGGTAATTTCCCATATATTTCCCATCAAGTATATCATATCATAATTTGATCACACATAATTCAACTTGGGCTGTTTCAAATGCAGATGCTTGCATTTGGTAGAGGACTGTTCACTGTTCAGAACTCTTGAGGGCATATACTTGCAAAGAAAAGATCATGGTTCAAAAATGTCAAACTTGGATACGTTAAAATTATATGTTTTGACTTGTTATCTTAAAAAGTTAAAAGTTGTACATCTCTTCTTCTTCCTTTTGGACAACTTGTTGTGTTACTTGGTTCTCAATCTTTGTCTGCTCTTTTTATTGTTCTTTGGTTAAAGCAACTTCAAGACCCATGTAGCCTGGTTTCCCACCCAGGGTTTTCTTCACTATGGCAACGTGATCACCAGCCAAAAAGTAAGGACCACCCAAACGAATCAAAGGATCAGAGCAATACTTGTAACTTATGTAGAAGATTGAATTATTTGCCTTGAGCTTTTCACGAGGCTCTGTTGTGTATTCTTCCAAAGTTTTCACAACAATCTTCTCGAGCTCCAAGGGTAGCTAACATGTCAAACACTGCAATTACATGTGTGGCAAGCGTAAGAGAACAATTTCCAATTTGTTCTTTGGAGAGCACAAGAATATTAGAATGAAAGGACTTGCACGATCTGCTCTGGATAAGAAGGTGGCTACCATGAGAAGTTTCAGCCACTCATAAGTTGCAATTTCTTATATATAATCAATACATTATAGGATCCATGTAGCCCTGGTGTAAAAAAAAATATCAGTTCTGAAGAGATAACTGTAAAAGCCATATGATTGTAGGTTGTAGTTGAAGGCAGTTATTTGATGGTGCCTGCAGGTGTTGCTAAAAAGTTTGAAGGTAATGTGTAGATCGCCACCCCAATGACAAACTTCTTCTTGTGAAATCGCTGAAGAGTAGGGGACATGTGGTGGCTGTGACTGATGATGGAACCAATGATGCCCCTGCAACCTCATATGTGTAACCTTAAAAGAAGATTATTTTGGTTATTAAAAAAGAGAGAGAATCATTCACTTTCTGTTGCAAAAAGAAAAGTCGGAGACATCATTCATTATCTAGGATGAGAACTTTTGAATTCGTTGTTGTGAAGTTAACAGCTCTTCTCTTCTTGACAAATGGAATAGACTCAGCTTCAAACGGCTGATTCTGCACCTTTCACGTTGGAGTCGTTTGTTTTTCAGATTTGACAACAATCTCTAGAACATGGCTTTGGATAAAGCAAAGCATAGTTGATCTGTTGGCTGCTCACTAAGTTCTTGCTTCTTTGTTTGTATATTGAATTAGATTGTGGGGTTTGTGTTACAAGCGTTGCACTTTGGATCTCATGCTCATAGTAAAAGAAAAGATTGAAAATTGCATTCGTTAATATTAATATGTTTTGACTTGGTAAGTTGTAACATAACTGCAAATTTGTCTCCTTTAAGGAAGACTATTGATAGAAAAATGGGAATAACACTTTTTGTTATTGTCCCCTGAATTTCAGGCAGATATAGGTCCTCTGTATAAATATCCAAGCCATTGAGGTAACAAAATTTTTTCTGCAGTTTAATTCTTTCGAACCAGTATTTTAGTTGTGTTCTTTAATTTTTAATATTTGTTGTTTGGTTTAATGTTGATTTTTTTATTTTCTACTTTTGCATATTGTTTCTTCTCTTGAGAATTCTGGGGGCATATACTCGGAAAGAAAAAAGACCATGCTTAAAAAATGTGAAACTTGGATTGGTTAATATTACATGTTTTGGCTTGTTATCTTAAAAGAAGTTGTGCATAAGGAAGACGTGTTGGGTTACTTGGTTTCAATCCAATTAACAGAAATTCATCAGTGGACGTTAAATATGAATCAACTCGTTCTAGTCCAAAGAAACATAAACATCGTACGTAGATAATAAAAGTTTGGAAACCATAACGTGCTAAATATGACAAATGTAAATTATAAAGACTAATTCGCATGTCTACTTTTTTTTTCTTGTTCTTTTGTTAAAGCAACTTCAAGACTCAAGTGGCCTGGTTTTCCATCCATGGATTTCCTTACAATGGCAAGGTGATCACCAGCCAAAGGCGTTGAACAAGGATCGGCGCAACACTTATAACTTAGGTAGTAGATTGCATTGTTTGCCTTGAGCTTCTCACGAGGCTCATCTTCAAGTGTTTCCACAACAACACTGTTGAGCTCCAAGGGTAGGTAAGCATCCAAACGCTGCAATTACACGTGTAAGAGAACAACAAGTTTCAAGTTTTGCTTCGGGAGAGAACAAGAATATTAAAATTGAATGACTTACACGATCTGCGTTGGAGAAGAAGGCGACTTCCACGAGTAGTTGCAGCCAGTCATTGTCATGCAGTTCAGATTCAGGCATCTGCGAAATGAATGAATGATACCTAAAGCTACTAACTAAAAAATAATATATAAGTGAAAACTCAATGAATGATATTATTACCACGTAATACTTTTTACTATCACGTTCCATGGCCTCATCAGAAAACCATTTGGGCATTGGACCTTTGTAGAAATCATGTACCGTGCTGTCGTCCCATTCATCATCCTGAAGCTCGGCGTTACCTGATGTATGTATCTAACAAACAAAACAGTCAGTTTTGATATTCCTAAACAGAGTTAGTACTCCTGAATAAAATTATATTAATATTCTTACGTATAGGTTTGATTATTGAGCCTAAGTTGTGCCACAACATTCTGACACCCAATGAACTGCGGCGTCCTGCATCGCCAAACAGCGTCTGAAAAGACAAGATAGAGCCAGTGGCCGGATCCGTTGCCTCCAAAGTTATGTCAAAGTAGACGTATGAAAACATGAGGGCCCTATACATCTTCCGGCTTTTAAACTTAAAGTTTGTTCCCTGTCAAAACCAAAATAAAAACTCAGAAAAGGGGATCCAGTGATCATACATATATAGATAGTAAGATAGATAGATGATCAGTTTAACCTTGTGAAGATTGTGGCACTGGATTCCAATCCTATTATAGAGTTCTATATCATAGTCAACTCGCGAATCAGACCTAAATCCAATATCAGAACCCTAATAAACAAAAAAAAAAAAAATCAAAACGACGAGCTTATTATATGTATGTATGGGTCCATCAATTCGCATCAGATCATCAATCGGTAAACATAAAGACATCTTACTACGGATTCCGAATCAGATCCTCCGATCACACCATCAATCGGATAATCTTCTTGACATAAGATCATCATCAGTCAGCGACTCATCATTCCCAATTTCCTCCTCCATATCCCCCACACTTGTCATCAGAACTATTGTTTCGCGGTTTTAGCCTTTTAATTTAGGAAACTTAACAAAATTCAATTTAGCAAATGAAGTATATATTTAAATGTTCTATAATAAAATAATAAGTGACCCAAAAACTCACGCGCTACGTAGATTAAGCAAATTACAACTCATATAAGATCATGTTTTGGAATCAAGTTGTAAAATGAAACATTTCATTAGTAGACTCTTTTTCGATGTGTGGCGGCAATAGTGATCAACTACGTACCGTATATGCGAACATGACATGAGATGCTTATGAAATCTAATTTCCCACATTGACCAATGTTTCTTTAATCACTAGGCAGTTTCTATAATAAGATAGCAACTAGATTAGAGTCTTGCTTCTGTTTTTTTTTTCAATACTAAAATGGGCAATAGTGTATTTTTGCAATCATAAAATCACGCTGAAAAGTTCAAATCCGTAATGTTATTAAAAAACTAGATGATTCATATCTTTCTTAGACGTGAGTGATAAAAATAGGGAAAAATATTTTTTTAGGCCAAAAAATGATAACTATGTTCCATTAGACTAATTTCATATGTTTTATGTTCTTATTAGACTAAATATTTTCAAAATAGAAATATTGCCCTTAGTTTCAATTAAAATTCAAAATTTCAATTAATAAAACAATTGTTAAATATTAAAATATAAAATTTTAACTAAAATAATTTCAAAAATATATTAAAATCCCAAAAAACCTAATATATCTAAATCATTATAATGTATTTAGATATATTTAAATATCTTATAAAATATATTATTATAACTGAAATTTGTAATTACAATAAATAAATCATTATAATGTATTTAGATGTATTTAAAATTATAATAAAATACATTATTCATATATGGAAACAAAAATATTTCCAAATATGTTTTTTTAATAAATCAAAACTTTAATTTGAAATTCATAGTTATAATTAATAAATCATTATAATGTATTTAGATATTTAATATTATAATAAAATATATTATTATAATTAAAATAACTAATAACATAAAGCATAAAATCATTATAATGTATTTAGATATATTTAAATATCTTATAAAATATATTGTTATAATTGAAATTCGTAATTACAATTAATAAATTATTATAACGTATTTAGATATATTTAATATTATAAGAAAATATATTATTCATATAGGAAACAAAATATAACCAAATATTTTCTTGCCATTAAATCACGATTTTTTTTTTATTTTTTAAATCGATTTAACAAATAAGGAAACTGAATATTTTCAAATATTCTATTTTCATATTTCTATAGTAATGTGTAGATTATGATTTCTACATATTTTACAACGATAGGTTAAACGTAGAATGTGTTTTCCAAATATTTTTAGATTACTATTATTTACGTAGATCACATATTCTAAATATAGTAGATTCAATGAAAAAAAGTAGATCATATTTTTTACTGTGTAGAATGTCAATTCTATATTTTGTAGAACAAAATATGAAATTATTATTTACATTTTTTGAATTGGAAAAAAATACCAATAAGTTGATATAAGTATTTCATCACTAGTTATTTTTTTTTTTTATTTTTAAATCGATTTAACAAATAAGGAAACTGAATATTTTCAAATATTCTATTTTCATATTTCTATAGTAATGTGTAGATTATGATTTCTACATATTTTACAACGATAGGTTAAACGTAGAATGTGTTTTCCAAATATTTTTAGATTACTATTATTTACGTAGATCACATATTCTAAATATAGTAGATTCAATGAAAAAAAGTAGATCATATTTTTTACTGTGTAGAATGTCAATTCTATATTTTGTAGAACAAAATATGAAATTATTATTTACATTTTTTGAATTGGAAAAAAATACCAATAAGTTGATATAAGTATTTCATCACTAGTTATTTTTTTTTTTACTTTTTTAGTTTGTAAAAGTATTTATTTAGTGAAATACTAAAGGGTATTAGAGAAGAAAATGGTATAAAAAAATTAGTCTATTAGAACATATTTATCATTTTTTTGGCCTAGAAAACAATTTTCCCATTTTTATTTTGTTTTTGGTTTGGTCAAATGGATTCACCTTATAATATGCACTTGATTCACATGAAACGTGACAAATAAGAGTTGTAGATATTTGAATGAGTTCATGGGCCCAAGGATCGCTACGCCCATGTGTTCGATTTAAGAAAGGGATAATTTGCTCAATAACAAAGGAAAAGAGTGGAATTAGTGAATTACCAAAAACAGTGAAACATACAAAAAAATTGGTGAGGTGGGGCAATGTAATTGTCAAGACTACCCCTCTGTTATAGCTAGGTTCCTGTTTCCATAGAGAATAGAGTAAGTACAATTTGTATCTTTAGAAATCTGTCTACGTACAATAAGCTTTGGCAAAGATTTTGGATTAGATTTGAAAAAAATTCTCGTTAAAAGAGAACAGGGTGTGGTTTCCTCCAAATGAAACCTTCTCCACTCAGTATCTGACACATTCGGCGCCTCATCAAAAAAGAATCCAGCCATAGAATTTGCATCAGTAACATAAAAGTCCACAAGATCAGAGTAGCCGCCACCGCAGTAGTACCAACGAAGCTCAGCCAGCGCTTGAACATGAACATGAAAGTGAGCAGGTGAAGAATAGAAGTGGTAAACCGAGAAAATACGGAGCAGAAAGTGTGAAGCGTCATTGACATTTGTACATGAACCTCCTTCTTTCACCGTTAGCCAACCTAGAGGAGAGTCTGGAGATGGTGGTGGCTCCGGCGGAGGGGTAACCTCGCCTACTATTAAGAAGATGAGAGGACGACCTACTTGCTATAGCCTTGGGCCAAACATTGGAAACAACACAAATGATGAGGCAAAGAGAAGTCCTTCAAAGGAAATTGGATCGAGGGTGGGTGTGGAGATTTCTAAATCCAAGAGTCGACTTAACCTTTCTATGGTGATATGTATATAGCTAAGTTTAAGCAAGAATGTATTTTGTGTGTGGTCTTTGGTTACAAGAAACTTTAGCATGGTTAAGTTTATTTTTGGCTTGTTAAAATTTCTTGTAACCTGGTTAAGAATGTCTTTTGGCTTATTAAACTTTCTAGTAACCAATGATGTAATATATTACCATGTAATGAAATTGTCTTCTTGTACAAGTTGTTGCCTATATCATATAACTTCCGTAAGATAACTGGCTATGCCATACGACAAAGTTAGTTCATGATTTTAAATTAATATCATAAGAAGTCAAGATCATAAATGAACATACTAATAATGTTTATGTATATGTATTCATCGTAAATGCCAATTTGTTGGACAGATAATATAATATATATCCGGTTAGACAATAAGTTACATGGGTTAAAAATTTATTTGTTGGTTATGTCAAGTTGTTAGACAATTAATATAATATTTACACGGTTAACAAATAAGTTATTTGGGATAATTTGTATATTACATCCTTTGATACCATAATAATCAAGATCATAGCTATGACATATGAAATGAAAATATGAATAATGTTTAGATGTATATGTTTGTTGGTATAGGTCAAATTGTTGGACAGCTAATATAATACTTACATGTTTAGAAAATTAGTTACTTTAGATTAAAATTGGATTTGTTGGTAATGTCAGGTTGCTATACCCTTAATATAATACTTACACGGTTAATTCTTCGCTTATACGTCAAACCAAAGAATATCATGTGGTTTAAATAAGATTGTTGATTAACATGTAAGTAATATATACATACAACAACATGAATGTAGACGCAGTGGTTGAGAGCTTCATCGGAGATGCAGAGGCGAAGAGCTTCAATTGGTTCACAGGGGGCGCAGTGGCGGAGAGCTTCACTGGAGACGCGGCGGTGGAGAGCAGCAATGGAGACACAGCAGTGGAGACCTTCACCGGAGACGCCAAGGTGGAGAGCTTGACCAGAGATGCAGAGGCCAAGACACCTTGGAAAATCATTTGAATCCCTCTTCAAGCTCTACCATAGCTGACTCTATTTGTATCATCATTACGCAAGAGGAAAGCTCACTGGACACACAGAGGCTGAGAGCTTCACATGTGATGCAACAACAGAAAACTTCATCGAAGACACAGCAGAGGTGACGAAAATTTTGGTTTAGAATTTGGTGTATGTAGTGTTCGTCATCTTCCATTTAGTATCTGAAAATAAAGAATCTAGGATTTGTTATAGCACTGGGGTGTTTTTGAGAGGAGAGAGATAGCAGAAGTAGTATGTCAGAGATCTTTTGGATTAGTAAGATCCTGTAACAAATCATGCCGTATCTTTTAAAAAGATTTTATCTTCCCATGCTGTATACGAAAGTGTAGGGGTATCAGTGTCATCCCAAATTATCAATAGTGTCCATAAAGTGGCTTCTTGGTAATGTCTTAATTATCAAATAAATCTTTGGTAGGCATCCTAATTTCCCTTTAAGAAAACCTAATACCCGGTTCGAAACCGGTTTAATATAACCAGGATTTATCTGAATTTAAGCCTTTCTTTCTCCTTTCTCACTCTCTCCCTCCCGCAGCCGCAAATCTCACTTCTCTCTCTCTCTCTCTAGAAATGGCTTCCTCTTCTCTCTTCAATGCCTCTCTCTCTCCCCTAAACCCTAATCAACACCCCATCCGCCGCCACCCCTCTCCCTCCCTCCTCCGCCACCGCCCCGTCGCCATCTCCTGCACCTCAGACGGAAACAACAACACCACTCCGATCGAGACATCCGTCAAACCTCCTCGCCGCACCGAGAACACCATCCGCGACGACGCCCGTCTCCACCGCTCCACCGCCGTGAACCCCTTCTCCGCCAGATACGTCCCCTTCAACGCTCCCCCCAACTCCACCGAGCACTACTCCCTCGACGAGATCGTCTACCGCAGCCGCTCGGGCGGCCTTCTCGACGTCGAGCACGACATGGACGCCTTAAGACGCTTCGACGGAGCCTACTGGCGCGATCTCTTCGACTCCCGCGTCGGCAAGAGCACGTGGCCGTACGGATCGGGCGTGTGGTCGAAGAAGGAGTGGGTCCTACCCGAGATCGACGACGACGACATCGTCTCGGCCTTCGAAGGTAACTCGAATCTCTTCTGGGCCGAGAGGTTTGGGAAACAGTTTCTCGAGATGAACGATCTTTGGGTGAAACACTGTGGGATTAGTCATACGGGGAGTTTTAAGGATCTCGGTATGACGGTTTTGGTTAGTCAGGTGAACCGGTTAAGGAAAATGAACCGGCCTGTTGTTGGTGTGGGGTGTGCTTCTACTGGTGACACGTCAGCTGCTTTATCTGCTTACTGTGCCGCGGCTGGGATACCGTCTATTGTGTTCTTGCCGGCGAATAAGATCTCGATGGCGCAGCTTGTTCAGCCGATAGCTAACGGCGCGTTTGTTTTGAGCATTGATACTGATTTCGACGGGTGTATGAAGCTGATCAGGGAGGTGACTTCGGAGTTGCCTATTTACTTGGCGAACTCTTTGAATAGTTTGAGGTTAGAAGGGCAGAAGACTGCAGCTATTGAGATTCTTCAGCAGTTTGATTGGCAAGCTCCCGAGTGGGTGATTGTTCCTGGTGGTAACCTTGGGAACATCTATGCGTTCTACAAAGGTTTCAAGATGTGTCAAGAACTGGGTCTTGTTGATAGGATACCGAGGCTGGTGTGTGCACAGGCGGCTAATGCGAACCCTCTTTACTTGCATTACAAGTCTGGCTGGAAGGACTTCAAGCCCATGACTGCGAGTACCACTTTTGCTTCCGCGATTCAGATTGGTGACCCTGTGTCGATTGATAGAGCTGTGTATGCGTTGAAGCAGTGCGATGGGATTGTGGAGGAGGCGACGGAGGAGGAGCTGATGGATGCGATGGCTCAGGCGGATTCTACTGGGATGTTTATCTGTCCACATACAGGTGTGGCGCTAACTGCTTTGTTTAAGCTGAGGAAGCAGGGAGTGATTGCGCCTACGGATCGGACCGTGGTTGTGAGTACTGCGCATGGGTTGAAGTTTACTCAGTCGAAGGTGGATTATCACTCCAAAGCGATCCCTGACATGGCTTGCAGATTCTCTAACCCTCCTGTTGAAGTGAAAGCAGACTTCGGAGCTGTCATGGATGTTCTCAAGAACTACTTAGGAAGTCAGAAGCTTAGGTCCTAAGAATAAGACTATTTGGTGTACTCTTTTAAGTGATCTTTATCTGTTTCTCAGTTTTGTAATAAGTTCTAACGCGAAGTTTGAACATAACAAATAGCTGTTGCAGATTACATTGTTACAACTAGTGAATCCTCTTGAAGAATGCATAAAAAGGTGTTTTCATGAGTAATCATAGAGAGATACACTCTTGTCATCTGAGACACTAGCGAGACGACCAGCTCGGACACCAGTTCCACCAGGTGGTCTAAACGCTACAGACCAAACCTGATCATTGTGGTTGCTCATTGTCTGAATTGCCGCCCTCATCTTAAGATCCCAAAGCCTCACAGTTCTATCGCTTGACCCTGTCGCTATAGCTCCACCGTCTGGGCAAGCATCAACGCTCAGCACCCAGCTTGTGTGACCCGACATGGACCCCACCAGCGTTTTCCCTTCTGCGTCGTGCATGTTCACATGCCCATCATCTGAACCGGAGAAGAGGACTCTCGGGTCTACAGGGGAGAACACGAGAGACCTTACAGGCTTGTTGTGACCTTCTAGCTGGTGAAGAAGCTTGGAGCGTTCAACGTCAAAGACACAGATGGTGCCATCCATTGAACCGCAAGCAAGACGTTTCCCGTTAGGAGACCAAGCTACGGAGAGAACGAATTTCTTGCTGCTGGTTTTGTCAGAAGGTTTTGGCGCTTCTGGACGTGGGATTGATAGAGTTGAGAGTATTCTCCAGCTCGCAGTGTCCCAAAGCTTGACCGAGGCACTACTTCCACCTGCAACAGCAAGGATTGTACCCTTGGAACATATAAATGAATATTTTAGCAACTTAGCAAAAGCGCATCATTCTGTTACGTTGAAAGTTCTGTAAAATCAGCTTGGAAGTCAACTAAAAGCTCAACCAAATACTCCCTAAACAGTAGATTGGTATCTAGACATTAAGTTGTTTCTAGACACCAAGTACATAGGTCAGTGACCACCAGTTTGGTTTCACTTTGTTGCAGCGGAAAACATTCAACATACACCTAGATACGGAATCACATGTAGCAAGAGAAGGTTGCCAAGAACTTTGTGACAGTGATCAGATTTCAAATATATTCTATTTCATGTTACCATCTAGCATTAACATATTGTATTACGTTATCAGTGAAAACCAAGTGACGGCTGACACAGGAAACGATTACAAGCAATGACCAAAAAGAAGATGTTTCACCTAAGCACCAGAAAACTCTTGTTCTGCAACTATGGTCGTAAGGGAACATCAACAACTCAGAAGATGATCTAGAGAGATTTCAGACCACATTAGAGACACTCTGAGTTCCTGTCTGATCTAATCTACACATTCGAACGCTGCTCAACAATTCCAAATATTTTCTACGTATTATTCTACAGATCATCAGATTCATGTAATCATCTATTATTAGTGTGTTGTAACTTGTAACTATGTTATCAATGAAAACAAGTCACAGCTGATACAGGAAACAGCCACAAGCAATGACCAAATCAAGAAGACGTTTCACCTAACGACAAATAAACTGTTGTCTCTGCCACTACAGTTGCAAGTCAACATGAACAAATCAGAAGATAATCTACACTACAGATCCAGAGTAAAGTCTATTACCATGGGTTCAAACTGCATCCCCCAAACCTCAGAAGGAGGAGCTTCCAGAACAGCAATCGTAGCATTCGTGTCGACATCGAAGACACGGACGAAGCTATCGAGCGAAGACGAAGCCGCGATTATCCCCGAAGGATGCGCCGCCACAGCTGCTACTCCCAAGGAGTGTCCCGTGTTGGTGCGGACGAGATCCAGCTCGTCAGCTCGCCATAGCTTCACCGTCTCGTCGAGAGATCCAGTCAGAAGCAACAACGGACGGTCTTCCGTCGCCGGAACCCAAGTCGCCGCCCAGACGGAGTCTTCGTGTGCGTTCTCGATCGATTTCAGGCCTGCGAGTTTCATCCCTTTTTTAGGTTTTTACTGTGTTTTTTTCCAAGTGAAGAGGACGAAAGCGGAAGCAGTGACTTTGATTTCTCCTCTCACACTAACACCTTGCCGCTATTTAGTTTAGCAATATAACATCGCGTCGTTTTTATAGTTGGAAACTGTAAACTGTTTAATAAAAAGTGGCCGAATCTACATTATTAAAGCAAAATCTATGGTAAATTTTTTTTTTTTGACCAAGAAATTTTTTTTTCTTTGATTACAATACCATTCCATTGTCATTTGTTGCTAATTATAAATTTATGAACGATCATAATTAATTACACTTCCTGATATGACCAATGTATTTTGCAACATTATACCACAGAATTTTATGAAACATTTAATACTATTAGGGTATTTAGATGCATATGTACAAAATACATAATACAAAATTTATAATGTGGATACAAAATATATATATATATATATATATATGGACATCTGTCAGGCTTAGTTAGTTAGTTTAGTAGGTTTATGCATGCAATTTTTCTTGCAATTTATTAGCTTTTACAATATTATTGATATACTATAATTATCACTAGATCTAAATTGATACGAAAAGTTCTAATACGTATACAGTAAAAGTTGTACAAATTAATAATATTGTGATTATGATATTCTAATAAGTTATTGAGTTTGCGACCATGGTATTTTATTAAGTTATATGGTTAAAACAGAACTTACTACTGTTTCGCTTGTTCGTCCAAGAGTAAATTAAAAGCCTCGTGAGTATCATCTCCAAACGCAGTTTTGTTACCACAATTCACAGCTTCAGCTTCTTCATATTACTTTCTTGGACGTTTCTTACTAGCTAGTGTTGTCGTTACTGAAACCTTCGAGACACAAACAAGGAGCAGAGTCCATGTCAGTCTTGAAATAGATCCGAGGAGGGAACACCCGTTGTCTTGTAGATATGGAAATGTGAAACCAGAGAATTCCAATAAATTACACAATAAAAGTTTGGGAGAACATCAAGTTATGAATTCAGAAGCTTAGTGAAGTTTATCTAGGGAATAAACTTGTTTCCACTAGATTTAAGTACCAGCCAACTACACATATATCCACTCATATTTTATAAGCATGCATGTATACAAACATTCACTTACTAGCTCATTATATATCACTTACACATATATGCATCTCTTGCTTGAAGTTGACCATTGCATCTCTAGGCAATGTCATCATTACTTTAACTCCACCTTCCATTGATGGATCCACCTTTGAAGGTCTCAAGATCATCCCCAAGTTCTTTGCGAACTCAGGAGGCGTCAATGGCCGCACATGTACAGGCTCTTTCCAACCAAAATCTACCGATTCAAAGTACCCAATATTCCTCATATCAGTCAAGAACAATAAACTGTCTCTTATCCCTTCGAATTTTGCATCTTCCTTTAACAATCTCTCTATGTTCCTTAGCTCTTCCTCGACATACTTCTTGTCGTAAGCTGATTTCTTGGCTCTCTTCACAAGCTTAACGATGTCAGAGATTGATGATTCATCGAGCTTTCTCACGGTTAACTTGATGTAGACGTCTATGTAAGAATTACCGTAATATCCTTTAGGCAATGGCGGATCTAAGACATGTCGGATTCCAACAGCGAAGCCAAGGACAGTGATCCCATCACGGTTTAGGTAAAGGGCTCGAGATCTCGATTTCCACATGAAAGCACTGAGAACTTCAAAAGTAGTGACACCCTCTTTATTAAGAAACTCGTCTTCCCTTGCCAAAGTGTCTCTAAGCTTTTTAATAACTTCAGGCCTAATAGTTATCGTCTCTGTAACCTGCAGGTACAAGGAAAAATGAATTTTCATATTATTAAATTCGAGTTTATCATGTATTTCCCACTTAAGATTAACTGGTTAATAAGTGGATTAGGCTAACCTTCTATATATATTTGTTAATTATTTAACCAACCTATCTATGTAAGACTTTATTTATTTACTAAAACTTAACATTTTCTAAAATGAGGTTAATTATTTAAAATATACAAAACTATATTTTTCAAATATATCAACTGTTGAGTATTTAAAAAGTTGCTGCTTTTGTTCTATATTCTGAAATAACAGTGAAAGTACTCAATATATATCTATAAACAATTAACAAGGATATATATATGATTTTTTTTTACTAAAATGATTTTGTTAAAGAATAGCTAGCTCAATTCAGTTGTTCAAATTGATGCGAGTAAAACATAATAACAGCCGACAAAAGAAAAAAAACATAGTAACATACCATATCATCAGTTGGAATATACGGTGATGTCGCTAACAAACCATCAGTGTCACTGCCAGGCACTCTAGCCGGTTTATTGTCTATTCCTCTATCTAGCCGCTCTCTCTCCCATACCGGCATTACCGATGGCTTGCTCTTTCCTCCGGCTAACTCAGTCAGTGCATGAATGATCGTAGCTACACCAAACCCATCAGAAACCGCGTGGGACAGTGCCACGCCAATAGTGAACCCACCGCAAGGAAACTTGGTCACCTCCAAAAACAAAGAAACAATGTCTATATTAATTCTCCCTCAATTTTGCTTTGATCAAAAATATATAAATTATTTAGGTCTATTACATTTCTGACATATCTACGAGCATCTTTTGAGGAGGTGTTTTCACAGTCTTTCATTATTAAGCAAATATGAAAAAAAGAGAAAAACAAACTCAGTTTCAAAAAAAAAAAAGAGAAAAACAAAAGAGATAGAAGAGACGAGACTTTTTAATAGAGGTTAAAAAAACCAAGTGACAAATGGCAAATAACCATAATAAAAATGTCAATTAATTGTTTTTTTTAGAAATCCAAAAAGTATCTAATTAGGGATGCTGATGCTCTAATGTAAACAACATAAATAGTCAACACGCATGGCTTATTATAAAGGACCAAGACTATGTACTGAGAAAGCAAAGTATTACCTGAAATGCGAGAGGATGATAGCTGATCTCATATTGATAATTAAGTTCGATCTCCGGCACAAGACGTAATGCAATTTCTTCATCAATGTTTTCTATATAGTTTAAAGTGGCGAGGTCGCAAGTGGCCGTCGCGATTACAAACGGGACTCCTTCGCTATGATTTGTTAGCTGAAGCTTCCTATCACTTTTTCGTCTTGTCATTTTGCTTGAAAGTGGATAGTAGTAGACAAGAAGTTCAGATAAAGCCTTCCTAAGCAAAGAGACCGGATCATTCTGATTCTTTTCATTTGCTTTGAAAACGTAAAGTGCTGCGTACATAACTTCGTTGATAGGATCATTATCTAAAGTAGAAAGGAAAAGAGTTCCCCAAGAAGTTTGTTTTGTGGGTTTAACAAGCTCAGTTGGTTTCTTTTTGAGTAATAGAGTAGGGCTTGGTTTCGCTTGGTTTGCCATTGTTCAGGTTTAAGATCTTCTTACCTCTCGATACCTGTATATATAGGGTAAATAATCATAAACTTTATAATACTTCCTGTGTTTCAGAAAGTTAAATGTTTATTAAAAATTATTACATATATATCTCATGTTTCCTGAGATTTTTTAGTTAACAGTGATAAATTACAAATTTCAGAAAACTTTAAATTTTACTTATTAAATTACTATTAATCTAAAATTATAAGAAATTAGTAATCACAAAAAAGAATACATTTATAATCAAAAGTTAATATGTTTGAAACACACAAAACATATATCTTATAAAAACATTGGGAGTAAATGACAAAAAATGAATATTAGAACATTTCCAATACTCCATCCGTTTCTAAAAGATCCATTTTTTAGAAAAAAACTTTTGTTTCAAAAAGATAGATTTTTTCACATTTTCAATACATTAATTAATGAAAAATTGTATATTTTCAAAAATATAATTGTATTTACTAAAATCTTATTGGTTCAAAATTATGGAGAATTGTTAATTAAGAAAAATAAGGCATTGGTAAATAAAATTTTATGTTTTTCTTAATAAGTGTGAAAAATCTAAAACATAGATCTTTTAGAAACAGATGGAGTATATTTTATTATTTTTTGTTTAGAATAAAAAAAAAATATTTATAACAGAAGCAAATATAGAGATGTGTCGAAGATGATTTTTAAATAAGCACTAGACGACGAGACAAAAACATGACAAGTGTTCCGTGCATGAACCTTCATCAAGTCCCCATGTTTAGTTTGACGGATTTTAAATAGTATATTGAGATAGATGGAAGTAGTTTTGTTTTTAAATACCGAGGCAAATATAGAGGTGTATCTGAGATGATTTTACAAAAGCACTAGACGACGAGACAAATACATAACAAGTGTCACGTGCATGAACCTTCACCAAGTCCTCATGTTTAGTTTGATGGATTTTAAATAGTATATTGAGATAGATTGAAGTAGTTTTGTTTTTAAATGCAGAGGCAGAGGCAAATATAGAGGTGTGCCTGAGATGATTTTTCAAAAGCACTAGACGACGAGACAGACACATAACGAGTGTCCCGTGAACCTACATCAAGTCCCCATGTTTAGTTTGATGGATTTTAAATAGTATATTCTATTTTGCATTGTCAAATTCTGGAACTGCCTCGATTGTGGAATTTCTGGTCATATGTGCATGTAAAATTTAATGGGAGTAGTTTGCATGGCTTAAGAAAATGCACTTGTCCTACGAATAACGTGCTATAACTGTAACTGCATCATTACGTTCCTCCATTTGCATGTTTTTATTTTTCATCCTGTGTGACCACTTCTTTTTTTGTTACAGGATTTCTGTGTGACCACTTAATATGATTGCTTATTTGCATCGTATATATGGAAGAAGATCGCGTGAGAACAACAGAGATTTTACAGTGCAAAGCAGGGTTTCATCAAGCCTCATCAAGAACTGATGTCACTCATCTTCTTTTTGTTCTCATCGTAAATTTCCCGTATGCTTCAATGGTAGAGCCTTAAGCGCATTCTCGTAGCGTTAAACTCGTTGCCCTTTCTTCACAGAGTAGCATTTCTGTATTTATTTCCATAGGTTTAAAGCTATCTTGTGGTGAAGATTCTTTTGTGCTTGTAACGCAAGATGAATATTCAAGGACCATCATCATAATTAGTGCCTCAAAGTTTTGATTGAAATAATGTTCCAAAAAAAGAGTTTTGATTGAAATATGGCGGATCCATGATTATCGTCTGACAAAAAAAAATGATATCAATCCTAAACATCCTGGATCGAACTTTTGCCACTGGATTTACGGTACCATCTTTAGGATTACTACTCGTTCTGGTCGACATGTTTGATTAGAAATATTCGTCAACGATTAATGAGGATACGAAGATCAGATTGAAAATTTAAGCACAAAAAAAGATCAAAAAGAAAATTAGATGCATATGATCGAAAAACCTAAAATAGATTATTACTTCCAGATGCAAAAAAAGGACTTGCTGCCAAAAGAATCTTACTAGATGTAAAAAGATTTATGGTTAATTGAAATAGTCGGTTTAATCATAATTACATAGCAAAATACAAAACACAATCCGGTAACTACTAAGTTACAAAGTGATTTTCCAATGTTTAGAGCACCCTCACGCGGGATGCAAGGAGGGTTTTTAGAGGAAAAGATGGTGTGGAGTCCACCAAAAAGGAAGAGACAATTGTCTTCCGTCGCGAAATAAACGACGTATTTTGCACTGTTTCGAGGATTCCACTGATACGTGGTGGTCCGCGATTGGTTCATTTTTATTTTATTTTTAAATCAGACAAAAAAGAAAAAAAAATAGGAAACCCAAATTGGGTATTTACGTTGAGGATGCTCTTATGTATGCACGATTCGTGCAGCACGAATATAAATATTTATAAATAAATATGTTATAAATTTTTTTAATATTTTAATTTTAATTTAAATCATGTTATAATATATATTTATATATGATTTATCTATAAATTAATAATATTGAGACTACAAAGAATTTATTATCTTATAGAGTTATTAATTTAAGAGAAAGTCTTTTTTATTTATATTTTTATAAAACACATAGTGTAGAAAAATGAAAAGAATATTTCATTCTTAATATTATGTATTGGTTAGAGTTCATAGATTTAAAATTTAACTATTTTTATTAGATTATTTATACTCCTACTGTTTCAAAAAGATCCATATTCTAGGAAAAAATTTTGTTTCAAAAAGATCAATATTTTACATTTTCAATGCATATAATAACGATAAATAGTAAATTTCAAGAAAATTAATTGTGTTTATTGAATTTTGATTGGTTACTATTTATGGGAAATTGTTCAACACAAAAAACAATGTATTTTTTTAAAAAATTAAGATGTTTTCTTAATATGTTTGATTTTTCTAAAATATGTATCTTAGTGAAACAGAAGGAGTATATTTTAGTATGATGAATACATATCATATAATACAAATTTACATTTATTTGTAAATTCCATTTTTCCAAAGTTACATATCTGATTTTTTTTGTTATCAAGCTAACATTTGTCAAATTTAATTTTTTTTCGCTTTAATTGGGTTAACAAAGATATTTGGTAGGACCGGACAAAAAATATTGCAGGTGTAGAGTTGACGTGGGTATATGGGTGAAATATGGTATTTCTCTGGCCGTCGAAATCCTCTCGCGGTTAACTTAATTGCTAGTGAGATTCTGCAGTTATTTTTTTGATGTGTACACATACTCTTTGTTTTTTTCCTTCAGTTTCATTAATGTGAAGGACCATTTTCTTGCTATTTCTGTGGGCGACGAAATCCTCTTGCCATTTCTTTTGAACAATCCTATTGGCTCTTGCCATTATCTGCCAGTGAGATTCTTGTTATCTCGTACACACTCTCTTTGTTTTTTCCTTTAGTTTTCATTAATGAGAATGACCAATTTCTTGCCCCCAAAGGAAATAAAAATAAAAAAGGGAATTTTTATAGAAGCCATGTTGAAATGTATTCTTTATGTTTTACTATGGTATTCCGGCGCTACGCGCCGGGTTCATATGTTATATTCTTACATGAATTTATAATTTATTATATGCAATTGGTAAAGAAAATATGTGGAAAATATGAAAATGAAAATATGTTAAAAATGATATTTCTGATTTTTTTTTATAGTGGTTAGCGTAGTAGTGTATTCTTTGTTTGAAGTTGTTTAGTTCAAAGTGAAATAACATAAGTGGTTGTTACTAATCAATTTAATAAAAGTACAAGAAAACCGATAATTAAGTAACAAAGTTAATTTAGTTGAAATTTAAACATAAAACAAAATTGATGTTTTATTTAGAAAACATACTTACATTATTGATTATTAAAATAATTATAAAGTATCAAACTTGTACTGATATATTTAGTTCAAATAATAGAAAGATAAAATAAATTTCAAATTTTATAAACTTTATAAAAAATAAGGGTGAAGTGTCAATTTTTGGTAAAATAATTGGTGAGTATCTATCTAATATATATGTTCTACACCCAAGGCAGCCATACTTTTCATCAAGGAGTATTATGAGCCCTTCAAATACACCGATTCAAACGTTTAATACCACTGATTCACGAAGACTTCCACTATTATTCATGTCCAAACATTAAGATTACACTTATATTAAATTGAGAAAGTTCATAAAAAGTAAGATATTTGAGATATACCTTTGAATTTTTAAGTTAGCCATATCATGGTGAGTGCTTTGGTTCTCTTTGTTGAAAATAGTTTTAATACCCAAATTTTTTATGATACCGCGAACCAAAAGAAGTAAGCTGCTATTATGCTGGATTTTGTTAAGTTATTATATTGACTGGCTGTAAAACTTTAAAAAGAAAAACTAACCTCGCAAATCGTCTTTATGTAGGCTAATGACATGAGGAGTTCGTAATTTGGTACCTAGAACTCTCCATCAAAATTGGGTGTGTCGTCTCTTCTAGTCAACAAACGAGTCCGCTCTGTTAATAAGATGGCATTAGGGCGCCATCATATGTGAAGTTAGGGTTGCTCTGGTTTCATCATAAATACTCAAGTCATGATCGGGCTTTCTTTCAAAAGATGTTTGAAGGTGTTAAGTATGTGAAAGTTGATTGACGATGTAGGAACACCACCGAGAAAGAGGATGATGCATAAGAAAACTACTACTTTAAAAGTAAACGATCATTAATTGGTAAACCGAAATAAGAAACCGTGTATCTTCCCATTAATCAACAACATATCAACCCCAACATCTCATCCTTTTCTTAACATTTCAAGCTTGCCAAAATTGTTGTGGCCTAGTCTGAACAACATCTCTATACCGCTTGTCTTCAACTCGAACAATGAAACCGGAATTCAACATGATCCGAATTGAGAAAAGTAAAGGATTCTCGTCCGAGCTCTCACACCGCCTATGCATACCGATGAAGCTGAGAAATTAGGAACTAAAGAAGTTTTCAATAGAGAGAGTGGGAAGAGTGGAATTTCTGGATTAATTATATGAACGGTTACGTCGATTGCATTAAAGAAGGAGAATCGTAGAGACTCTATACTCCATCGTCAAAATCAAATACAAAGAAATCCTATAAACCAGTGTTTTGAAACCCGACCTGGAGACTGAACTGAACGATTCATTGGGTCAACTGCGGATTAATAAATGAATTAATTTTATTATATAATAATATATTAGCTATGAAAATAAATATATAAAAACTAAATTTAATATTTTTAAATGTTTTTTAAACATAAAATAATAGTTTGGATATGTATCTATTTTATGTTTAAGAACATTTAGAAAATACTTAACTTTAGTTTCTATATTTTTATTTTCATTTGACACAAAATATTAACAAATAGTTTATACTATTTTTTTTTAAAAAAAATTGTAACATAAGAGTTATGACATCTAAAAAAATCAAGACATAAAATTCATAAATATTTATGTATAATGTGAATAATAAATTTGTAACTCGCCAGGTTCTTCTTCTTCAACAATCAAAAACTCTGTTTTGTAATCCAAATGATCATATGATCTTATTCTTTTAATTGGAAATCTATAAAACAAAATTTGAAAACATAACTATTTTTTTAAAGTAAAAAAGTAAAACTATCTGTTGGTTCAACCAGTGGTGCAACTGGTATGGGATTTCAGGCTTTATTGAGTTTTTGTGGGTTTTTGCAGATTTTTAAATTTTAGGCCAAATCCGATTTATATTGGGTCACCGGATTTACCGGTTCAACCGCAGATCCGGATCAGGTTAAAAAACTGTTATAAACGTTCGGACTTGTATGAGGAAAAAATTAAAAATCCAATGTCTTTCACAATTAACATCAAAATCCAATGTCTTTCACAATTATTAAAAAGTGAGTGCCACATGGCATTTTTCCCCCCAAGGAGATAAAAAACTCTCATTTATTATTATAGATAATGTAAGATGTTTATATTTATTTAAATGTACATATGAAAAAACTACTTTTCAAAGTAATATTGAAAACATAATCTAAAATTAATTAATTTAACTATAAATAAAAAGAATAAAAAATGTAACTAGTTTTAATAAGATTTTTCCATCAGTTTTTAATAAAATTGAAGTTATATAAATATGTGAAAACATAATATGAAACAATAAAAGTATAGAGATTGTATGTATTGAAATAGAGGGAGTATTTCTAGTACCATTATCGCGTCGCATCAGAATTTGTGAACTTTAAATAGAGAAGCCGTCATGCAAGCCTTTACGTGTCTGCCACACAAACGCATTTTTGACATTTGTTCGTTTTCTTGTCACTGTACATCACATAAAAAGCAAGCCATAGCCCCCTCGATAATCATCACTTGACTAGATACTGAAACTTGGATCATCAGGTACGCTCTCTCTCTCAAACATCTGCAGCGCTGAAAATATATATTCGTCAAATAAAAACCTTAACTTTGAAAGAAAGTTAAAGCCAGTAAAAAAGAACACATGGCAAAGAGTTTTGGGTTAATATCTCACTGGCTCTCATTTAAAACTCTCTCCTTACTTTTTATTTTCTTTTGCGTTATTATATTTTTAAGATACTCCATAATACACCTACAGGGATATTCTCTGTAATGTAGGAGCAGAAAACAAGCAAATACTCTAAATTTTTTTTTAGTATATGTGATTTGATTTGTATTTTAGGATATCTACGTTTTTACTTGTTTTTTTCTGAAATAATAAGGATAACCAAAAAATAAATGGATGTTCGCAGATATTTACGAATACTTGTAGATATCTCATCAATTTTATTTAATACAAGTAATATATAAGAAACAGATACAAATGTTCTTAAAATATTTTTTACATAATATATAAACTAAAATAGAAAATAGTGATATTATATGTTTCGTAAATTTTTTAAATAGTTAAAAAATAAAAAGACAAAACTTAAGAAAAATTAATAGTTGTCATAAATTTTTTAATTTCTTGATTTAATATTTTTATAAGTAATAATTTAAATATATTTATGATTCATATGTTAAAGTAATATTTATATAAACTCATACATTTAAAACTCTATATTTAATCTATAAACTTATACATTTAAAACTCTATATTTAATCTAGATATACATATATTTATATGTTTATCAAAGTTGAGTAGATATCAGCCTTTTAAAATTTAAGTATTTGTGATTTGATTTATTTTTAATGAATATTAATTTTCAATTTTCTTACTCTAAAAATTTATATATACATGGTTTTTTTTGGATCAAATCAAAATGAATAACGAATCAAATCAAATTTAACGGATAAAATGTCTAGTCTTTCTGTAATGGTTTTTGTTAGTGCCCCTGGTTATGGTGAACTTTAATGACTGGTCTGATTTAAGGGTTCATAGAGGCAAACCCGTGTTCACATTATCCGGCTACAATCTGTATTCACTTATGCTATTTACCAATACTCTTTTTCTTTTTCCTTTTTACATCTTTGAGAACATGAAAATGGTCAACTTCAGACTTCTTATTTTGTAAAGTTTCACCAAACCATTATTTTCTACACACATATTTAATTATGACATGGCTATTTTTATGTCCTAAATCCTTGACCAGATATTTTAGCGTTTGTGGGTTTGGAAAGAAGACTGTGGTTACAATGTCTAAAGAATTTTGCAAGGGATTGCTGCAGAGTGAAGAGCTCTATAAAGCATGGCCATACAATATTCATCAATCTCTACATATTTTCTCACATTTTTTTTTGTACTAATATATTTTCTCACATTTCTCTGATACTTTTCTTTGGAAAAAATGTTACAGTATATACTGGAGACCAGCGTGTACCCCCGCCAGCCTGAGGTTCTTAAGGAGCTTAGGAACATTACTAGTAACCACCCTGAAGCTGTGATGGCTACTGCACCAGATGCTGGTCAGTTAATGGGGATGCTTCTGAATTTGGTAAATGCAAAAAAAACGATCGAGGTTGGGGTCTTCACTGGGTACTCTCTTCTCCTCACTGCTCTTACCATTCCAGAAGATGGAAAGGTATGTGCATATATCGAAAAAGAAATAAAGACATGAATTAGACTCACGATATTTTTTAGCTGCTATTTGTCTTCAGAACAATATGTGATCGTTTTAGTTTGAATGGAACAAACAAACCTTTGACCAAAAAAAGAAATAAGATTTCAAACAATGTCACATCCTATTGTACAAATGTTTTTGAGATGTCACATCTATTGTACAAATACATGAGATTTTCACTTGTTGTGCTTCTGTAACGTTTCTGCAACTTATGTTGTATACGAGCTCTGCAGGTTATTGCCATTGATGTGGATAGAGGCTCTTATGAAGAGGTAGGATTGCCAATTATAAAGAAATCTGGTGTTGAACACAAAATTGACTTCAGAGAGTCTGAAGCTCTTCCAGTCCTCAACGAACTTCTAAACCATGTATAGTTTCCTAGTCCTTTATTTGTCTCACTCTGGCCAGTAAGAGCACTTCGGAGTATGAGGAAGAGTATCTCAACAAAGGAATAATGATAAAAATTATAAATGAGTATCTAACAACATGAGAAACTCATCTAATAATATCTCATTTGAGAAACTATTAGGTATTTTTTTCATGTTTTGAGATACCCACTTATTATTTCTCTTGTTATTATTTTGTTGAGATACTCATTCTCATACTAGCAATAATGTTGATCTGATAAGGATTCATGTCAAGAAATTTTGCTCATGACTAGTATTTGTCCTGAGATGGTCTTTGTTTATTATTGATGATTCTGATGCAGAAATCCAATGAAGGGGGCTTTGATTTCGCATTTGTGGATGCGGACAAGGAGAATTATTGGAACTACCATGAGAGGCTTATGAGGCTGATCAAGGTTGGTGGGATTATAGTGTATGACAACACTCTATGGGGAGGAACAGTTGCTAAACCGGAGACCTCCACTTCTGAATGGAGGAGAGGAGGCAGGAAAGCAATGCTCGAGCTGAATCAGAAACTCTGTGCTGATCAGAGAGTGCAGATCTCGCACGCTGTGCTTGGCGATGGGATCACTATTTGCAGGAGACTATATTGAGGTGTTACTACTGTAAGGCCCAAGTGTTTGTGTGTTGGTGCTGTTGTTGTTTTGGCTTCTTTGATATGAATACTTGCTTGCTCTATTCACTTGAGAAAAACTCGTCGTGTGTTTCTTGGCGCTTACTTATGGCATGAAAATTATGTATAACTGAAAAGCGGTCTAAAACACAACAAAATAACGTTTCAGATTACCCGAAACTAAGAAAAGAAAAGAGAGAAAAAAATGTGAAGTATTTCATGTTCAACATAAACATTATTAGAATGAATATATGGAAGACCATCCAGCATATGTTCACTCGTTGTTTGTAAGTACGCATAGAAGAATCAGACATATATGTTTGCTCACTAGTTCTTTTAAAAGTAATTTGAGAAATTTGAATCATTTTGTTATTAAGAAGATAATGGCACAAAAATAACCCTCTGTACCAAGGATGATTTGAACTTGGGGCACAAGGGAACCAACACGCTTGTCTTGTGTTACCACCAGGCTACCAACAGATCACCAAAATACACTTTTTTCACTTGGTTAAAAATAAAAAATAGACTTTCCACTGGTGGTCGAATCGAAAGTTGGCAAACAGGACAGAAATTGGATTGTGATCTCTGTGGTCATTCTCAAAAAATACGCAGTCACCTGTTTTTTGAATGTGGGTACTCATCAAGCATATGGTATTATTCATGGGCAGTAACTACACAATAATATAGGACGAGCTTCTCCCACTTCTGCATCTCAGGGAACTTAATCATCATCTGCAACTTTTCTTGCTTGGTCATACATTCCAAGTGACTATATATCACATTTGGCGGGAACACATGAGAAAGCAATGACATGGGCTCGACTAGCTCTTCTCATCGATAAGACAATTCGGAACAGGTTAACTTCTTTGTGCGAGCAAGGACAGGTGAAGTACAAAGGTCGTCTCAGGCTGTGGTTTGCCACTCGAAAAAATTAAGACATTTAAGTCACCAAGTTTCCATAAAAAGTTTAGTCCACAATAGCATTCAATATGTGGGTCACTTAATTGCAAAGAAGACTTGGAAAACCTTCAAAAATCTAATGCAACGACATGGCCAATCCTGATATTTTTGGTAGATTTAGACAATTTAATAAGGACTTTAATAAAATATTTTTAATAATTTTGTGGATTTATATTTACATAAATTCTTTTAAAAAAAATTGAAGACCATAGGCCTTTGACTTGTCTTTATGCGTGGCTAGTGTTAGCCTTATCTTGTCATTTTAGTTCTTATTCTCAAGTCACCTCCTTGTTTTTATCTTTTTGTCAGGGAAGTCTCCTAATTTTTATACACTTCTATAATTCACAACTCTGCTCATTTTCATAATGCAATTCAAATATTAAAAAAATTAAAAATATCTGATATTTTCTCGTACTGGACCACAAAAGGGAATTATTTGAGATTGTATAGCACCATTGTATTTGTCCATTGGCTTTTAATAGTACAAGTTGTCGACAAAAAAGAAGGATGTTTTTTTTACATCAAGAAGGATGTTTATATATGTTACATTTAACATGAATCTATATATATATATATTCTAGAATGTTTTGATGAGGAATATACTATATATATATTTGGAAAATATGCAGTTACGCAGATTTGAATTCAGATAATAACACTATACCAATACTATCAATTTTTTTAAATCATTAGATTATATGTTTTGATCGGCGATTACATCACATAGACATATATATAATTACTAGAAGCTCCATATACCCATGCATCTAGTTTTGATCGGCGATTACATCAAATCATTAGATTATATGTTTTGATCGGCGATTAAATCGGTTCGTTATTCTAAATCTCCATATACCATCTAACTCTGAACACATTAAAAACTCGAAATGAAAACTTCATGTTCGACAAAAAATACTAGAAGAATTAAATACTACACATGAAAATACCATCCAACTACATTTATTCACTCGTGGTTTTAGCATATGCATACACATATTCACATACTAGATATTACCTAAGCATATATGCATCTCTTGCTTGAAGTTGACCATTGCATCTCTAGGCAATGTCATCATTACTTTAATTCCACCTTCCATTGATGGATCCACCTTTGAAGGTCTCAAGATCATCCCCAAGTTCTTTGCGATCTCAGGAGGCGTCAATGGCCGCACATGTACAGGCTCTTTCCAACCAAAATCTACCGATTCAAAGTACCCAATATTCCTCATATCAGTCAAGAACAATAAACTATCTTTTACCCCTTCGAATTTTGCATCTTCCTTTATCAATCTCTCTATATTCCTTAGCTCTTCCTCGACATACTTCTTGTCGTAAGCTGATTTCTTGGCTCTCTTTACAAGCTTAACGATGTCAAAGATCGTTGATTCATCCAGGTCTCTCACGGTTAACTCGATGTAGACGTCTATGCAAGAATTACCGTAATATCCTTTAGGCACTGGCGGCTCCAAGAGATGTCGGATCCCAACAGGGATGCCAAGGATAGTGGTCCCGTCAAGGTTTAGGTTTAAGGCTCGAGATCTCGACTTCCATATGCAAGCACTAAGAACTTCAAAAGTACTAAAACCCTCTTTATTAAGAAACTCGTCTTCCCTTGCCAAAGTGTCTCTAAGCTTTTTAATAACTTCAGGCCTAATGGTTATCGTCTCTGTAACCTGCATGCATAAAAAAGAGTGAACTTTCCATAGATAACTGAAATTTTTCTTTTGATATCATAAACCTAATGGTATTACTTACAAAAGCTAAAAAATAAGAAATTCGTTTTCTTTAGTGTAGATTTTTCATGCATTTCATCATTTTTTAGGAAAACATTTTAATATAAATATATTTTAACAAAAATAAACTAATTTTTATAATTCCATCAGACCCAATTGTTATTTAAGCACTACTTTGTATTATGGCTTGTTAATAATGACATATATACAACTAAACAAGGCAATGTTTGTTCAAATATAACTTATAAATAGTTATCCGTCCTTGTACGTAATTCTCTTTCATGTCTTGAAATTTTGTATGAATTTGTTAGCTTCTATCATTTTAGGTAACTTAGAAAGTGGGATACTAGTCATATAATTGATTGATCATTTCAAAATTTATACGTACATATCTGCTAGAGCAAAAAATTGTTGATGTTGGGTGACCACAAATTATGTTTTTCTTATGTCTACAGGTATACACTTAGTCTCTTAATAAACTAAAATTCAGAAGAAAAAAACAAATCTTATGATCAATTGATTTTTAAGACGAAACTAATACTACATGCTGTAATTTGTGACATTATAATAAAAAATGAGGACTATCAGATTAAATGCAGCTACTCAGGATTCTGATAACAGTGTATATGAATGAATTTTCGCATTAGCAGATAAGTATACTTAATAAAATTTTACATTAAAAGTTAGTTCAAGGCTGTAACATGGAGCTGCCTATATTATTTTTTGTTTATTAATAACTGTGTAAAAATAAAATAAATGGCTGATAATTGATTTTTAAAAATACTAAAATGATTTAGACAAAGAATGGCTAGCTCAATTCAATTATTCAAAATAGTGTGAATAAAACATACCATATCATCAGTTGGCATAAACGGGGACGTCGCCAAAATACTATCCCTTTTACTGCCAGGCACTCTAGCCGGTTTATTGTCTATACCTCTAACTAGCTGCTCTCTCTGCCATACCGGCATTACTGATGGCTTGCTCTTTCCTCCGGCTAACTCAGTCAGGGCATGAAGAATCATAGCCACACCAAACCCATCAAACACCGCGTGTGACAATGCCACGCCAATAGTGAACCCACCGCAAGGAAACTTGGTCACCTCCAAAAGCAAAGAAACAATGTTTATATTAATTGTTTTTCAACTTCGCGTTGATAAAGAATACACATTATTGTATATTTTTACTATCTAATGTAAAAATAAAATAAAAACTTAAATAGCTGGCATGCACGGTTTATGTAGGACAAGACTATAATTATTACCAGCAATCGTGGTTACTGCAATTGACAAAAAAATTGTCACTACAATTGATAATATAAGTATTACCTGAAATGCGAGAGGATGATAGCTGATCTCATATTGATAATTAAGTTCGATCTCTGGCACAAGACGCAATGCAATTTCTTCATCAATGTTTTCAATATAGTTTAAAGTGGCGAGGTCGCAAGCGGCCGTCGCGATGACAAACGGGACTCCTTCGCTACAATAAGTTAGCTGAAGCTTCCTATCACCTTTTCGTCTACTAATTTTGCTTGAAAGTGGATAGTAGTAGACAAGAAGTTCAGACAAAGCCTTCTTAAGCAAAGAGACCAGATCATTTTGATTCTTTCCATTTGCTTTGAAAACGTAAAGTGTTGCGTACATAACTTCGTTTTCAGGATCATTATCTAAAGTAGAAAGGGAGAGAGTTTCCCAAAGAGTTTGTTTTGAGGGTTTAACAAACTCAACTGGTTTCTTTTCAACTAATAGAGTAGCATTTGGTTTTGTTTCGTTTGCCATTTTACCAGGTTTTGTATGTATAAGCATAAGATCTTCTTACCTCTCGATGCTGTTTATATATATAGGTTAAATAATCATAAGTATAACCTCAGTTTCACTTAATATTAAAAGACGTTAGCAACTCTGTAACAATTTGCTAAGGCCTTTTAATACTAAAGGCCTCAGAGCACCTCCAATGGAGATTCTTTCCATTGGGGTTCTTAAAATACGTATATGTATATATATATACACAATACATATTTTAAGAGTTCCAATGGGAAGAACTCCCATTGAAGGTGCTCTGCTCTTAGAGCATTTCCAATCACACTTTATCCCTTTATTTTTTAAAGAGGTGAATAATACACTTTCAAATATAAAAAATCACTGTTGAGACCCTTTAAACACTATTCACTTTTCACTTTAGTCTTTCTATTTGTATAAGTTCAATGATTAGATATATAACATTCTTTTTTATTTTCTTATTGCTATATTAACATCTAACTATTATAATATTTGGTTTTATAAAGTTAATTTCACACATTAATAAAATAATTTGAATTATTAAACACAAATGAAAATTATACCAACAAAAATATAACACAAACAAAAATTAAACACCGTTAGATTGATGTATATTTTATTTTGTATTTATTATATATCTTTATTATTTGGATTGTATATGTTATTATTATCTATAATTTTATGTATTATCATTATTATTATTATTATAAGTAACTTTAGCTATTGTTTATTTCTGAGAATATATTTATTGATTATCTATTTAAAATATATGTTTATTGTTTTTATAGAAGTTTAGTTATTATAGTTAATTATTATTAATATTGAGGACTAAAATGTAATATGTAAACAAAAATTTTAAAGAATACCATTGGAGAACCATCTCTTTATCCCTTTATTTTTGGTGGGTCATTCCTTTAAAATAAAGAGACTGGTGGGAGAGTTGTTAAAGATTGAAGTTTTGGGTTTGAGGAATGCCAAATGCACCAACAACATACTTGTGAAGAGTTTAGGGTTTATAGATTAGAGGTTGGAATTGGTGCTCTACAGGGCCAGTCTGGATCGTACGAGGCGGTTTGTTACAAAATCGGATATGAATAATATATAAGCTTATATATTTGTGGGCAATTTTCCTACGAAACTAATTTCTTGCAACACATAGAGATTAAAATAAAAAATATCATATTATTATATAAAAAACTGAGCTATCTTTAATGAAACAAAATTTTAAAATGTTTTATTTTTATCAAATTTTGTGTCAAGAGTTTTAAAATTTTTTTATTCTTAAAGTATTTAAAATATTTTTCATTTTATTTTCCCTTTTTCGATTTGGAATTTTCTTCAAATTTTGTTTTAAATATTTCTTTAAATATATATTTCAAACAGTTTTCAAAAATATTTTTATAAAAATATTTCTTAGTGCAACAAATAGTTCAAAATTTATTTTTCTTCGTAAATTTAGTGAATTGCTTAAAAAATGGAATCTCTTGTATCATTTTTGAAAAATATTATAAATATTGATTATGCTATTTCACTAATTTTAGTCACTATTTTGAATTTTTTAGAAGTGTATAGAATTCAAAATTGTTTCTTATTTTTATATTTATGAAAAATTAGAATTTAAAATATTTATGAAAACCTCCCTATAAAAGTTTTAAAATATTTTATATTTTAATGATTTTAAGAATGTTTTAAAATTTTATCTATTGTATTTGATATTGGCTAAATTATTCAAAATCGAAGATACTTTATCATAGACGACAAGAACTCCAAATCGACTTTATCATTAGACGACAAGAATAGCTATTACAAACGCATCTGACGAGGAGACAAACTTAACGAGTGTCTCATCTGCATGAACCATCAATTCCCCATGTTCGATTTGATGGATTAGAATATATTTTGATGTAAATTTAATGGAAAAGTGGACACATTTCAGTTTGCATGGTTTAGAAAGTGCACCTGCAATAACATCACGTGCTTTACAATGGGCTTTATCAAGAGATTTGTCCCTTTAGAATCTTTTAATATATTTTTTTGACTGAGAATCTTTTAATATTTTCTCTGTTTTAATAATTTTCATTTTAATTTTTTTGTTCCAATTTATATTATTTTAAAATTTCTAATATAAGATTTATTAACTTCTTATATTATGTATGTATTAGATATATTATTTTATTATTAAAAACATTATGGTTAAAAAGATTAATAGTAATAAATATATATACTAATATCTTTTCTTGTAAAAATAAAAAAATATCTTTAATTTGTGTGTAAAATTCTAAAAATATCACAGTTATTAATCATGTATAATTTTATATAGTATTGAAAAAAAATTCTAAAAATGAAATAGATTTTATTTTTTGTCAAAACTGAATTAAAATAAAAAAATAGGTCACTTACTTTTTATTTTTGAATTGTTAGATCACTTAACTTGAATTGTGATTAGAGTGTCTTATGGAATTTCGCAAAGGATTGCTTAAGAGCTCTATAAAATGTGGCCACATGATGTAGTGAAGTTACGATAGCACATATCTTATTTAGTTTGTGAATGCCTAAAATTAATATTTTCTTAAATTCATTGAGATTTCTATAGATTTACCAAAAACAAAAAAAAAACAGAAAAAATTTTCTCAATTTTATTAATTAAATCATAAACTGAATAGAACTCTACACATAATAACCTATATATATATATATTAAAACTAAATAAAATTAAAACAATTAAAAGTTTTTTAAAAAATTATAACTAATTAACATAATTATCAAAATAAATAATAAAATAGATAATCAAGATATTCAGAATATTCAAATATCTTTGCATCATTTTATCCAGGTTAAAGCTCAAATCTTAACCATGGTCTTCAATACTAAAACGTTCAAAACTTGAAATCTTCACGTCAAATCTTATTTTTTTTCAAACCGTCCATTGGTATATCTTGACCTTCTTATCATTCCTCGCCAAATAAATTATAAGACACGTATTACCTTTAGCCAAATATTCCATAATTTTCATGAAACCTCTTTTTTTGTTCCAAAACTCGAAGGAAATGTTTTATGGGTGAATTGGTGGTATAACTATTATACAGAAAAAATTAAGAAAATGACCATGTCTTGAAAATTATGTCAATTTGTACCACTAATAGACAATGCACTTTTTCATGCGCGTATGCGTAAATATGACATACACAATACTGAAATACTATTCTATTTGTTCTGTCGATATAAAATAGAGTGATTAAAACATAATTATAATTATAGAATAAAATTTGATTACCTTAGTATTATAATAATTGCATCAGCATATAAGAGTGGAAACTAAACAATGAGGAGGGAGTTTAGAGAAGCAAGGAAAATAAGTGGGGGAAAAGGAGAAGCAAAAAGAAGAAGTAGAAGAATAAGAGGAAAAATGAATAACGAGAAGTAAAGAGAAAAAAGAAAAGAAGGTACAGGACATGGTCGGAAAGGAAAGAGTGCAGAGTCACGATTGAGGTCATGAAGGAGATATGAGGAATGAAAAGGATAAGATACTGTAATATACTATATTGTGCCACTAAAATGGAATAGTACGAGGGAAAATATGATACAAAATCTATAGTTTGGTTGAATTAACATTGTAGCCAAATCAATTTGTTTCAAATTTGTCTTAATATATATATATATATGTTTAAGTAGGATGTATCATTTAAATTAGATATTAAACTATTATATGTTTATCATATAGAATAAAACAAACCAAAATATATAATATAACATACTTCATAAATATTGTTGTTCATTTTTTCCAATTTTGAATCCCAAATTCATTGTTGTTTTTTGAATCATCGAATCGTTTGTTCGTAGAGGGAGAGAGAGAGAGTGAGAGAAAAAGAAAGAGAGAGATTTAAAATATGTGGTATTCTATACAAAATATATAGAATGGAATGCGATATTCTTGTTAAAAAAAATTTATATATTTTGAAAGAATTCATATCCGTTTGAAAAAATTTAAAATGCAGTATTTGTAAAAAATTATGTATAATTTATTTAGATATTATTATTTGTCTAAATTATATTGATAAATAAAATGTAGATCAAATTAACTGAAAGGGAAAAGAAGAAAAGAGAAAAAAAGAAAAAGAAAAAAATAGAAAAGAAAAAATGAATCAAGGATATAGATTGTTTAGGGACAGATATTGTAATATTACATAACATTGTATTGTATATTCTAGCCATATTGTTCATATGGTTATTTGGTGAATTAATTTTTTTTAATGGTTATACATGCTAATTTCTCATGTTTTATTAGCTTCTTGTGCTGTTGAATATATATATGTGACGTCTTCTTTTGTCGATATGACATGGAGATTCTTTGTAATCACGAATCCATCTTGCCAGACAGCCACCACATGTTCACTGCTCATCCTTGCAATTTTGATGAAATAATTTTCACCGTAAACGCCACATGACATGCAAAGGATTCGTCTTTGTCTTCAGTAACAACATCATCATAGATATTGAATATTGGATCGCCAATAATATTAATTAGTCAAGAACGAGGAAAAGAAATAAAGTTAGTTATCATGTTAGAGATGAAGTAACAACACGCCATAAAATTTGTATTCGATTAAACATTTTACAAAGATTTATATAGCCATCATCAATTAGGTCAACACGAATATTAAGTGTCCTTAATCCATGCTATAACACGCCTACTAAGTTAGCATGGCTTATCAACAATAAGATACGATATCAAAACACAGCCAGTCATTCATCAGAAGAAGATCCCACCAAGAAATTATAGTTTTCGTGAAAAAAACGTGAGTTAAATCAAGACCGTAAGATCATATGTCAAGGGCTCTCCTAAATTTGTACCAAACAGATGATAGTAATTTTCTTGTCGTCATAGTACTCTGATCAAACAGCTTTCCCGTGAACTCACATTCTCTTTTAGCATATATATTGTTTATTTGGGAAATTCATCTTTTAGCTTGTATGCATAGGTTGGGTATTGGCTATGGCACACATGCTTCGTGAGCTAAGGTGGTTATAATTAAGAACTTTCACATTTGGATTTAATCATCCACATCGCCTAAATTACACTCTTATTTTTAGGATGTTCCCATAAAATTACAAAATTCGAACGCATTTCAAATTAGCATGAGCTTATCAACATCTAGATACCATATCAAACACAACCATTCAGCCGTTAGAGGTAGAGCCCACCACGTAAGGATAGTTTCTCGTGATTAAAACGTGAGCCGAATCAAGACCGCAGAATCAGATATCAACGGTTCTCCCACTATCCCACATTTGGACCAAGCAGGTGATGGTAACGTTATTGTCGTAATGATATTACTGCCAGTGCGCTCTGGTACTATATTATTAAAGGCACTTGTTTTTACTGTATATTGTAAGCTCATTCACAAATTGCCTCAAGCTCATTCACAAATCCGGTTTTGACGGATCCAACATTTTACTATCCGGATCCGGATTCGGTCCCTCCGGATATCCGGATTTTCGGAGCGGATCCGAATCGGATCTCGGAGCGGATCCGGATCGGATCTCGAATCGAATCCGGATCTCGGATAATAATTCCAGACCTAAACTCTGATACTACAAGATGTAGCGAAATTATAATAATACAAAGATCTTATTTAGTATGTGAATGCTTAAGATCAACATCTTCTCAAATTCGTTGAGATTTTTATAGATATATCAAAAAAGAATAAAAAGAAAACTCTCAATTTTATTAATCAAATCATAAACTGAATTTAACTCTAGACATAATAAACATATATATATATATATGAAAACCAAATAACCTTAAAACTGTTAAAAATCTATCAGATAATTATAACTAATCAAGATAAATATCAAAATAAATAATAAAATAGATAATTGAGATATTTGGAATATCCAAATATCTCCCTGCATCAATACACTACACACATTTCTCTGATACTTTTCTTTACAAACTCTATCGATAATTCATTTATTTTTGATCCATTTAGTATGAAAACCGAATTCTATGAAAATTTCTTGAGATTTCGAAAATGGGTTAGAATAACAATCTCTCTTTTATCCCTTCAAATTTTGCACTTTCCTTTATAAATCTCTCTAATTATTGGGTTTTCACTGTTATAAATGTGTTACTTTAGTTTGAAAAGATTAAAATGTGCACTACTATTTTAAATCTAGATTATGACACATTATTCTTAGGAGTACTAACCGCTTACCAATAACCCTCGGTAGAACATGGCAAAGGGTGTGCAAGAATCAAATATCCGATTTTTTTTGAGATATTTGTAACTAATATGTTTTGGTAAAATAATAAACTATCTGATTCAAATTTTTCCGCTGCTATCTTGATATTCGATGATACCGTGTATCTAGAAAATTTATATTTTTAGCCAGATATCCGATTCGTTCTATACCAGCAAAATAGTTTATTTAAAAACTAAAAAAACCCAAAGTAATATAAATAATATTTTTTATAAAAATAAAAATAATTTATTTTTAAACTATAATAACTAAAATAATATTTTTAATAAAAATATTTTAATATACATATATAATTTTTTGAATATAAGTTTATATATGCTTACAGCTGATTGGATCAAATATTTCCGCTGCTATCTTGATATTCAATGATACCGGATATCTAGAAAATTTATTTATGATTTGATTCATTTTTACGAATATTTTATATTATTATTTGATTTGCTTTATAGAGTTACAAATATCCGAATTTTCCGATTTGGATCAGATAACTATCTGTTTTTAAGAATATTAATATTTATGATTTGATTCATTTTTACGAATATTTTATATTATTATTTGATTTGCTTCATAGAGTTACAAATATCTGAATTTTCTGATTTGGATCAGATAACTATCTGTTTTTAAGAATATTAATATTTATGATTTGATTCATTTTTACGAATATTTTATATTAGTATTTGATTTGCTTCATAGAGTTACAAATATTTGAATTTTCCAATTTGGATCAGATAGCGAGTTTAATTAAATTTTACGAATACTTTCCCATCCTAGAATATGGTAATCAATTGAAGAGAAAGCTTTATTTTGATATTTAGTACATAATGTCGAAATACGTCACCAGTCTGAGGCAGACACTCTTTTTTTTTTTGAGACAAACACTCTTATCACAAAACATTCCAAATATCTTATTATTGTCTTGCCGAACATGGAGTTGTGGAACGATCCCGATACTATTTTGTAGTTTCAGCCGCCAAAGATCAATGTAGTACTAATCAATCCCAACATGATCCATTCGGTAGAGAGATTTATGAAGCCTAGGAGTGATGAAGACTTCAAGAGGAGTGGCTTTAAGATTCACTAACCCACTGTTTCCAGTCATATCCACATCTTGGCTTGATGGTCTTGCCACATCGAAGCTTTGCAATACCCTTGCCAATATATATTGCACCATCCTCATGCCAAGGGGTATTGCAGGGCACGCCTTTCGTCCCAAGCCGAACGGCAACAACTTGTAACTCTGCCCACCAACATCTATTTCTCTGTTTATTGTCAAGAACCTCTCTGGCTCAAAGCTTACCGAGTTGGACCAAAGACTTGGATCCCTATGAATTTTCCACGCATTTACAAGCAGTTGTGTCCCTAATTTATGGACATGAAATAAAATTATGCTTGATAAAAAATATGCATGTGATTAGTGAAAGGGACTAGAACATGGTATACTTATGGTCGATGTTCCTTGCAATCTAGTTTTTGAGGAGAATCTCATAAACCTGAGAATCAATCCTTTGTCAGGTCACATATGCTCATTCTGTTTCTAAAAGTTACATTTCATGTGTTTCACAAATTAAAAAGTATTAAATTTTGATTACATATAAACCATTTGTGATTATTTATTACTAATAGTTTTAAGCAAATAATATTTCAAAAATGATTAAAAAAAATCATTATGAACTAATAAAATTGGATATAAAATGTAAAACAAATAATATTTTTTGAAACAATTTTTTAGTTAAAACTTTTTGTCTTTATAAAAAAGAGGGAGTATATTTTCTAGATTTGAGGTCCCTAATAATATATGTTCGATTAATAGTTCAAACTATTAAATATACCTAAATAATTACGGTTTATTCAATTTGAATTCACATCACTGAGTTTCAACTTATAGAGGATTACCTGAAGGAACATGAAACCTTCCATTAGCAATGTCAAAAGCTTCTGTCACCTCTCTATAAGCGATGAGAGGGATTGGTGGGTATAAACGAAGTGTCTCCTTGACAATTGCTTGAAGGTAAACCAAATCTTTGAGGTCGGATTCTTCCACAACTCTATCCTTTCCAGTTGTTTGGTTGAGCTCATCCTGAGCTTTCCTCAACACGTGTGGGTTGTTCACGAGTAGCGAAACGGCCCAAACAAGAACCGCAATGGCCGTATCACTTCCTGACAAAACCAAGTTCTAGGTTCACGCAAATAAGCGACTGTTAGTTCAAATATAATATAACCCCTTTTATAGTTCATTTAGGATAAAGCTCTGAGATCTTAGATCATCTCTAATGTACTTTGTTACTTTTTCTATAAAATAGAGTAATTTTATAATAAAAGTAAAATCTACTCTAATGTATTCTTCTAAATGAAATAATATTTTTCTGTTTAAAAAAAAAAAAATCTAAATGGGTTGGAGCAAGTTTGCATCCAAACGCTACTAAAGATGTAGATATAGAAATAAGTTGGAGATGCGCTTACAAGACATATGGCTTTGGTTGTTGTACGAGCATCATCAGGAGTCAGGTTCTTTTGCTGTTCAAAGATCTCGATGAGTATATCCAAGATAGTCTTCTCAAATCCTTCACCAGAATCCATCCTCTTATTCTTGTGCTCTTCAACCCATGCTTCAAGAACTTCATCGATCTTACTAGCCGTTTTCTTCATGTCCCTTTTAATCCTCCACTCCAACCAACCAAGAGGGGGTATCAAATCCGATAACAAGTAGACCCCCATGTAATCAATAAAGTCTCGAATCAGCTTTTTACTTCTCATAGCCTCTTGGATCTCGCAGTTAAGGCTTGCCCCGAAGTATCTCTTCCCAGCGATCATCATCAACGAGATGTTTGTGGTTAGATCATGTAGTTCTTGCTTCATATCCACCAATACTCCTTTTTGAGACTCACCCTTGTGCTCCCATTTATTGTACAACTCTCTGAACGCCACATCAACCTCTCTGGCTCTAGTATGCTTGAGCATATCCATGACGGAGGTAGACAAAATCTCGGATACGGCTATCTTACGCATCTCTCTCCAGTAAGAACTTTCGTTGCTAAACGTCAAGAACGAGCCGTTATAGCCAAGAAGTTTAGACGCAGCGGGTGCTGGCCGGTTTAAGACCTTGTCGTGGACAGTGTAGATCTCTTTAGCGATATCTTGGCTGTTCACGATTATGGTGTTCACAGAGCCAACTTTTGTCATGAACACTGGTCCGTACACGTCAGAAAGGGCAGCGAGGGTAATGTGAGTGTTCTGTCCGTTGTCAAAGGCCCTTAAATGGCCTATAATCGGCCATGCTCCGGCGGCCATAGGTGGCAAATGTTTTTTGTTCTTGGGACAAAACAAAGACTTGATTAATAAGTAGGAAACAGAAAAGAGAGAGACAACAGAGAGGAGAAGAAGCTGAACTAGATCCATGTTTGGCTGTAATTGATCAAGCCTGTGTAGTACTTAGGTTGGGTGCGTATATATATAGAGGTCGCATAATTTATGATAGGATTTCATAGGACCCAAACAGTATTTTTTTACTTAGGGGTTTCAGTGGAAATTAGTTCTTTTTAATTTTGATTTTATAAATTTTCACATTCTCACTAAAATGAAATCTATCTGGATGATTTTATAATTTTATACAAAATCTTTTATCATTCAAAATTTAGATAATAATGATTCTATAAGTCTATTTAAATTAGTGTTGTTGAGAGTTCAATTTTTAACCATTTAACTCATAAAACAAGATTTGAAAATACTACAAATATTGACTAGATTCTTAAAATCATTATAGTTATTTATTTTTATAAATTTTCACAATATATAAAACTCTCTACAACTTTTTCTGAATTTAACAAATCTGTAAATTTTTAAAATCAACAAACTCTTTATAAATCTAACTCCCACTAACATCTCCTTATAAAACAGTATTTACTAAATTGTAAATAATTAAAAATTCACTAGACCATCTCTAGCTTAAATTAATGTAATAGTTGTATCATGGAAAAATTACTGCACTGATTTGATATACTTGGTAAATTAATATTTTCTATATAATCAAGTATTTGAGATGATATTAAATGATGATTTTCAATGAACTTTTAGATATTTTGGATGAATTGGTAAGCTACTATTATTTTAGTTGAACACTTTAGAATTCCAACTAAAACTGTAAAATTTGAATATTTAGATATTTGACTGAGAAATTCCACTAAAATATTTTTAAAAGCTCTTAATTTATTACTTCAAATATTTTAATAACAGAAAATATTATAATATATTTTAAATTTTCCAAAATCACTAGTTTAATAACACTAAATTTATTCTTTTAAAATAAAATTTATGTTTGAATAACAAAATTTTTTATCATTTAAATACAAAATTTTTCAAATTCTGTTTTGAATAGTTTGAAGCAATTTGCATATCCTCTCCAAACAAATATAACTTTTGTTAATTAACAAAAACATACTTGGTTATGTTTCCTCTGTGTAACTTCATATCAACTATATGATAGACGACAAGGGTGGCTATTACAAACGCATGAGACGAGGAGACAATACTAACGAGTGTCCCGGCTGCATGAACCTCCATCGATTCCCCATGTTTTTTTTTTGTCAACATCAATTCCCCATGTTTGATTTGATGTTAAAATAGTTTTATTTTATTCAATACATTGTCAAATTTCTGGAACTGCCTCGATCGTGGAACTTCTGGTCATATGACGCTGTAAAATTGAATGTGAACCTTTCTCAAAAAACAATTGATGTGAAAGTGGACACATTTCAGTTTGCATGGCTTAAGAAAGTGCACCTGTCGTCCGCATCATCTGCTTTAACTATTGTCTGTAATTTTTTTTTGAAACACTTTTTTTTTGTTGAAACACAACTATTGTCTGTATATAAGAGATTTTCCGCTTTCGAATCATTTTAAAATAATTATATATATTAGGATCTAATAGCGTCAAAACGCGGAAATATTTTTTCTTATGTTTATATCTGTCTATATTATTATTTGAGAAGTGAATTTCTCCATGATTTTAGGATAAATTATTAGTTTAATAAATTTTATTATTTAAATTTTTATTTTAATATATATATATTTATCATGATATTTTAGATTCTATATATACTATTATTTGAGAAGTAAATTTTCTAACTTGTCATTTTCTCCATGATTTTAAGATAAATTATAAGTTTAATAAATTTTATTATTTAAAATTTTATTTTAATATATATATTTATCATGATATTTTAGATAATCAATAAATATTAACCTAATCAACTACTATATATATACTATTATTTTCAAAAAAAAAAATTAATATATATACTTATCATGATAATTAGGAAAATTAATTAATAAAAAGATATCAACAATTGATATTAACAATATCGATTGATTATATAATAATTATGTTTCTCTTATATTTAATTTATGTTATGACTAATATTATAGTCAGTTTCCATGATTCTTATTGGAAATATGATCCAGATATGATTCTTAAGTTGATGACAAAAACAAAATATGATCTAAATAATTATCACAATATTAAAGTCAAGATAATGTAAAGCATCATTGAATATATGTCTTAAAATATAAATTATATACTCACGTTAAATAGTTTATATAATTTTAATATTGAACAATCATATTCATATTCTAAAATAAATTAATTTGTATTTGTTCATGGCGAAAATCAAAAATCACAAATGAATTTAGGCTAATAATGAATTTATCCATAAAATGATAAATGTTATCAGAATAATATATTTAAAATCAGAACAGTAAATGTCATATAAACTACAAATTGAAATTAACATAAAATATTAAAAATATATAGAAACAAGAAAGCTAGGATTAAAACATTAAATAACACTAAAGTTTGACAAATAATAAACATATAAATATAAATATAATCTACGAGAATACAGAGATAATGTTTTTCTTATTCTTTTGTCTCACTGTTTTTTAAAATCTAAATTATAGAGATTATATAATGTTTGTTGACTATTGTTAGTTTGTTGATGTTTTATGATTTGTTATTGTTTATAATCCTTTCAGTGTCAATATTGGGTTTCTTTCCAGTCCACAAATATAATAAGTATATATAAAAAGTAAGTTTTAAATTTTAAATCCAAGTTTTATGATTTGATAATTACTATACAAAATATTTTGATCCAACTTCTACATTGTCTAAATAAAACCATAAAACAAAATAATATCATATTTAATACATTGATCACCAATATGAATATTGAAGTTTTATAATTTATAATACTAATTTAAAATTTGTATTTTATTTAATATTTTTTTTAAAAAAATAACATTAAAATAAAATATTCTTAAGTTATATATGATATATGTTACCGCACAAGGTGCGGGACATCAACTAGTATACTATTATTGGCGAAAATTATTTTTTGGATTCAGATCTCACGTTAAAATTTAGAATAGTTAATATCATTTATAACTTTAATAAATATTTATATTTGTTACTATATAACTAACTATTAATAAAAATGAATTTCATAACTTGATAATTGTCATTATATGAAAATAGTTTATATTGTGTTATAAAGTCTACATTAACCTTAATAAGTCATTAGATCTTTTAATATTATGAGGATTTATATTTATAGTGTCTATATTTTGTTATCGATTTCTTATCTAAGAAAATTGCTTTATGATAATTTGGGCATTATTACTCAAGTAATTTCACAAATCCTCATAGGGATTTATGTTACCCTCATAAAGATAATTATATAAATAGTTATATTTGTTATCCTTATGAAGACTTGAGTTATATTTGTTAATATATAATTAACTATGTATTAAAAACCAATTTCATTCATATTGTTATCTTTATGAGGACTCGAGTAATAATGTTTAATATCATTTATATTTTTAATGAATAGTGATCTTTGTTAATATATAACCAACTATGAATTAAAAACTAATTTTATTAACTTGATAATTATCATTATATAAAAAATAGTTTATATTGTGTTATAAAGTCTATAATGATTTATTAAGGTTAATATAGTGACTCTCTTAAATATAAGTCACTAGATTTGTTACTCATAAGGATAACTATATTTAAGAGAGTTGCTTTATGGTAATTTAAACATTGTTACTTAAGTAATTTTACAAATCCTCATAATGATATTACTTTACCTCGTAAGAAGAAACTTCAGAATCATCGACTCTCAAATACAAGTTATCTTCCTCTCTATCACATTTTTGCAGGTTTCCCTATCCTCTCGGCGAATCAATTTTCATGATTGTGTGTTCCTATTCAGCAATGATCAAACTGGATTTATCCACTATAAAAGCAATCAGATTTCATCAAACATGTGGACTAGGAAAAAAAAACATGTGGGCTAGATTATGAGTTCTGTATGAACCATGTGGTTATCTGAAAACCGTAAGTTCTATATTTTGTCATGACTTAAAGACTCAAACATATCACTTAGTAAGGGGATATTTAACTGAATCGATACTTTATGGTCTCACTGAAAGTAACAAAGTGGTCGATTTAGTTGAGAGTTGAGACACAAGAAAGTTAGATTGTATAATTCTCTTTTACCCAAGGAGCTTCCGCCTTTAAAAGGATGGCAAGTTCTATGATATTTGATTCGGTTCTAGTATGTGGGTTAATTAGTCTATGATAGAGTTTAACCATTCATAATAGGTGTTTCTCACAAAGAGTGAACATAGGTTATATATAGGATACACCAGAAAATTTGGGTTGTTATATCCACAAAAAGTTTTGGATTTGGGGATTAGCTGAGAATGTATATGTTGATGGTTCTTGTTTGCATATAGTTGTTATGATATGGAGTGATTTGGCGAGAAAACAAAAACACTTTTTCAGAAAGCGATAGAACTGCAAATTAACTCAGTCAACACGGTTAGATAACCAAGTGACCTTTCTTATGTGGTCATCCTAATAGAGAAATTATGGTTCTGTTTAATTTCCAAATCATGTGAATCTTAAACTAGAGAAGAAGAACCAAAAAGAAACAAAGGAAACAGTATGTTCTATTCAATATATGATGATTGGTGACAAAGAAAACAAGGGACACAGATAACAATAACTCTTATCTTCTTAATTTTCTAGTTTTCGATTTATCTCAGATAATAGACAAAGTCTTGGACGAAGTCTCCGTCTTAGTAACTTTCACGAAAGCAACCTCGTAGAAATCCGTAGTGTTTAAAGCCAAACGCCGAACGCCCTGTCGGTCCACATATGTCCCGACTTTGGTGCAATCGTAACCGTCAGGGCAAAAGAAAACACGGTAACGGCCACGTAAACGATCACTTTTCTTGATCTGGAACAAACCATTCGACGGCTTAGGACCAGCCTTTATGAACAACGCCATAGGAACCACGTCTGCCGGAGTGAAACGCCAATAGGTTGACTCAAAGCAGACCGTTTCTTCGATGTCCATCTCGATGTTGAGGTTCTCTGATTCGGGAACAAACCCATCGCTGGTCTTCCAGTCTGAGAATTTGACGGGAATGCCATCGCTGAACTCTGAATCTTCCTGTCCAACAAAGAGGGGACACTGTTTGCCAAAAAGGGTGGAGAGAGTTAGACCGCCACCTCCAGTGTCGAAGAGGGTAACGAGGGGCCTAATGAAGTAACTGCCGTCGGTTATGATACGACCTTTAGAATCGAGGATTGGGTCGCCGGCGTTTACGGTCGCGGCCAAAACAGAGGTTAAGGCAAGAAGGAAGTAAAACATAGGCTTCATCCTTTTTGAGTTTTATGTAGTTGATTAGATTTTTTTATGTTACTGGATGAAGAAAATGTGAGGTGATGTCGGTATTTGTACAGGTCTCTCGCATTTGTTTATTTCAACCAAAGTTAAACAACCATACTCGCCAAGAAGATGATTATTGTCTTATTGATAATATAGATTTCACTTGCCAAGCACCATTTGCTAGTTGTTTGTATGTCCTTTTCTATTACGAGTCAAGTTTACTAATAAAATGGGTAGGTGCTTCACGAGCTCTATTTATTTTAAGGGTCATCTATGTAACCTTGTTGACCAAATTAAATTACAAATTCAGTGTCCTCTAAAAATATTAAGAAAATAGGTTTTAAAACCATTTTATCTTTAATAGAACATAAACCTCTTCGTTTAAAGCAATCTCCGGTGAAGGTCTCTTATCGCAAATCTTCGTTTAAAGTCAATTAGCTATGTAACCTTGTTGACCAAATTAAATTACAAATTTAACGCCTTCTAAAAATGTTAAGAAAGTAGTAGGTTATTAAACCATTTTGTTTGAATAAACCAAATATTCTGTTTAAATAAAATTAAATTAAATAAATTTATATTATATTTAAAGTTATTATTTATGCACATGATGCAGAAAAACTCTAGTTTTATATAAATAAATAAAAAACAAAGAAAATTAAAAAGTATATTAAAAATATACAAGTGGTCAAGTAGTATTGGGCCTACTGAATCGAATCACTATGCGCAAAACAAACCCATAAACTGGTCCGGTCCGGTTCAAACCGGGAGAGCTGGTGTGTAAATACTTCGAAATCGATTTCCAACGTTCCTCAGATCGAAGCCAAGAAGAAGGGAGAGATCTCTCTAGCGAAAATGGTATATCCAGATCCGATCATCACCGGAATTTTGATCGAATTTTTTTTTCTTACTGTTTCTGTTTTTTTTTCATGTTCTTTACGGTGAGAAGGCGGCGAAACCGATTGCGAGTCCGATTCCGGTGGCGATGTACCCGACTTTGTCGTTGTTCACTCTAGTGACTGGCCTCGTCATCACCGCGTTCTTCTTCATGTAAGCTAAATCTCGATTTGATTCCCCAAATTGTTATCACATTGCTTGATCTAGTAGGTTCGATTATGGCTAAGTTGAGTTATGTAAGAAAGATCATGGGTATGAATGGTGACTAGGGAATGACGGGGAATAATGCATTCCTTAACATTCATAAAAAATCACTATTCACAATGAATAGATTTTCCTTCTCATTCCCTCTCGTTCCTTTTTTTAGAGGAATAAAGAACAAAAATATTCCTTGTTAAATTTGAAGTGGAACAACCATTCATTTTCATTCCTGCCATTTTCTTCCTGCGTTTCTTTCCTATTCATTCCTTTTGTTACCAGAATGGTCACCAGTCGGATCCCATGTGTTTGGCTGAACACACCAAGTTAAAGATCTCTCCTTTTGTCTGAAGCTTGTGACAGACTTATGAACTTAGCTTGTGGACATGCGTGTGTGAGTTCTGCATCATGTCATTGTCTAAAGACTCAAAACTTAAATGATTTCAACAAAGTGAGAGTTGAGACTTGAGACGCAAGAAAGTTAGATTGTATAATTCTCGTTTACGTAAGCAGCTTCCAGCCTTTCAAAGGATGGCAAGTTCTGTGAGATATGATTTGGTTATTGCATGTAGATTAGTCAGTCTCCAATAGAGAGTTGAAACATTCATATTAGGGTTTTTTTTCACAGTCGATTCAATCAAAAACACAAACAAGGAGTGATCAAAGTGTTTTTTTTCTTTTTGGTAACTTACACTGATAGAACATTTGTGATGCAGCTATGAAGCTACATCATCTAGGAAAAACCGTAACCTTGGGATGGAGCTCGCCACTGCAGCACTAGCATCTGTATTCTTGGTATGCCTTTACTCTTCTTTCTTCATTTTTACCTTCTCAATAGGGCGTTTTTAACCCCTAATGTTGTGGTTCAAAACTGTTTCGCTGTTGATCGCAGGGATTTGGATCGTTGTTTTTGCTACTTACGAGTGGTGTTTATGTCTGATCCTTCTTCCTCAATACTGTTCCCAACTAGTTCAGTTAATGATTAAAAGCAAAACTGTTTTTCTTTTGTTGAAAATCAGAGTTATGAATGTTAAAGACTTTTATTACCTTGTGCTTTTGAACGCTCTATGTAGTTTTGATGAGTTGAAAAAAAGTTTGGTTTAATAAAATTTAACCAACAGGTTGAAATCCAGGATTTAATTACTTGACTTGACCCATGTTTTACTGAACCGTTCAGTTCCGTTTCCAACAACAAAATCAGATAGAAGTTTCGTTTGGCTCTCCACATCTTTCCGGTTCCATCTCAAGAAAACCGGTTCTGCACAAACCAAGTTGAACTGGGCCAACCCACTAGTCCAAGAATCTACAGTTTAATCTCATGGAATTGTGGGGTGAAAGGAGTTTGGTAGCAACAGTGAAGGAGATTTATTGCAAATTATCTTATAGTAGATTCTGCCTCTCCCTTTTTGTCTCTCTCTCTCTCTCTCTTTCTAGCTCCAAAGGTGTACTGAGCCTTTCATGGGTTTTTGATGACTTATCGGAACATTTAAGTACACTACTCATTCATAGATCCAAGACCATCACATAACTTCTTTCTGTTGGCTTTGTTGGATTCTTATCATTGATTTACTGCAGCTATAACCAAACAAAAACAAAAAGCTTGTTTGTCGACGCATAAAAACCCACACATATGTACCACAAGCAAACACGTCTTGAGTTTTGTATGTGTATACGTGAATGTGCCAAATTATTTGTTTGGAAAGAGAGACAAAGTTGTGGCTCAAGAACTATATGTCCATAGGTTGTGTGATTATGTCCTTTGTTAATTCCTAGCCATTAAACCCGTTTTGTTTGTCTTCTTCTCTGGTTAGCTAGCTCCCCCTCCACCGATTAATTATATCCTGTCGAAACTAATCATTCGTATTCTGCACAAACTAACCCGGATGATCATCATCCTCACTTCTTGAAAATAGGTTCACCAATATACAACCACTGTGTGTGTGTGTGTGGGGTTAACCAATAGAGCCAAAAGCTTGTTTAGAGTACAAATCTTTTAGGGAGTGATACTCTTGTTAGTTGTTACTGTATAAATGAATACAATACATCTATGGTTTGCGTATTAAATATATGAGTATGATTCACGTGATAACCTTTGAGTGTATCATTTTTTCAACGTTTGGGTCACGGGAAATACCATAGCATGTTTTAAAAAAATTGGAGCTCAAGACTCTGATATACACAAAAGGACTGGGAACGGGAAATACCTGTTTAAAAAAAAAAAAAATGAATCACGTGCTTGTGTTATGTACTTGATTATAATTTGGTTTGTTATGCCCAACAAAAAGACTGGGAATGTGAGAGTTTATAATCTTTTTGTTTTATACTGATACTAAATTACTAATGATGGCTACAAAATAGTTTGTTAATGAATGTACGAGTCTATGATCTTTTACAGACTTATTATCATAAGCCGTTATACTAGAAAACAGTTTCTTGATGTAATAAAATCAACAATTTATATATAAGATGAAAATTTTTAACGATTTTTATGAAGTTTTGTAGTTATAAGAAAAAATAAATAATAGATACTGTACTTTTTGAAGATTTTACATAGATATTGTACAGTATTTATCTAGAGTTTTAGATAGAATTGTATAATACCTAGATATTGATATAGATTTCTAGATATCTGAAACTCTTCCAACCTAACTGGTTTACCTGCAACCTTAAACTTTGATCCAATTGATGTGTGGCCGTATTCATGAGACAGACATGCACCTCCAGTTTATTCACCGATTTGTGAACCTATGGGATGGATCTATTTATTGTAACATACATAATCACTATCATTCATCAACAAATACAATTATCTTACTGTATAATCATTGTTATGTCAGTATCACATATATAAATACGGCACATGATCTTGACATTTGATTTTAATCAGCATCACATCATCTATTATGCGGGTACTAACCAAGGTGGTGACAACATCACTAAAAACTCTATAACATATCCTCGTTGTCGAAAGTGAAATTGTATACGTACTATCAAAATTTCGTTTAGATAAAAAAAAAAATCGTTTAGATTCCAACTAGAAGAATAAAATTAAAAAGGGGCAGAAGGAAAAATTATAGAAATGTTCTTTAAAATTGTTTGGGTTCATTTATAGCCCATTAGGTTAACACGAATATTAAGTGTCCTTAATCCATATGCTATAACACGCCTATTAAGTTAGCATGAGCTTATCAACATTAAGATACGATATCAAAACACAGCCAGTCATTCATCAGAAGAAGATCCAACCAAGAAATTGTAGTTAATTTTCGTGAAAAAAAACGTGAGTTAAATCAAAGACCGTAAGATCATATATCAAGGGCTCTCCTGAATTTGTACCAAACAGATGATAGTAATTTTCTTGTCGTCATAGTACTCTGATCAAACAGCTTTCCCGTGAACTCACTTTCTCTTTTAATTAGGAACTTTAATTAGCATATATATTGTTTATTTGGGAATTCATCTATTTTTGGAAGACAAAGAAATAATCTGCTTGTATGCATAGGTTGGGTATTGGCTATGGCACACATGCTTCGTGAGCTAAGGTGGTTATAATTAAGAACTTTCACATTTGGATTCAATCATCCACATCGCCTAACTTAAAACTCTTATTTTTAGGATGTTCCCATAAAATTACAAAATTCGAACGCATTTCAAGTTAGCATGAGCTTATCAACATCTAGATACCATTTCAAACACAACCAATCATCCGTTAGAGGTAGAGCCCACCACGTAAGGATAGTTTCTCGTGATTAAAACGTGAGCCGAATCAAGACCGCAGAATCAGATATCAACGATTCTCCCACTATCCCACTTTTGGACCAAGCAGGTGATGGTAACGCTATTGTCGTAATGATATTACTGCCAGTGCGCTCTGGTATTATATTATTAAAGGCACTTGTTTTTACTGTATATTGTAAGCTCATTCACAAATTGCCTCAAACTTTTGAAAACTCCAAATTTGCGTTACTCTTTCCTACCACTCGCTAAAAAGATGTTCATCAGTACCTATAGTAGTAAATATAATTAACATTTAAACCAAAAAATATAATTAACATATTCAAGTTTTAGCGATATTATGTCAGTTTTTGTTAAAAAAATTTGGTTTGATTAAATAATTAAAAGAATATGATCACTAAGGATATTTCCATCATTAGTATACAGTCAAGGAATAAAAAAAACTTGGCTAGATATATTAAGGAAAAATTGGAAAATAAAGACACTTTTTTCATAGATTTGTCACAATAGGATTTATTTTAGATTTTTAAGGTAAGTAAGATTTTTCTTTTTTTTAATACCATAATGCCCTTATATTTTAATGCCCTTATATTTACATAATCCCATTAATATTCTAATTTCCTTAAGTATATTTGTTAATTTGAAAAAAAAATATTAAAAATAAGGCAATAATTAAAAAGCAAAGAGTCGACGGTAATAACCCTCGTGTTATTTCTCCTCCTCTTCTCCCACGAGCCTTCGACCTAGTTCTCCTTTAATGGCGATTTAAGGTCAGAACTCACCATCACTCTTTTGTTCACCGTAGAGTCTTCGAGTTCTCATCGATAATCTCATTATCGACTTCTTTTTCTTTGTTATAGGCACAGCTCGAAGAATTGGAGATTTCGTCTTACTCTACGCCTTCGTCGGACGCTCTTATTCCTCTTACTACCATCAATTTCGTCAACATCTCACGCTTCTAAACACTAGGTTTGCGATTACTCTATTGATTCTCTCAATCCTAAATTTCTTAACCAAACTCATCACTTAGAACTCGATTTGTCTTTTCCTTTACACCAGTACCAGTACCAGAGCGTGACACACAAGGTTGTAGAGGAACCCTTCTTTCGTAGCTCACAAAGTTACATACTTGTCGATCATTGCTGATACTAATGGGAGGATTTCCTCTTTGATTCACCATATCATAACCGAACTCCACATTAACCAAATTAGGGTCGACCCCATAATCTTCACACACCATGATCTTGAGTTCCTCCAATGAAGTAGTAGTTTCTATTGTAACCATGCGACCACGCTTTTGTTTGTCCGCCAAGAAATTTCACTCGTCAACTGAAACTTGACATCCATACACCGATTTAACATAGATTAGAACCATCTTCGTTGGTTGATAGAAGATTGTTTGTCGATGAACAAAAGAGAGGAACAAGGAAGAGGAGAAGAGATCGTGTGAAGATGGAGAAAATCGTGGGGAAATATAATTAGAGATATTTATGATAGATTTAGGATAGATTTAGGAAACATATCACACGAAATTTGGAAGTTTCCATATTTACTTTATTTGGCTAGAATATACATCATAATGAAGGCACAAACATGTAGAGAGTGGAAACTACATTCTCGCCAAGAGCTATTATTTAGTAAAAGGCGTAATAAGGTATGACGCGTAAAAAGAAAAGGTATTTCATTATTTGTTGGGTAAAACTTATAAAAATGCCTCGTAAACTCAGTGATATATAGCTAGAATAATGCGAGACAAAATCTAGCTAAGGTAAATTCTTTGAAGAAAGAGCAAGATATATTTTCTACCAAGGGTAAACCTATGTGTAATACTTTGTATTCGATTTGTACAAGACGTAGGCTAGAATAAATATTCTATCTTAGGTTTGACATTAAATAAAACATAGTTCCATAATTTTTAAAAAATTTAAACATAGAAGTAGATATACTTTGGTTTATAATGACTTATATATTTTTAATATTTTTTACCTTAGTTACTATTTTTCCACAACACAAGCAAGAAAACTCATTCAAAATGAACAAAAGTATCAAAAATCTTATTTTGACAAACAAACAAAAAACATGTCTTGTTTTTCCAATTCTCCCATATATTAATCATGATATGTTTAATAAAACCGATTAATAATGATTTATCTCTTAAAACACCGTAACCAAATCCTTAACGTATCTATATACTAAGACTTAAATATAGGTTTCATATTCTGACCCCATAGAGGAATATATATGTCTAATGTTCTTTTATATGCCATGTACCTAACATAGAATTAGAAATTATGTGACGACACTTCAAGCCTTCAAACGCTATTTAATATTATCTATCCTATTTTGTTTTCTGAAAAAAAGGAAAAAAGCAAACGAAGTTTTTATTTCGCTCTATAAATATCATATGCTACAGCTTGCAAAAAAACCATCACATACATTCTTTCCAATGGCAAAAACCAAACATGTCATGTATCTCAAACTATCTCTCACCCTTTTCATTTTAGCTCATGTTCTTGCCACGACCAACGGTTTGGATTCTCCTTCGTCCAAAACCGGGCGTCCCTGGCCCTTCAAGAAACTCAACAAACCGGTGGTTTTGATGATTTCCTGCGACGGTTTCCGATTCGGTTACCAGTTCAAAACCGATACACCAAACATCGACCTTCTCATATCCGAAGGAACCGAAGCCAAATCCGGTTTAATCCCGGTTTTCCCCACCATGACATTCCCAAACCACTACTCCATCGCAACCGGACTCTACCCGGCTTACCACGGCATAATCATGAACTCCTTCACTGATCCTGTAACCGGAGATAAGTTCAACAAAGGCCTAGACCCAAAATGGTGGTTAGGTGAACCGTTGTGGGTAACCGCAGCAAACCAAGGTCGTAAGGCTGTCACTTACCTTTGGCCAGGCTCTGAAGTTCCCAAAGATTCCTGGACGTGTCCTAAAGACTTGTGTCCTCACTACAACTCTTCGGTTACTTTCGAAGAAAGAGTCGATAATGTCTTGAGCTACTTCGATCTTCCACAGAGCGATATACCGGACTTCTTGATGTTGTATTTCGACCAACCGGACAAGGAAGGCCATGAGTATGGTCCTGATGATCCTCGTGTTACGGCTGCGGTGGGGAGGGTCGATAAAATGATCGGTAGGGTCATTCAAGGGCTGAAGAAGAGGGAGATCTTCGATGAGGTTAATGTGATATTGCTTGGCGATCACGGAATGGTGACAAACTGTGACTTGAAAACAATTTACATTGATGATTTAGCAGAGTGGGTCAAGATACCTGCGGATTGGATCAATGCTTATAGCCCGGTGCTGGCGATGAACCCTAAGTGGGGTAAAGATGTCAAGAATCCAAGCGAGAAGAACGCAGAACTCGTGGCTAAGATGAACGAGGGTTTGAGCTCAGGGAAATTAGAGAACGGTGAGTTTTTGCAGGTTTACTTGAAGGAGAAGTTACCCAAAAGGCTGCATTATTCAGAGAGTTCTCGGATTCCGCCCATTGTAGGAATGGTCGGAGAAGGTCTGATTGTTAGACAGAACAGAACAGGTGTTCATGAATGTTACGGAGATCATGGATACGACAACAAGTACTTCTCCATGAGATCTATCTTTATCGGACATGGTCCAAGGTTTAGGCAAGGAAAGAAAGTGCCTTCGTTTGAGAATGTTCAGATCTATAATGTTGTTGCGGAGATTCTTGGACTCAGACCAGCTTCCAACAATGGGTCTTCTTTGTTCACTAGGAGCATTCTCTCGTCCGTTGGAGAGACAGTGGATGTAGAGTGAAGCTAAACAAGCCCTTTAGTTCAAGAGAGACTCATGAATAATAAGTTGATAATTGCGCTTTTTGGTTATTTAATCAATGTGCTTTAGCTTGTGATATTCTGTTCTCTTGTTTTTTCCTTGTTAATTCTGGAAACGAATAAGAAATGATAAAAATGTTCTTGGATAACCTCGTTTTTTTACTCTAATTTTCATTTTACTCAAAAGTTAACTGTGTACAGTCTTTGAATAAATAGTATAGTGATTAATAGTACAAACGTGAAATATATGTGGTATCTTAATTTTTTTTTATCAGAAGTTTTTCGAAACTCATGATGCAATAATGGGAGAGTAAAGAGTTATCAAACAACTGCTTCAGCGGTAAAAGAAAAAACTGGAATGTACATAATTTGTTTCAGATATTCGTGTTCTTGAAGCCTGAGATCACCTTTTCTCAAGCTCAAGGCTTGTACAATGTTCTTGTACAAGGGATGAAACTACGAACTGGAGAGAAAGTGTGACATAAATGGTATAGATGCACCTAGGAAAGATTATAACTCTGCAAGAGCTCATCTTTTGGAATGATTATAAAGTACTTAAATAATAACATTTTATATTACATTTAAGTTCAGTAGAACATCTTATTAAAATCGTACCAAACCAAAATACAAAATACAAAATGCGTTTATATTTATTTAGTGTTTGCAGCGGCTTGAAAACGCAAGTCATAGAACTTACACTTACTCTCTCCTTACTTGCGTGGCAAGAGAACCTTTGAAGGAAACTCATCAGACCCATTATTTGGAGCAGCCTTAAGTCCAAGAATCGAACAGATCATATTATATATCTCGACATTCTCAAAAGAAGGCACTTTCCTTCCTCTCGAGAACATAGGACCATGCCCTATAAATACACTTCTCATCGAAAAGAAAACATTGTCATACCCGTGAGCTCCACCACATTCCTTGCCTTCACTCTTCTTCTGCTCAACCTTAAACCCTTCATCGACCAGTCCTATGATCGGTGGGATGCGATCACTGTCTGCGTAATGCAGCCTGCTAGGCAAGTCCTCTTTGAGATAAACTTTCAAGTGCTTCCCGTTCTCCACTTTACCTGACCTCAGGCCTTGGTTCATCTTAGCCACCACATCCGTAGCACTGTGACGACCCGGAGACGGTTTGATCGCTAGCAACGTAGCGTAGTTCTGAACCCAGCTGCTAGGGATCTTGATCCAAGGAGCTAAGTCATCAAGAACGATGAGTTTCTTACCACAAGTTCCAACCATCCCATGATCACCAACCATGATCATAGTCACATCCTCAAAGATCCCCCTCTTCTCCAACCCTTTTATTAACCTCCCTATCAACCGATCGACGTTAACCACAGCTTCGGTGATCAGAGAATCATCAGGACCGACTTGATGACCTTGAGGATCAGGATCGTCAAAATGAATCGTTATGAAACTAGGGATGTCATCACTAGGCAGATCGAAGTAGCTCAAGATGGTATCAACTCTTCTATCATCGTCACCAACGGGAACAGAGGCGTTGTAGTGTTGACAGAAACCTTTAGGACAATCCCAAGAGCCTTTGTGCACCTCGGAGCCAGGCCAGATGGAAGTAGCCGCCTTGAGCCCTTGGTTCACTGCTGTTTCCCAAAGCGGTTCGCCTAACCACCATGATGGCTCGTGGCTGGCCATCGTGAAAACGTGCCCTGTTTGCGGGTGGACGAACCTGTTGTTGATGATCCCGTGGTACGGTGGGTATAGACCTGTGACGATGGAGTAATGGTTGGGGTAAGTTACTGTCGGAAAAACAGGGATCAAACCTGTTTCTGCTTCTGTCCCGTTGGTGATCAGACGGTGGGTGTTTGGTAGGTTGGTCTTGAACTGGTACCCGAAACGAAACCCGTCTGAGGAGATGAGTAGAACCACATGCTTGTCGAGTTTCTTGAGTGAGCGAGACACGGGTCTGTCGAAAGGTGGTGACTTTGAGACTTGGTTTAGGGAAACGACGGCGTTTTGGGAAGAGAAGTAGAGGAAGGCGAAGATGAAGATGAAGAAGCAGAAGCAGCTTGATGTGGGCTTTTTAGCTGATACTGTGACGTCGGAGATCATCATGGCTTCTTCTTCTCTCTTCTGATTAAACCTCAGAAAGGTGCAAACTTTGATCAGAGTTGCTTAAGCTTTGAGTACTTTGGTTTTGGTCTTGGTCTTGGAGTGACTTCCACGTCCGGTTTCCCGGTAAAAAGTGATTCAAGTGATTTAGTCCAACAGCTACAGAGAGTGAAAGAGACTTCAAGGACTCTGAGCTTCGTAAACGATGTCGTTTTAGTGATCTCTTATTTAAAGTTTTGAAGTGTGTTGAGAGAGGGAGGGAAGACATCATGGAGGAGTGGATTCCGCTTCTGGACATTTTCCTCAAGAGTCCGTCACCGGAAACCCAGGCGTCGCTCTGGTTAGATGAAGCTTCCAACTCTTCCTACTCCTCATCTTCTTCTTCATCTCCGATAAACCGGAGCTCGTTTGTTTCACTGCTGAAGAAACAAAGCTACATAACCGATCCGAACTCATCTCCGCTTGCAAACAAGTAATACCCAGATCTCAAAATTTGATCTTTTCTTGTTTACTGAACCGATTTAGCTCCTTGCTGATGAAAGTGTTTCTCTTTAGGGTTATGTTCATTGAGACATTACCAAACATGGTTCAGTCTCGGATTCTGTCTTTCCTTCTTTACGATCGTCGGAGGTTTTGTGGTAAGGATTTGGTCTGGCTAGCGAGGGAAATGTTGGGTGGCAATAGTAAAGAGGTTGATTTTTGGGTTCAGAGAGCTGCACAGAACCTGCTCGATGTAATGCCTGACCGAAAGTTTGATTGGATATCTCGTCTAGACTTGGGTTCAGCTGATGAAGATAGTATTGAGGAGGAGTTTGATTCTGTACCTGATTGGCTCACCCAGAAGAAAGCTAGTTGTACTGGTGTAATTCTTCCGTGGCTCCCAGTATCATGCGCTGATGTAGGTTCAGAAACGTTGGTTGTTGATTCTTGGAATCAAGAGGATGTGATGAGTCAAGTTAGAGAGAATATGGAAGTAGATTATCCAGAACCTGTGGATGATAATGATCATGAGATAAATGTTGGTTTACAGCCTGATGTTCACGAAACGGCTGTGCATCTTAGAGCTAAGGTTAAGAGCTGTGAATCTACTTCTCAAGTTTTAGCCTTGTGCGATGAAATTCAGAAGCTTTGCTTGGGGAAAGGTAGGGACTCTTTTAGAGTTTTGGCTTTGGTTGAGCCTTGGAATGCAGATGATGAGACTGCTGCGGTTTTGCTTTCGAATCTGCATTGTGGAAATGAGGAAGAAGGGCTTGGTTGGCCAAGCCAGGTTCTTTGTTCGACCGTGCTTCCCAAGTTTTTGGTTCTCGAGAAATCCGCCTCTCGTGTGTTGATGTCTGCAACAATCGAGTTTTGCAAGATTCACCAAAGAGCAGCTGAGTATGGTTTGGTGTTCCCTTTGATGCTAAGGAAAGAAGGGATCAACAACTTCATCTGCGAGGTGGTTTCAAGGGTTTTGAAAGAATGCTGGCACTTGGGTCATATCTCTGCTTTTTGCCAGAAGTTGCTTTGTGGAAGAACAGAAGAGAGGAAGTTTATGTTCCTTCCCTGCCACAGAGATCTTATATCTGATGACCTGACGTGGAACGAATCACTGTTTATCCTTTTTCAGAACATCTTGACACACGACGTCCCTTTAACTCAAGGTTCCGTTGATTGTCTTGTTTCTAAGGTTCAGGAGATGGCAGAAAGGTATTACAAGTCACTAAAATTTGGAAACTTCTTGCTACACTTTATCTCCAAATGTGCTCCGATGCTACATGCTCACAAGTATCCGCTGATCGAATCTGTTAAGTGCACTAACAGTCTAGTTACAAAGTCTGTTCTGTCGAAACTCAACGCTCTGTAGCTTCACAATCCTAGGCTGTTCATTGGTATATACCCTTCATCTATGGTGGTTTTAGGTTTCACCTGGGAGAGGATATGAGGCTCAACGGGATGTGTAGTTCAGAAGGCCTTCATCAAGAATAATGAGAGTGCTATCGAGGCTTATCTCAGTCAATATGAGCAGCAGTCAATATGAGCACTAGAGCAGCATTTTCCTTTTGTGGGACAACATGGTGACAGGTGTGAAAGAACACGTCTTGTCTCTGAACTTGATGGTTGAAGGAAACTTCAGATACAAGGTGGAGATATAATGGCATCATCAGACATTGTAGATTTTGGCTATTGACAGTCTACTTCATGCTTCATCGCTATTACTCCTCCAAAGCTCCCTTCACGATTGTGCCAAAAAAAAAAAAAGCTCCCTTCACGAATCACAATTTTACAGTGTTCAGTTCACTGTCCCTGGAATGAGAACGGGCTACAAGAGATATCATCAAACAAGCTTCTACAGTGTCTAGACCAGAAAAATGATTCAATCCAAGATCACAAATAGACATGAGATTCAGACCTGCTACAAAGAAAAACTGTAAATCTTTACAGGAAAAACTAATTTTGATCACTCTTGTAGATGAACACATCTTCAACGTTTTGTAATAAATACCAAAAATATCCAACGCAAATGAATACAATGATTTATGTTCTGTAGCCACTCAAATGTTGCAACACTTGGTTTATGTTATCTATTAGACTATTACAGATTCAGTGAAAGAGAGTGTTGAGCCTTTGCTGATCAATGAATGGCTAATCTAAGTCTCCAAGCTATGAAAACTCAAGAATCGAGCCACTGTCTGAACTTGCATATCCCACGACGACCTTCCGCGAAAGAATCTCGGATTGACTGCAACATGGCACCAACCGCAGGAACACTGTACAGCTCTTGGTTATGTTCCTGCATTAAGCACCATAACAGTATGTTCAGATGTCTCTGCCATAGAGATGCACAAGGAAAAGAGTTAATAAATAACAGTACCATCTTGGTGAGACGCTCTTCAAGTCTTGATGTCTCGGTAGACATGAATATCTTACGATAGGCTGCTCTCAGGCTCTTCATCTACCAATGCCAAAGAAAAAAGTCAGGACAATTTGGTAACATACCAAAATGACTTAACATCGTGACACAGTTTCAAACCTCTGACATGGTAAATCCATTGCGTCTAAGTCCCTCCAGATTCAAACCGCGAAGTTCAGCTCTTTCTCCAGTCACCATCATGAACTTTGGAACATCTTGTGAAACCTATATACAATAGCATCAGTACGTATCCACATGTAACTTAGGTAACAGAGAGTATGAGATGAAAATATACCACGGAACCACCACCAATGAAAGCAAAAGAACCAATATGACAGAACTGGTGGACGACCGAAGCTCCTGCTGTGTGTGTATAGTCCTGAGGCATTCACAACATGAACCAAATGAAACCATGCTGCTAAATCCAGGTTTGAAGTATGGACACAAGGAAAGATCTTACTTCCACAATCACGTGGCCTGCAAGAAGAGTATTGTTGGCAAATATGTTGCGGTCACCAATCTTACAATCATGGGCGATATGACAAGAGCCCATGATTAGGTTGTTGTCACCAATCACCTGTTCAAAAAAAAATGAAAGACAGAGCTCAAACACGCAAGAAAACATCCCAAAAATCTAATCAAACTGGTCAATGGCATTACCGTTTTATCACTAGCCTTTGATGACCTGTGAATCGAACAGAACTCTCTAATTTCATTGTTATTACCGATGCAAAGAAAGCATTCATCCCCATCCTAATCAAGAAAACAGATCATAGGACTAGATTAGGACTAGAACAATCTAAAGAGGTGATGAGAATCTCGCACCCCCACACACACACACACCTTGTACTTCAAATCTTGACATTTAACACCAACCACAGCGTGGTGACCAATTATGTTATTGCCTCCAATGACTGTATAACCAGGAAGCTCATCTCCAACAACAGCACCACTGGCTGACAAAAAAAGCAAGTTAGACACAGCAAAGATCAGTCGAGGAGTTTATAAGTAACACATCATAGTACTTGAACATAATCTTTGAGAGATCAAAAGAGATTTACGTCATGAGGACACAAGAGTCCCCCAACTGTGTGTTTCCAAAGATATGACTTGAAGGATAGAGTTTGCAGTCATTGCCTAGCTTCACTGAAGAGCCAACTGTACAGAATGGACCAACTGAAACTCCCTGTCAGAAGAAGATGAAACAACATTTGTCTGATTATAACCAATGTCAAGAAGATGTTCCCAAATATCAAACAAAAGCAACACACTTTGGCCAGGTTCCGACTAAACTCATCTTGTTTTTGTGAGTGTTTTTAGCTAATCCACACTCGATAAAATAAAAAATCAAACCTTTCCAATCACGGCACTTGGGTGGACGACAGCACTCGGATGTATGAAGACGTCGGAATCTCTGGCATGTTCACAAGAATCTGTTCCAAACAACACAGTTATTCACAGAAGGTAGAGATACATACTACATAAAGCACAAGCGGGAAGAGATAGAGAGAGGATGTACAGGAGAGACTACGGCGGGTAGAGGAAGTGAAGAGAGGAGAGAGAAGCCTCTCGCGAGCTTTAAGGAGAGAGATCATGGCGGCGGGTCAAGTAGAGCAAAGACAAACCACTTCGATTTCATACATGCTGTTGTGTTCGACGAAATGCCTCAAAGAATGACTAAACGAGGCGTGATCTCTCACACACGCGCCCCGAAAATAGACTAAGCACTTTACATCAACGTGCCTAGAGTTTATAATTAGCCATCGAATCAAAATATATAATGGGCCTAGTGTGTCTTGCCTCAGGCCCAATGTAATGGCTTTTAGCTAACGCATGTACGTGCAATACGGAGTACTCTTCTTATAATCAGGTTTAAATGCACACATTACTTTACCTTACATGCTATTGGTCCAACCAATGGGCTCCACTTCATGTCATCACTTCAACAGCCAATAAGATTGCAGGAAACACGTTAACAAGCGTAACATCGGTTCCACTTCAACAACACGGCACAGTAAAGAAAAATCAAAACCCAGATTTCTCGGCAAAGAGATCGCAAAACCCCATGATCTTATATACACACGATCCGTGCTAGAACTTGCTTAAAGCCTCAAGCTTTACGAGAAAGTCTCTGTCCTTCATTCATTCAAACGGTGGAGATGAACCGAGTTCTGATAGCTGTAGTAGCGATAGCTCTTGTAGCCTCGTCGGCATTATTACCGGTGGAGGGGAAGAAGCCCTTGTCGTCGGCTCCGAGAAAGGAGGATGTTCCGTACATAAAGTGCCAGGTGTGCGAGAAGCTAGCTTCGCAGTTGCACCAGCTAGTGAAGAAGAAGCAAGTAGAGATCTCTCCCAAGAAGGTAAGTTTGTGTTGTGGTATTATTAGTATCGCTGTCTTTTTCTTGTTTTGTGTTTTATGGTTTAACTAATAGCGTTTAATGTTAGATCTCGGAGTATGAGATTATTGAGATTGCTGAGAACGTGTGTAACTTGAAGAAAGAGGAAGCTGATTGGATGCTCAAGATTGACATTGTTGAGAAAGGTGATAAGCTTCAGGTAACACATATCTCTCTCTTCTCTTCTCTTCTCTCTTGCTTGTTTGATTCAAGAACTAAGATTGACTCAGAACTATTCTGTTCTAGCTGGTTGAACAAGAAGAAGAAGGGATGTGCAATTCTGAGTGCAAGACCATCGAGGCTGCTTGCCAAAAGGTGAGTACATTCGTTGTCTTTCAATTACTAATAGAATTGGAGTTAGGGAATGTGGTTTTTAATCTCTGTGTGTGTGTGTTTACAGGTCATTGGTTACTCAGACACAGATGTTGCGGAGTATATATACAAGTCTAAGCCTGATCTTGCTTCACTTGTTAACCATCTATGCAAAGACCTGACCGATGCTTGTACCAAGAACCCTCCTCCTGTTCCCAAGGTACTTCCGACACGCTCTCTTCCAGACCATATATTATATGTAATCTTTGGTGATAACATTTTGATGAAAAGACAGAAACTTTGTGTGAGATGTGTCTCTTTATCTTTGTATAGGACCGAGTTCCTGGAGAACCATTTGTTGCAAAACCATCGAAAGATGCTGAAATGGACAAAATGATGAGATCTATGCAGGTGAGTTTTGTTGACTTCAAAGAAAAGCATCAATGTTACCATGTAATAATCTTAAGTTAACTCTCTGTTTTGTTCCATCAGGGTATGCCAGGAGCACCTGGCATGAAGGTATTCTCTAGGGAAGATTTAGAAAAGTACAAAGCAAACCCGGAAAAATTCGAGAGTGAGAATGAAGATGTTGACGACGATGATGAAGATGAGGACGAAGACGACAAGTTCCCCAAGAACTTGGTACGTAAAGAAGTTTAAACTTTCATCAAGAAGAAGCAGCCAAGATCGTTTCTCTAAAACACTTTTTGTTGGTTTCAGGGAAAAGTTCTGAGAGAGAAAGAGACTAAAAAGGAAGAGTGGAAGAAGACAATCACCAAGTTACTCAAGAAGAAAGGTGAGTCTCTGAAGGAAAAGATGAAGATAGTGTCGAACCGGGCCCGGAGATGGTGGAAAGGATCTTCTTCAAAGAAAGCTAAATCCGGAAAATCTGAGCTTTAGGAAGGAACAGTTTGGGATCTTCAACACTTGCTTTGTGTAGCTTGTTTTGTTTAGTTTCTATCAATCTTTTCAATATAAAGTGTTGAGATACATCCCTTCTGTAACACGAGAAGGAACATACAATGTAATGGTTTAGATCAAAATCATGAATTCAAGTTTGAAGCAAGGGGAATGTTGCAAAACCGAAGAGAAAAAAAATACAAAAAACTAAAATCATAACATTGAGAATTGTATTTTGTCAGTTTCAGCGTTTTTTGTAGTGTTTAGTCCTTGAGATATTGGAATGCTTGCCACTCGAAGAATAGCTTAGCTTTATGTCAGTGTCTCGAGGATTCTGCTTGTTATACATCAACGAATGGGAAGTACCGCAGTGAGAGTAGGAACCGAAGTAGTAATCAGCGCTGGTGGTCATCACTGGTGGTCTCTCTGGCGTCGCACATGGATTCATCTTGTGCAACATTGGCATCTTCAAAGCGTATCTTGGTGTTCTGATTGTGTCCGAAGCTGATGAACTCTCCTTCCTCGTTGTTGTTACTCTTCTTAGTCGTCATTTCTCTTAGGTTTCACACAACGAGGAAGAGAGGGAACAAACGGAGTAAAGAGAGAGAAGAGCTTTGATGATAGAGACGAAGTGATATGGTTAGGGTCTTAGGAATTTTTTTTCTGTTTCGGTTCGGCTTGACGTTTCACTAGGCGAAATCGTCAAATGAACTAGTTTTGCGCGAAATACCATAAACGCTATTGTTCCTAACAAATGTTGTTATGAACTAAACACTATTTGATTTTGTTTTTGTGTTTCTTTTGCTGACTAGATTGTGAAATATTTTGGAACTGATCTAAACTTATAATTTGGTTTGTGTATTTTTAGATGATAAAGATTTTGAAAATGTGGATGAGCAACTATCATATGGCATCATCATACGAAACAACAAAACTATAAATGACAAACCTCAAACTCAACTAAAGCCAATAGAGATTACCGAACTGAGCGATGATAACGGAAAAGACAATGATAAAGTAGTTTACAAGGAGTATGATCCAAAGATAAAGAACTTGTTTTTTTGGATCATACTGCTCGTAAGCTTCTTTGTCATTATCCTCTCTGTAATCATTCTCATTTCAGTAATTTCTATTGGTTTTGGTTGGCTTTGAGATTCATCCTATATAAATTTTTGTTGTGTGTGATGATGCCATATGATGGTTGTTCCTCCACATTTTCAAAATCTTTGTCACCGGCAAATGCACAATCCAATTTACGGATTTAGAGTAATTCCAGAATATTTTACGGGTTTAGACAGCAAAAGAAACACAAGAACAAACCCAAATAGTATTGGTTCATCTCACTATCAGAATGTTCCCTTTTCTCCAGATCAGACATCATCCTACGTCTCCTAAATCGACTTAGTCTCCTAAATCGACTTACGATTTCTTCCCATGATTCTCACGCTAGATTCTAAGGCCATTTGTATCACAGATTTCTTAACAAGTTTCTCACCTATAAAAATATGCAAAAGAACTGAAAATAGAGAGAATGCAGAACTGCTTCTCAAAACAAAAGCTATAAAAAAAACTTCTCAGATGCTTAAACGCTAACTAACCGGCTCTTAAAGTTCTTATTTAAGAGCTGGTTCTTAACTTTTTTTTTGTTAAAAGTTAAGAGACGATACTTATATTTCGCTAAGAACCCCATCGTAAGAACGCACCTATAAACATGCTCTTAAGTGACTCGAATCGCAAATCATCTAACTGCTTCACCGGCGCACTTGTATTGCAAAAAAAAAGGTACGGCGAGCTTCTCGCTATCGCTGATCTTCGTGAAAGTTTCTCGCTTTGATCTGGGTTTTGCTTCCCCCCTTGTTTTCGTGATTGACTTTTAGATCTATATTCACTGGTCTGTTCCTGCTTCGATAGTGTGCGTGGTTGATTCACATTTGAAGCTCATTTGATCTGGAATTGAGAATCATGGGTTTAAAGTTTAGGTCTTTAAGCTCGATTTGTGTGAATTTTGTGCCTTTGAAGGTAATTGTGATATTACAAGAAAAAGTGAGATAAGTGATTATATGGGTTTTCTTGTATTTTGAAGGATTCTGTTTCTGAAGATGGCATCGAAGTTGATACAAGTTCAATCAAAAGCATGTGAAGCTTCAAAGTTTGTGGCAAAGCATGGAACTTCTTACTACAGGCAGTTGCTTGAGAAGAACAAGCACTATATTCAAGAACCTGCTACTGTTGAGAAATGCCAAGAATTATCTAAGCAACTTCTCTACACCCGTCTTGCTAGGTCCTTGTCTCTCTTCTATTTTTCTTCTTACACGGTCATATTATATACAACCAATTCTAGTTAAGCGAGATAGATCTTTATGAAAAAAACCATCCTTTTCATTTCCTTGTTTGAGATGCAAAATAGCCATGAATGCTGAGGACATGGGAGACTTGGGTTTGCATCCAGAATAGTTACAGTTGTTGCTTTATAGTCTGTTCATGGACTGGTGGTTTTAGCTTCTGCTTTGTTCTTAGTCTTGGAAACTTGGTTCATAGGCGAGAATGCATTCCATCTCAAAACTTTATTTTAACATGAATTGAAGAGTTTTGGGGAATGGGCATTAGCATTTTTGTGTGGCTTTACTCAATATATCTGATACTCTTTCAACTTTTTATTTTACAGCATTCCCAAACGCTATGAAACCTTCTGGAAGGAGCTAGACTACGCTAAGAACTTATGGAAGAACAGAACCGAACTTAAGGTGGAAGATGCTGGAATCGCTGCATTGTTTGGTCTCGAATGCTTTGCCTGGTACTGCGCAGGCGAAATCACAGGCAGAGGATTCACCTTCACCGGCTATTACCCTTGAAAGAGAGAAACATTAACTTGAAAAGACAAATGTGTAATCCTCTCCGTGTTTTAGTTTCCATGATTCTCTCAAATCAATTTTTTTTTACAGTTCTTTTCCTGGAGCTGTGAGAAACAAACATACGTTTTGCTTAACTCTGAGATAAAATTGAGATCAATAAGAACATAAATTTCTACGGGAAGTTTATTTTACTTAAATGATAAATCTATTTGTTACAGAAAAAAAAAAGCATTAAGTCTTTACGTGCATGATATAAAAATAGAACCAAGTTTATTTGCAAACTATTTGTAACAAAACAAAAAGAGCATTAGCCGTTGTGTATACTCTATTTGATTAATCGTGTTCGTTGGTTCCATGAGGTAACATAAATAACTCATTCTTTTTAAGTCTATGGTACATAAGAGAAGAAGAGAACGAAAAACTAGGAGAACCAATGACAATGAGATCTTACAAGTTTAAAGAAGCCTCAATCTTGAAGAGAACATAAGCCACAACAAAAAACAAGAAACTACAACATTCGGTGAGAGAGAGAGAAAGATGATGAATGGTGGTGCTTTGACACGTTTTGCTTTCAGCGTCGCCACCTTCCTCCTCCTCACCGTTGTTCGCAGCCAGGTTATATAAACACATACTAATTACTCTTCTTTGTGCATTTTTGTTAGCCTTTTTTCTGATGTGTTGTGAATAAAAATGTGATGACAGGAGACATGCAGCAAAACCTGCATTGCGCAGGACTGCAAATGTAAGATTGTGTTTCTTCTTCTTTTTTTTTCTCTTGCATTCCCTTTGGATTTGGAGAATTCTCTTTCTATATTTATTATGCAAAACTCTGTTTTCATCAGCTATCGGCATTCGCTATGGGAAGTATTGTGGGATAGGATACTCTGGATGCCGTGGAGAGCCGCCTTGTGATAACCTCGATGCTTGTTGCATGACACATGACAATTGTGTTGATTTAAAAGGTTAACTCAATATCTACGCTTTATTACCAATATTCGAGATGATTTCTTTATGAAAACTAGACTTGAGCATAAGAAACTGGATGTAATTTTTGTATTAATATGTTTTTCTTTAATCTTATTGTAGGTATGACTTATGTTAACTGCCATAAGCAATTCAAGCGTTGTGTAAACAAGGTAACTAGATCAGTCAAACAATCTAATGGCACAAAGGTCGGATTCTCCACCCAATGCCCTTATTCGGTGGTGATACCAACCATGTACAATGGAATGGACTACGGCATTTTCTTCAGTGGCATAGGTAACTTACTGAGCTCCATGTTATTCATGTAGAACCTGTGACTATGCCATTGAACTGTTTATGTGAATCACTTGTCGGTCGTGGAAACGATAAGCTAGTGGTGTGAAGCCATATGACTCTCTTTGTTCCATTGTTTGCGCAGGTAAAATCTTTGAACCTCCGGTGCCGGGAAAGGGCCCTGTCGTGGAGGTTAATCTTACTCGGGGTGGTGCGGACACAAAGGGTGGTCTTGGAACAAATGTTGACATTAAGACAAAGGATGGCTCCAAAGTCTCTGCTTCTTTAAAATAAGATGATGATCCCTTAACTCTCTCCCAACTTTTTGAACTTCTGTAACTTCGTGCTTGCGCGAGATAATGCTGTAGAAAGAAGGTTTCCAAGTCAAAACCATATGATAATTAATGGACTGGTACATATATATATATATATATGATGTATGTTACTTTTAGTACTCTTCTCATTTATATGTGGGATGATGCCTAACAAAGTCATATAACTACAGATAAGATGGAATGTATCTATTATAGCAAATATTAAGGATTTATGAGTTAAAGGATATCTGTCTCATATTTTGATGAATTTTTTTTTTTTTTTTTTGCTAAAAAGCTTTCTAAATCCAAGCAGGGTTTATGAGTTAAAGGATATCTGTCTCATATTGATTCAGATGCAAGATTGATAAACTATAAGGGTAAATTAGGTGTGATTAGCTGGCCAGGTCATTTCACTAGTACGGGTAGAATAGGTCATCGTAGCCAGGAGGAGGTGCGTATATGGGTTCTAGAGGATGACGAGAAACAGGATTGGTCGGAGTATGCCTACACTCTGCCTGGTGATAAACTCCGTGAAGTTGAATGTGATGTGTTAAAAGTTGACGTGGCAGGAGTGACCGATACAGGGGAAATTGTTTTGATGAAACCAGAACATTATAACTCGGGAACATTTTATGTTTTCTACTTCCATCCCGAAAGGAACGTTATCAAGCGTGTTGAAGTCCAAGGTGGGGATCATGGTGACGTTTACGCCTTTGTAGACCATGTAGATGATCTTACGTTTGATATGAAATCTTGGCAGCTGGATGTTATTAAGTTTGAAAGCATTAACAAATTCGATGCTCTGTGTCTTTTAGAGGATATATGAATTTGCGACGCTCCCTCTTCTCCCAGTCCGGTAAAAGTTGTATTTTAATAAAATGTGTGTTCTCTCTCTCTCTGTATACATCAAGTTAATCAAAGATATTAAGTTTTTCTTTTATTCATATCTGCTGAAATTGTCTTCATAATCTTTATAACATGAGCTTCACATATTTACAGGTTTCTTTTTTTTTTAGGTTATCATAAAACAGTTTTCTCTCAGCTATGAGATATGTATAATATATCCTTCTTTCTTTCCGTATGCATTTTATTATTTAGTTTGACCAATGTTTTTTTAAATCCTAGTCTAACACGTGAATGACACGATGGTTAGTGACCCTAGTCAAAAACTGTGGAAACCAAAATCTACAAGTTGTTTGGTGCTAGTAACTTGTGTTCTGTGTGTTACTTAGTCTCTTTTGCCCTAGCGTTTTGCGCATAGGTAGGAGTTTGCAGTCATTAACTCTCCCTTGCAGATCATCTGCTATTATACAAACTCTATGTTGGATCATAGACTGGGAAAGTTATTGGTATAACGTACAACATACATTGACATAGCATTGTATAAAATACACTCACTTAGAAAAACTTGAGTCCAACAAAACACCCTGAAACACATAAAGATAACTACAACTATATATACATATGTTTATCAAGTATTTACTCAATTACCGCGGAGACTTTACATACATGAGACTGATGATTCACCAGGATACATGATTTGTATCTTATGTTTCCAAAAGTTAGACTGAAACTTGTCAGAGCTTTAATTTACAGCTTTCTTATATAGTTTGTATACAACAGATAGACAACTGGCAAGTCCATGTATAATATCATCTATAGCCTCACCGTATAATACTATAAAACATGATTTAGATTGCTCCAGTGAAGGAAACATTGTATTTTGTAGGTTCCGATTAAAAAAATAAAAAAGGGGGCGAAGAGAGTAAACAAAATCAAACAAAAAAGGGGGCGTTCCGAGAATCGAACTCGGGACCTCTCGCACCCAAAGCGAGAATCATACCACTAGACCAAACGCCCATTTGGTAGCATTTCTAGACAGATCTTATTTAACGTTAGTATCTGAATTACATAATTAAAACTGGACTAGGGTTTTGAAGAGAGTGTATATAATAATACTCATCATCATACCCTAACTACGGCACTAGTCTCCTTCTCTCCTCTCTTCCGCCGTCGTCTGTACCTTCATTTCGAAAAAACTGGTGTAGGAGATCGAAATGACAACAGTTCCAGGACAGCTAGTCTGGGAGATTGTGAAGAGAAACAACTGTTTCTTGGTCAAACAGTTCGGCAGAGGCAATGCTAAGGTTCAGTTCAGCAAGGAGACCAACAACCTATGCAACCTCAACTCTTACAAGCACTCTGGTAAAATGTCGCAACTCTTGTTAATCTGTTTGATAGATAAAGTTTGGATCTTTTGATGTGGGTTTATTGATAGCATATGATTAAAGGTTGGATCTTTTATGATTTTAGGTTTGGCGAACAAGAAGACAGTGACCATTCAGGTAGCTGACAAGGAGCAAGGCGTGGTACTAGGAACCACCAAGACCAAGAAGCAAAACAAGCCTAAGCTCTCTGTTAACAAGTCTGTCCTCAAGAAGGAGTTCCCTAGGATGGCCAAAGCTGTTGCCAACCAGGTATTAACTCTTTTTTTTTCACAATCAGTAACTGTTAATTCTCTAGATTGGTTTGTTTTCAGCCTTGTGGTTAAATGTTGCTGTGGATTGTATTTGGTTTTATGAGCTGTGATGAGAAAGCTAACACGTAAGAAGAGACAACTTCTTTGTGGGGTAATCTCTTCTATGAAATATATTTGTTACGCTTGGCTTCTGAGCTGTTTTCTTAGCTGTTTATATGTTTTTTTATTTCAAATTCTGTCAGTGATGAGAAAGCTAACACGTAAGAAGAAAAGACTCCTTTGTGGTGTCTTTCTTCTATGAAATATTCTTGTTACGCTTGGCTTCTGAGATAACTATTCTTGGCTTACTGAGTCTATGCTTATTTTGTGACATTTGATTGATTATTTGTGATGAGAAAGCTAACATATAAGGATAGATTCTTTGTGAAGGTTCTTAATGCAATATACTTGTTTTACTCGCTTCTGAGCCAATGCGAGCATAATCATACTTGGAATTTGAAATTTGCTTCATCAGTGATGAGAAAGCTAACACGTAAGAAGAAGTACTCCTTTGTGGGGTCTTTCTTCTATGAAATACATTTGTTACGCTTGGCTTCTGAGATGCATTCATTCTTTCTTATGTGTATTATTATTTCATATCCCTGCTTCTTCTTTTCCCTTTGTCTATCAGTATTAATGGCTTTATTTGTCTAATCTTTTCAGGTTGTGGACAATTACTACAGGCCTGATTTGAAGAAGGCAGCACTTGCTAGGCTCAGCGTGATCAGCAAGGGTCTAAGAGTCGCCAAGTCTGGTCCCAAGAGAAGGAACAGGCAGGCTTGGATTGAAGAATCCGCCCCCTGAATGAACATTTTGCTTCTGAAAAAGCTTGTTTTGAAAGTTTCAGACGATGCTTGTAGGTTAAAGATCTTTCATGGACAGCTGAGTGTTTTGCTTGAAACACCACCATTGTTATCCATTTTATCACAAAAGCATATTAAAATTATTTTATTATTGTTATGCCTTTTGGACTAATATTGGATGGTTATAATAACTGGTTGCTGTATGTGTTCATGCATGAAACCAGTTTCCTCGGATGTCAATTTCTCCTTCCCACTCCAGAACTTAGATACACATCAAAATCATCTTTAAGCGCCGATTCCTTTTGACACAAGAAACATCAATAACAACAAACTATGGGTGATGTCGTGATGATCCTCTTTGAACCTTTTGTCTGACTTTTTGTTAGATTTTTTGTTAGATTGTTTTTGATTTGTTCTGCAATATCTAGGTAAGATTCATGGTGTTTTTTTGTGATTGCTACTATAATTCTGCATTCGTATAGAATTTTCGACCATTTTATCTTATGTTCGATGCTCCCTAACGTAATGTACAACTATTTATACTTATTACCATATACAAATTTTCCACCGCACTGGCTAATCCTAGTATCAGTTAGAAATGTTATCATCAATGTCTTCATCAGTTAGAAACAGTATAGTTACAAAGTCGGTTGTATCGCTTAAAATTTGATAACTAGGCAAAACCATTATATGAACGTGTTGGATTTTTTTTAATTAGAAATGTTCTCATCAATGTTTCATTATTATTTGCTTCAATCTAATCTTCAGCAGAACGTGTTGGATTTTTTTTTCAGTCAGCAGAACGTATTGGATTTATATTTTCAAATGTTATGAATTGCAAATCATTTTTGGTAAATACCGTTTTCTTTTTTTTTTTGCATTGAGGGGGGAGATTGGACCGTTAAATAAAAACAAAATAAAAAGCAGAGCACTGTTGTCCGTACTCTCTGCACTGGAACGCATTTGCTTTTATACTATTTATATTCATTATTACTCCAATTAAAAGAGTTTCTTCTTGGAAACAGTAACTCCGCAACAGTCAAATAGAGAGAGAGAGAGAGGAGCAAACATGCTTAATTCCCGGAATCGAGACGTTTTTATGAACCCAATTTTATATTCTCTACTGGAATCCGAACTCTGATAGAGAAAGGACAACGTACACTTACCAGAAAAAACACACACACCTCTTTCTCTCCACTATCTATCTCTAGAGAACTCTGTGCTTCGCTTCCTACTTAATGCCAAACAAGTGTTCTTGAGAGAGTGAGCCCTTACATTTCTTGGTTCAAAACACTTCACTGAAGCAGAAAACTTTTTGTCTGAGATAGAGAAAATGAGTAAAAGACTGAAGCTAATCCTCTGGACTTGTGTCTCCATTCTTGCCTTTCTTGGTATGTCTTTAATCAATTTCTCACTTCTGGGGTTACATTATCTCGTCTTCTCGATGTCAAAGTTTGGTGCTTTTATTGTTGTTCTTAGTTCATCTCTGCTACATTGTAGTTCCTTGTCTGAAAAACTCTCGAAACCTGTTAGCGTTGAACTACTTTTAGATTCCCACTTCTGGGCTACATTGTTTCGTCTTCTCAATGACAAAGCTCGGTGCTTTATTGTGTTCTAAGTTTATCTCTGTAGTTCTTGTCTGAAAAATCTCGAACTTGTTAGCTTTTTTGAACTAGTTCTTGTCAGAAGTAATCTCTTTTTTCACATTGTTGCAGAGTTTGGTGCGGCAAGCAATATAGGGATATGTTACGGACGCAACGCAGACAACCTCCCAAGTCCTAACAGAGTATCCGAGCTGATCCAACACCTCAACATCAAGTTCGTCAGAATCTACGACGCCAACATCGACCTTCTCAAAGCATTCGCAAACACAAACATCGAGCTCATGATCGGTGTCCCTAACGCCGACTTACTCGCATTCGCTCAGTTCCAATCAAACGTCGACACTTGGCTCCGCAACACCATCCTCCCTTACTACCCAACCACGAAAATCACTTCCATATCCGTCGGTCTCGAAGTAACCGAAGCGCCGGACAACGCCACGGGTCTCGTCTTACCAGCCATGCAGAACATCCACACCGCTCTCAAGAAAGCCGGTCTGGAGAAAAAGATCAAGATCTCGAGCTCGCACTCGCTAGCCATCCTGTCACGCTCCTTCCCTCCTTCCTCAGCTACCTTCAGCAAGAAACACTTGACGTTCTTGAAACCGATGCTCGAGTTCTTGGTTGAGAACGAGTCTCCCTTTATGATTGACTTGTATCCTTACTACGCTTACAGAGATTCGGCTGAGAAGGTTCAGTTGGAGTACGCTCTGTTCGAGTCGTCTTCTCAGGTGGTTGATCCCGCGACGGGTCTGCTTTACTCCAACATGTTTGATGCTCAGCTTGACGCTGTCTACTTCGCCTTGACGGCTATGAACTTTAAGACCGTTAAGGTTATGGTTACTGAGTCAGGGTGGCCTAGTAAAGGCTCGCCTAAAGAGACGGCTGCTACTCCTGATAACGCTTTGGCTTACAATACTAATCTCATACGCCATGTCATTGGTGATCCAGGTAATGAAATGATCTTTAGCTACATAGTAGATGGAGCGGTCGAATATGTGTAAAAAAAAAATTAAGATTAAAAAATAAATATAAATATAAATTAGGATCTAAAACTTTAAATTTTTAGATATAGTGCTAATTTTAGAGGTTATATATATATTTTTTTAAAAGTTAAACATATATAAATAGATATTAACATTAAAACTATTTTATTATAGTTAATATTTTTTTGGTTAGATTTAACTAACTTGTTATCTTTGGTTAGGTACTCCTGCAAAGCCTGGTGAAGAGATAGATGTGTACTTGTTCTCGTTGTTCAATGAGAACAGGAAGCCAGGGATGGAGTCTGAGAGAAACTGGGGAATGTTCTATGCGAATGGAACAAGTGTCTACGCCTTAGACTTCACTGGAGAAAACACTGTCCCTGGCCCTGTCTCTCCATCAAACTCAACCACAGGTGTTAGTCCAAGTCCTGGTGACAACAATAACTCAACTGTAACAATTGGAGGAGGAGGAGGAGGAGGAGCAAAGAAATGGTGTGTTGCTTCATCGCAAGCTTCGGTGACTGAACTTCAGAGTGCGTTGGACTGGGCTTGTGGTCCAGGGAATGTTGATTGTTCAGCTGTTCAACCAAACCAACCTTGCTTTGAGCCGGACACTGTTCTCTCACATGCATCGTATGCGTTTAATACTTATTACCAACAGAGTGGAGGGAGCAGCTTAGACTGCAGCTTTGGTGGAGTCAGCGTTGAAGTAGACAAGGACCCTAGTAAGTGTTTCCATACATACACTTCCCAAAATGTGAAGCCATTGTAGAGTTCTCAAAATGTCTGTGCTATTGCAGGCTATGGTGATTGTCTGTACATGATTGCTCCTGCTACTGATGGGTAAGTTCTCTCTCTCTCTCAGTCACTCACTCTACTGATTAAATCTATAGCTGACGTTGTTGTTGTTGTTGTTGTGTTGTGCAGAATGAACAGAACAATGGCTGGTAATATCACAGGAAACATAACCGCTATTGATTCACCTTTGGCTTCCCCTTCAACGAGCAATGAAGGATTCAGACAAATGGTGGTTTCCGTCGCTGTCTCTGTTCTGTTGCCGTGCTTTGTAGTTAGTTTGAGTCTGTTATGGTGACAGTCGTCTGTGAAGTTTTGAGCTAGTGTAGTAAACCGGAATTAATAGAATTTTTGTACCGGTAATTTCCTGCATTGCTTAACTGGAGAGACGAGCTTGGTGATGATTTTTATGTTAACATTGAAAGTTTGACATAGTCAGAAAGCGAAGTAAAGAGGAACAAAAAATCAAGCAGAGGTATGATCAAGGAGGGAAAGATGTTAAGAACTGGAAAAAATGGAAACCTTAGATGTTTCCATAACCGTGTCAAAAAAAAAACTTTTCTCAGATTAAACAGGCAAACTAGTTATATTTAGTTATCGTAAGATTATATTCTTTATATATGTTAACATTGATGTAATCGACAGAAAGGAACAATTCGTCAAAAGAAGAAAAAAACAAGAGAAAATAACCAAAAGTGTCAAATTAATTAAACATGCATGATTGACCAAAAATGAAGCAAGCCAAAGAAAAAAAAAGAGAGGAAAACACAAATTTTCTCAAAAAAAAAAATCAGGCTTCACAAACCCAATATCAAATATAAGATTATAAATAAAAATGTGGAAGGTGGAACATTCTAATAGTTTTGGAGGATACGAGGATCTAGAGATCCTGTTCGATGAGGTAATCACCCAACCTCTCGACGACCATGTTGCACTGTCCTGGTGTCACAGGCTCTTCGTAGATCCCAAACACACATGACTGTCCTGTTTTCTTTATGGTTATGCCTCCTGCTCCCTACCGAATCAAACCAACAAAATATATAATGTTCTTTGATCATTCATGCACACACACAGATATATGTATGGACAACATGTACGTTAATGAAGTTAATCAATGAGGTACATTACCTTCTTGCCACGGATTACAGCACCAGGCTCGCCTTGGATCACCATGTACTTGGCTCCTGCGAGGAATAACCCTGTGGGTGCTAAGTGCCCCGGTTCATCGAAATCTTTCATTATATTGGCGAACTCTTGTCCCTTGAACTATCATCAATGACATCATAAGAGAATAAGGAATACTATCATCAATGACAACAAGACATGCTTGGTTTAGTATCAAAGCGGAAACATCTCTCTAATAAGAGGACGTTCTCATGGAATTGTCCTTCATTGTTTATACAATAACGTAACACTCAAGAATAACGATTATACAAACAAGATAGAGATCGATCGAATGTAACCATATATTATAAACCAAAAAAAGATCAAATGGGAATCTTCATTCACAATGAAATTACCTGAGGAAAGTTGGCGCTCTGAGCCCAAACACTACCGTCGTGACCGAAGATTGCGGCTGCGGCTAGGTGATGACCCTGACCATCTCCGACATCACACATCAAATGTTCATCAACGTAAGTTTGCCACGACATCTTCTTCTTCTCTTCTAACGTTTTCTTTCTGCGTTATGTTATGTTATGTTTTGTTCAGCGTGAGGGGACTTCTTCGTCCTTCAGATAAATAGGGGAGCAATAAAGAATACACTAACAATGATTTTCAACCGTTTGATCACGTAGACGAATTCTCAGCCGTACGTCTCAATTATTCAAAAATATAATTTCAATTAGTGTTTGCTCACATCTCGCCTTTGTTATAGCTCCATCATTATTTTCCATCCCTATTTATAACGATCACCAACGGAATTTCCAAGCATTAAATTGCTTTTACTCGTAATCAATTATAATAATTTTATTTTGTTCGACTCATTACAATTCATTCTTATTCCGGCCACACTCTTGCGTTGTGCTTGTGTCACGAAACTAATCACTGAAATTTGAATCAAGTAGGATATGTCATATATTCAAAAACTGTCATATATTCGTCCAAACAGTCATTAATATGTAACGTATTCTCGTCATTAGTTTACTATATGTATATACTTTTAATTAAAGTTTTTTTAATGGCTATGTGATGCAGTTCCCCTAATTCTAGTCATTTCATTTTTATTTGCTATTTTTCTCATGGTGAGATTTATAGTAATAGATTTATTAAATCATCTTTTAACAGCATGCATTTGATTTATTTTGAATGTAATTAAGTAATTATTTTAAAAGTTTGTTTATAAATGTACTTCTATTTTAATTATGATGATATGTTCCTTTTGATTTTAATATATAAAATGTTCTAGAGAGTTTTTCTTTCATTTTACCTATTTGATGTCCTGAATAGTTTTCAAAAATATTTGTATTCTATACTAGATTTTTATTTTGGCAGTTAAATCAATAATGTATTCGTTTCTTAATTTACGTGTACGTTCTTTTGCAAAAAAAAAAAAGCTTTTAATAAATATAAACGAAGGAATTATAAGATAAATAAGAAGAGGTGGTGTGTTCTTCTAATTGGGTAGGAACATGATCAATGAAATGCTAACCAGAAGAAAAGGTGGTGTGTTCTTTAGAGGATAAGAATAGGATAGGAAGAGGCGTGTAGTGTTCTTTTAATTGGATGAGAACATGATATCAGGGAGATATGCTGACCACTAAACCCGGTATCGTAGATAACTACTGTATACGAAATTTAAGGTCTTGTGTTGCATAATTTGTTATGTACATGCAAAGCGTGCACTATAAGTATGATTTCTCAAATGAAATGGTGAAATAATTATATTAATTTTAGTTTTATTTCTGCCAAAAAAAATCATCAGAATATTATGTTTTAGTGTATTCGATAATAGGAACTTTATGAACTACGTCAAATAATCGACAAAACTATAATTAATAAATATGTTTAAAAAGATACAATAAACTTTAGCAAAAAAAAGGATACAATAAATACCAAAACAACGACAGTGGTTTGAAGTCCATGACCGAATGATATATGGAATCGTCGGGATCTCTAAGTTTATGGTCTAGCGACAACAAGAAGTCACAGCAACAAAAATTGCCATATGGTTTTGTCCCATCTAGATTTTTTGCATGTAGTGTTTATCTTCTTAGCTTAAGTTTGATTAAAAAATAAAAATACATACAATAAAAACATTATTTATTTCATGAATTATTATAACTTAAAATCTTTTAGCAAAACTATCTTTGGTTTAACGGCGCTTTCTGGAAATAATTTGGGTTGATACCTTTTCTTATAAACACTGGCTAATGTTTTGGAAGACGAGTTGAGTTAATTGGAAGGCAAATAATCTCTATATCTTTAACCCACAGATACTCTCCAGTGAACATTTATATATTAGATTAATAAAAAGAGCTAAATACATTTATGATTCATATAGCGATTCTCACATATGAACAAGTATAAATGCAGATCAATGGTTAGATTTATAAAGTGCCAACAAACCCAGTTAAGATGTGAGAAAAACGTGCTTCAATTCCTGACCATTCGCACACATAAGACATGAATCACATGACTGCATGTAGACCAGGGCATTTATATACTTGTCTGTATCCTATAAAGCACTATTCTTTCTTATTAGGGATAAGGTATTCCAAATTGAGAATTTAAGGAGCCTTAAGTAATATATAAATAATTAAAGTTGTTTTAATTTGGAAATCCATAATAAATCTGAATCTAACATGGTATCAGAGACCACAATTGGTTTTGATCGGATGATTGTAGTCGAGTGGTAAAAAGGTGGAACTGGGACGCTAACACGTTTCATGTTCAATCCACCTGCTGCGTGAAACTAAATCACAATTATTCCTGATGACTTTACATGGATATGGGTCTATGCTTTAGAGCCCCTTTGAAGACCTAAAGAAATGGTCTATCCGTGGATTGCACTTTTCCTCTGAGATTAGTGGACCTTACTACAACAAATCTTTTTTCTTGTTTTTTTTAATTGCATCGGGAATAAGCTGAGTTTAGTCCCACTGATCCGATAGATGAGCAAGTAAGTCCCTTCGCTATATCAAACCATTATGTTAAAGAGTTTGGACCAAAGCCGGGATACAGAGTGATGCACACTCAACTCAATTGTACTTAAGCACGTTGAACCCAATTTTTTTGCAAATATACGTCTTTAGACTCTAAAGCTATTGACCACCATACCACCATAAAGATGGTTAAGAGCACTAACTCTAGCAGCATGCGAAGTTTTCAAGGAAGATAACAAAAAATTAGAGTTACGTTACGTTGTCAGAAAGAAATTAACATAAACTAGAGTGATGCACAGCTAGAAACTTTACAATATAGTACATATTAACGACTACATTAAGTTTTCATCAATTATAGTATAATATACTTTCAAAAATGTCTTTTTACCCAAGATATTACAATCTCTACTCTAGCCAGTGTTATTGTGGCAACACGACGTGTTCAAAATAATGCATATGGGGACCGACGCGACGTCCTCAACGAACATCACGTGGCTTTTTACAAAGAGGTTACATTGTATTCCCTTTAAATTCGTGGCCAACCATCTTCTTCTTTCATCAGCAAACACACACAATAACTCAGGGGGGAAAAAGCCTCTCCAATGGCGTTTCCTCGTAGCAGCTCTATTTCTTTCTTCACCCTCCTTCTATTTGCCGTCTTGATCAATACGGCCATCTCTTCTCGCGTCTCATCCTTCATCAAGCTCCCCGCCTCCGTCGACGAATCTGTCTCTTCCTCTCTTGAGTCCTACTGCCAGAGCTGGAGATTGGCCGTCGAGACTGACAATGCTAGAAAGTGGAGGGTTCCATCCCAGTGCGTAAGCTCTCTTGAAACCTATTACAACAAAGGCCAGTTCGACAAGGACTACAGTGTAGTTGCTGGTTACGCCTACGCCTACGCTAAAACGGTCGAGCTAAAGGGAGGCGGCAAGGACGCGTGGGTCTTTGACATAGATGAGACGCTCCTCTCGAACCTCGAGTATTACCAGGCTCATGGTTACGGGTAATTCTCTTTGTAGATTTTAGCTATTAGATTTTGTTGTCAAAAATGCGTTTTATATCAACGGTTATAACTAAAAAAAGTGTGGTATGGGTCTAGTGGCTTGTTCCAGTGGTTAGAAGAAAAATGCGTTTTTTCAGTTAATATATATGAACATAGATATCTAAATTGTTAAAAAGAAAAATTCACGAAATTTCTTAGTAAATTTTTTAAGGTCTTCAAAATCTCAGAACCTGCATTATTTATGGGTAGGCTATGGACTGAGTTCCAGGCTTCCAGTATCTATGCAAATTTTTGCTTCTATTTTTTTCTTTGTCAATACACATCTTTTTTTTTTGTCAACTTATTACTGGGCCACAACGGCCGGCCCAGTTGGCCCATCAGCCTCACCGCAGGAGGCGCGGGTTAAACCCGAGATGCCTGGGAGATTGACGTGGTACGCAGATCACCTGTCCTAGAAACTCCCGGCACAATATATACACATCTAGATAGATCTGGTTCCCTCTTTAATATTTTTGGTGCTATTTTAATTGTTGGTTTTTCTGTCGTACCAAGCAGTTTGGTTGAATAATGTTTATTGTCGTATTAGGTCTGAGCCTTACAACTCCACTGCTTTCAACGAGTGGGTGCTACAAGGTACTGCTCCAGGTTTTGCTGCGAGTTTGAGACTGTTCACCCGTCTTCAGAACCTTGGTTTCACTCTCATTCTGCTAACTGGCCGGGACGAGGCTCAAAGGAGTGTTACCGAGAAAAATCTCCTGGACGCCGGTTATTCCGGTTGGGAGTATCTCCTCTTGAGGTAAGCTATACCAAAATATATCTCTTATCTTTGGTTTAAAAATCCAGGACTCGTCTAGTTCTGCAATTTTCAAACCTTTAAACCACTATCTTTGACTACTGATTTAAATTTTGGTGGTAAAAGTTGTTTGATCCTTGATTGTAGATTTAAAATTTGCTGGTCAAAATTTTAAATATTTATGTTTTAAGGATTAAAATTTCAATTTTTTGTAAACATCAAAATTTTAAGTTATTCATTAAAAACATATATCACTTATATATCTTATCTTTGGTTTAAAACTCCAAGACTCGTCTAGTTCTGTAACTTTCAAACCTTAAACCATTATCTTTGACTATTGATTAAAACTTTGGTGGTAAAAGTTGTTTGACCCTTGATTATTGATTTAAAATGGACTTACTATCAACATGTAAAACATAAAGAAAAAAATAGGGTTATTAATGATATCAAGATACTAAGGTTTCTTCTTCTTTGGGTTAATGTGATTAATGTAGGGGTCACGAAGATCAAGGCAAGGCAGCTGCGCAGTACAAATCAGAACAGCGATCAAGAATGGTTAAGAAAGGCTACAGACTCCATGGAAATACTGGCGATCAATGGAGTGACCTTCAAGGTTTTTCTGTGGCCGATCGTTCTTTCAAAGTCCCAAATCCAATGTACTACATTCCTTGAATCATCGGCTTTTGCAGGAGCTTTTAATAATTTATGTTTTAATAAGAAGTTGCGAAAGACTTTCGTGATTGGTCTGAAAACAACCAGTCTAATATTATGTAATGTTCCTTTTCTAATATGATTTTTGTTTCAATGCTTTCTTACTTATTTTATCTACAATTAAAAATAACCAAAATTATTGGTAGTCCCTGACTTTATGCGAGTGAATCTCTTATCATAATATCTAACTTTTCAAATATAAATATAAAATTCTATTAATATTTAAATGGATAATATTATTTCCTTTTGAGAATCTTACATTAAAATTGAGTGAATTTTTTAGAATTCTTTAATAAAATTTGGTATTTACACAAAAATTAATATTAATAAAATTTTGAAGTGAGATTCTCTCTTACGACCAATGTCACTGCTTTTCTCGTCTTTGAAACTCATTTCAATATATCTAAGAGCAAGATTATCGGTGGTGGGGAGAGGGTTCTTAAGCGTGGACCCTACCATCTTTTCTTAATTTCTGTGCCAAAATATCCCAAATTAAAAAACGTTTCCCTTGTGTTCTTAAGATCAAGCACTGTTTGCTGGTCCTACGATACGATTGAACCGCGATTGATTTATTTTTAATTAAAAAAAAAATCAGAAAACAAAAAAAAAAAAAATTAAGGACTCAAAAAAACGTCCCCCTATAATCTTGCTCTAATTCTCTGATTATTTGCAAGGAATAAAAAGGGTCATTTTATGTTTCTTTAATTTCTATTTTGTAACAATTCTTTTAGTATGGATGAATATAATAAAATTAATATGGCTCAAAAATAAAATATTATGTGATGTTTGAATAATTGGATTAGGAGATGAGTGATGTATGATCTGGAATAAGCTAATTTAATAATTCTACAAATTAATTAAGTCTTTTTAAAAAGTTTAGTATGCTTAGCAAAGATGATTATAGATCTTAAAGCATAACCAGTAAGAGAAGCGTCTTCCTCCTCTAGTCTCTCCAATGGCTTCTCCTCCTCATGACCTCTCCATGTCCTTCTTCCTCCTCCTTCTACTCGCCTTTCTAATAAATCCCGCAGCCTCTATTCGCACCTCCAACCTCAAGCTCCCGGGAAGCGACGGATCTCGCTCCTCCGCCGCGGACACCTTCTGCGAGAGCTGGAGATTGGCCGTCGAGACCAACAACGCCGGAACCTGGGATGTGATTCCGTCCTCGTGCGCTGACTCCGTCGCCGGTTACCTCAACGGAGATCAGTACGGTTCCGATTACGATGTCATCGTCGATTACGCGCTGGCCTTCGCCGAAACTGTTAAGATCTCCGGCGACGGCAAGGACGTGTGGATCTTCGACATCGATGAGACGTTACTCACGAACATCGGCTACTACAGAGCTCATGGTTACGGGTATGTTCTCTCTGTTATCAGCCGTTGGATTTTACTGATCTTAAAATCAACGGTTCTGATGATTGTTCAATCATAACAAACTTAATTACCGAACTTTTTGATGTCGTAGTGTAGTACGGTCTCCGCTTTAGATTTAGATCCGGTTCTGTCTTAGTTGCATCGTTTGACTTAGCGTACCGATCTCCGTTGACTTTTTTTTTACTTCTAGTGTATCTAAGTCTGAACCGTTCGAGTCTAAAAGCTTCAATGAGTGGGTGGTACAAGGTACAGCTCCAGCTTTTGCTGCGAGCTTGAGAATGTACAATGCTCTCAAGAAACTTGGTTTCACTATCGTTCTGCTAACTGGTCGGGACGAGGACCAACGGAATGCCACGGAGATAAATCTCCGAGATGTCGGTTATTCTGGTTGGGAAAGGCTTATCTTGAGGTAAATCTATAACAAAATGCTCTGTTCTTTGATACGATGAGGACATCCAAACCGGTTTATATAACCCATTTAACCATCTAAACCGGTATATAAGTAAGCTTGTTGGTTAAAATTGCAGAGGTCCAGATGATCAAGGGAAGTCAGCTACGAACTACAAATCGGAGCAGCGGTCGAAATTGATCGACCAAGGCTTTAAAATCCATGGCAGTACCGGTGATCAGTGGAGTGATCTTCTAGGCTTTGCCGTGGCTGATCGTTCTTTTAAAGTCCCAAACCCGATGTATTACATTCCTTGATGGACAATCTCTGATCTATGTATTGAGTAAGAAGCTCATGTGTTGACTACTAATCACATGGGGCAGGTTTTCACATGTTGCTGCAACTAGTAGTAAATTTTGATTGTTTTGCTTTCGCGTGACTGTAAATCATTAATTTATATTGTCAAAAATTAAATTTTCTACTACCTACAATTAATCGCAAGTTGTCGCGATAAACGAAGCAATCGTAGCCAGTGACAGGCAAACAAACATGATTCCTTAGAAAAATGTAAGCATTAATGTTCACAAAGCAAGGGCATTTTGAACATGATAACACATTCATGGAGAAGAAGCGTAATGATTGTTACTTTTCTTGAATCTGGACTCTGGCCGGAGAATCTGTTACTATTAAGATGGGTCTAAGAGGTCTCCGACAAGGATGCCTTTTGAGATTTGTCCGGGACCTTGGGCTTGGGACGCCATCTGATTAAGACTATTGCTGCTTATCTTCATCTCTCTATTCTTCACACTAACATCACTACCATCGAACAAGCCATTCTCTACTGCTTCAATGTCTAGCCAAGTTTCACTTTCTTACATTATAATCATAGGCGTTTATACATATAGAACATCGTCGTATACAAAAGTTTGCTTACCCATATGTTTGGATTGCTTTAATAAATATACATATTTTAGTAAGCTACGTCTAGTGATTAGCCACTTCAGTTTCTATCATGGGATATCTAAACTGAAAGAAGATCCGGTGATGTACATGATCTAGGAATTAATATATCCGCCTCGAAATTTTTCTTTTGTTTTCCAATGGGTGGATGATTGCTTGATGATTTAATGTTAAAATTAATCTGAACTTTGGTACTCGGTTTTACTAATCAGATGAGCAAAATACTTTATTAAATATTGTTTGATAAACAACTCTCTTTTATGTTCCTTTCGGTTTTGTGTTCATTTTGTAATGGTGGAATAAGTTTTACCCTTTTCGATAGTTCTTAAGTCTTACTATCACAACGAAGAGAAAAGTAAATGTAAGTACACGGGGAAAGTAGTAACAAGTGTTAATATTATTTACCAACATATATCTAAAACCAAAAACCAATAAATTATAAGTATCATCCTAAGGCTACAATTGCGTCTTTGCCTGTGAATTATCAATTTCGACATTTTTGGATGTTAAATGAAACATATAAACAGATTATGTTATTTATCTTAGCTAGTTGTAAGAAATTACAAGCGCATAATAGGACATAACACCTCTAATTGTCTATAAGTTGAACAAAAATAACATAATGGACTTATAAGTTTAACAATGATTGGTTATTTTATTAGTTCAGAAAAAAATAATGGGCTTATGTGCGACGGGTAAATTAGAACATATCGACGTTCTTTGGGCCGGACTTATACAATCCTTTGACTTGTTTTCCCGTTAATTCTCCTTTAATTTGTGTGATACAATGTAACATTTGGTTCTTACAATTAACACGGACCCCTTTTGTGGACGCTTTCACTACGAGAGTCTTAATTCAATGTTTGCATGGAGATAATATCGGAGATGAGAGATGGTAATGTGCTACTCTTACAAAACAGAAATCTAATTATTATTGTATTATTATGCCACAGAACAAACTTGACAAAACTAAATAATCCTAATCAGGCCTCGGCCCTTTTTGCTAAGACAGGAAGAATGAGCACTAAGTCAAGGGACCAAAAATGTGGTAAATTGTCGTCAGGTCAAATAGTGTTTATTTAGGGATGTGACGGATCCGGATATCCGGAAAATTTAGGATATCTGAATTCTAACTCGTAGATTTAATATCCGGATCTGGCTTCCGGATATCAGAAATCCAGATATCTATTTAGATTTTATATTATTTGTGGTATTCGGATCTGGATTTGGATTCGTAAAAATAAGTATTTTTTAAATACTAAATTTTTCAAATAATATATAAATTAAATATTATACAAGTTTTATAAATATATAAATGTATAGAATATTATAAAAATTAAAATATTATATTATATTATAAGACTAACTTTATGTATAAATATTAATATATCAAATACAATTATTAATAAAATTAAAAAAAAAAAATTAGTATATTTTAAAAATCTGGATCTAGAAATCCAAACCTAAAAATCAAAATATCAGGATCCGAATTCGGTTTTGACAGATCTGAGATTTTACTATTCGAACCTAGATTCAGACACTCTAAATATTCTATTTTCGAAACAGGTCCAGAGCAGATTTTGAATCGGATCCGGATCCCAGATAATAAGTCTCAACCTAATCTTCATAGTTGAGTAACGAGTTCGAACCTTTGTTTATTTGGATCTACCTCTCATCACATTCTTTATTGAGACTATCTGCGGTCATGATATATCTCAAGTAGAATTTGCAACGAGAAATGATTAAAAATAAATAAAGGAAAGAATAAAATAGTCTTTTAAATGAAAGACTTTATCCATTATCTGAGAAACTCTCTTACCATATAATCTGAGAAACTCTCTTGCCATGTATTGATTATTTATTAATTATGATTTAAAAATATTTTTGAGAAATTCATCATAATTTCTCCTCATGTTGATGCCACAAAGTAGGGTTAGACAAAATATATGTAAAATCTGGTTCGGTTTGTTACCCATTCTATTCAAACAAAAAAAGATATGGATATCTATATATCTACACCAAATCAAATAAATTAAATATTAAATATTAATATGCAACATTTGCAAGAAACAAATCAAATCACAGATACTAATATTTCTAAGTACACATATTCGTTATGATCCATTTTATACATATATTTGCAGAATTATATATATATAGTTATTATATTTTATGTACACTTTATAATATTTTGATGATTAATTGGTTATTTTAGATATTAGAGTTTTAAAAAGTAAACTATTTTGTAATATTTATTATTATTTTATATCATCTTTGAATGTTTTAATTTATTTTCTTTGTACAAATCGAGTCGGATATCCGATTTAAATATAAATTTTCATAAACGTAGACATCAAATATCTGGATAGTTATAGATCTAATCTAACAATTGATTATTTGAACAAAACAGATTGGAAATAAAATCTCCATAAATCTAGATATTCGATTTGTGCCTATTTCTTGTCTTCTTGTTTCTTTCCAATTATTTCTCTATTAATTACTTGTTTTCTAATCATTTATAGTTTTATATTTTTGTTTTAAACCTATAGAATAGATGAAAAGAAGAATGATTAACGGAGAAAAAGTATGTTAAAATATTTTTTACTTAATATCACTCAGTTTGTTAAATATATCACTCGAGAAAATTTAGCTGAACCAAAAGCTATAGTTTATATCTATGGGGATGATTAGTTGTAGCTCTAGATACACTACAAAGCCAAAATCTGGTTAAGAGACATATATGTCAATCAATCAAGCTTTCATTTCCTAAAAAAATTCACAGCAAAAAAATCTCTGCAAAATTGAAATATAGCTGTAGAGAATTTTATTTCTAGAACAAAAAATAAGTGATTTACAAAGCTACAGCAACCAAAGTTACAGCAACCAAATCTACAGATTAAATATTATAGCAAAAAACATAAAGCTACAGTCCTTACCAATCACTCCCTCTATTCAGGAAGAAATTAAATTGAGGTAATTGTGATATAAAAATGTCATTTTATCGAGTATTTGTAATATTCTGATCACCACGATTACAAACATGTTAACTTAGTTTTTGGGTATCATTATGTTTGATGGATTGTTCATCAGTTTTTTGAAGTTTTAAAATATTTGTTTAGTAACTATGTAATTATCGTATGATATTTCTATCTATTTTAGTTTCATTCAAACGATATTATGAATCATTTTTTGATAAGTCATTAATTTTTTTACTAATCTAATTTAAGTATACGTAACTCTGAAATAAGTGTGGTCAAAAATGTTAAGTATATTGTGATGATATAAATAGCTAAATCAATTCTCCTAAACTTTCTAACATATACTGTAAACCAGAATGTTACAATTTACCTTCTCTCACATAATGTAATGTATTTATTGCGTCCTAATATGGTAACCTATATTATCTACACAAGAATCCACATTCGCCTGGACTCTTATTTGATACCACTTATAGTATCATGACTTTCTACGATTAATGGGTTTCCACGCTCGTGCATTCGGTCCGTAGGTTCTATTTTGTACGATGAGCTTTACGTTTTTTAATGTTCAAATTTCTTGATTACTGATCCTGCAATCACTGCATAAATTTTTCCGTGCTTTAATTTTACTCACATGATATCGTGAATCATTTTCTGATAGATCTTTCATTTCTTTTCAATATTCCAGTTCAAATATGCTTAATTTTAAAGTTCTTTATGAATATGTGACCAAAAGTAAATTCACTATGATAACATAGATAATTTAACTAAATTTATAAGTTTTTTAAATATATATTACAATCCGGAATGCTATAATTTTATTTTTATTAGGGCTAATTACAGAAATGTAATAAGATCTTATTATTAAAATATATACTTTGATAACCTTTCTACATATATTTATAAACCATCTTATAACATAATTTTGTTGAGACGGGTAGGATTGTGATTATAGCTAAACGATCTAACGGGGCGAAACAAATCAAATACTTTCGGTTTTGGCGTAAATCAAATGTTATTCAGCTCAACTCAATATCACATTGCCATATATTAAAAACTCATAAGATGTTGGAGTCGGAAGTCGATGTTATCTCGTGGCAAAACCTCAGCGAAAGTTCAGATTCTCTTTGCCTTGTGTCACTGCTAAAGGACACGTTAGTGGTCAAAGGCCCAAAGTTCACGTGATCCTACAATTTTATGAACACGTGCTGTGGGGATAAGACACTTGGTCCGCACTAGGAGAGGTGCCACATGAGCTTAGAGGCAGATCACGTGAAACTTCTATTGAGAATTTTTTTTTCTTTTTTGAACAGACTTCTATTGAGATTTTATGCCTAGTATTTTAGGTGTTATAGAATCTGACAGGTTGAAGCATTTTCTAAATAAAGTAATTTTTCTTGGTCTCCTAAAACTATAATATTTTATAATTTTCTAAAATATTTTTTGGATTAATTTCTCTATCCTAAATCTATAGAAGAATTCGGACTAATTTCTAAGAGAAAAAATATGGAACGACCTTCTTTTCGGATATGCAAATGGGTCTGAAAGTGAACATATATCCCTGGATAAATATTACTATTTTTGTTTCATTATAAATATTGTTTAAGGTTTTTACATACAAATTTAAGAAAATAACTAAATATTCTATTTATCTCTATTTAATATATTATTTTGTTTAATTTTATTAATCAATGAGTTAAAAGTGAAAATAAAAATAGAAAAAATATTTAATATTTGTTTTGAAAATGTAAAACAATATTTATAAAGTACCAAAATTGAAAAAAAAAACTCTTAATATAATTTTTTTTGAAGAAGTAAATAGAGGACGTAAGAATCGAACCAGTAATCAATAGGACAAGAAGGCAAGTATCCAAACCACTACACTAATGAGATATATTTCTTAATATGAATTGAAGGGAGTATTTTATATTTTATAAAAAGATTGATAAGAACAAAATTTAATGGATAAGACCAAGAAATAGTGGTGATTATAGTAAATAAAAACTGAGTAATTAAGGAGGAATAAAGGAGATCACGTAGCAGTCATGATCGTGGGATAGATATATCTATAATAAAAGTTTGGTGGAATTTTATAAGAAATTATTTTAAAAAAAATATCATATAAGCAAGCGTATGAACGGTCGAGGTGGGTCATGGGTGGGCATATGCATAGATCCCTCGTGCTCTCTTGAGAGGTGGCATTCTTATCATGTTTGATATCGACGCGTCTACGTATACATTCTTTACGTACATCACATGCATAAGCTCTTTTACATTATAGAAACATTCCTTGAAGCATATAATTGGCTTCTCATTTAGATGCTTTAATTGTTACCACTTCTTTTAACCTCTAGCTTAACACACTATGATCCAGTGAAACGTAATGCTGTTAAATTATCGATAAGAAATGTGGAGTAAAGTAACAAAACGAAACACAATACGGGAACGGAATGTATAGGAAATTTGGTACAAAATCAATATTGATATAGCTGTGATATATAAAAATAAAGTTATGTTTTAAAAGTCATATTCTAATAAAAACAATGATTATGTTCTTAGTTCTCGAAATTGTAGTGGAGTTTCATAACTACAATACTAGCTAGTTCTTTTTATAAGTTGTTGTTATTTTCAACCCCCAAACAGATAGTTTTATGTAAACCATGTCCATGTGGTTACTAAAACCATAACAAGGACAACGGAAGTAAACCATGTCCATGTGGTTACTGCGTAGTAGAAATGTAGATATACTACTTTGGAATCATATGGAGAAATGTTATCGTATGACTGTATGAGCGTGTGATATGTTTGCTCGATGATAAAGATGTGGATAGACTTGTTACTTGAACTAAATGAAGACAAATGATGTTGAGAAGCAAAACGTAAAAGTTAAAAGTAATAAATTGACATCATTAAGTTTATCCATTGTGGTTTGACTTCTTTAGTAGTTAGTACTATATAAACCTACACTAAATCCTTTTAGACTTTTATGCTATCTATATTTATGCAAAAAAAAAATTTACTATGACAAAACTTCCTCAAAACATCATCTATATTAAAACAGTATTTTTCAATCATTTCCACGGATATACTTACAGTTATCTATATTTAACCAAAAGCGCGTTTTTAGAATCACGTTAACTTAGCCAAAACCATATAACCCACACAAATACAAAGAAGTAGGAGTATTCGATATGATAAAATCACGTTAACTTAACCAAAACCATATAACCCACACGGTCTTTTTCATCTATAAACTTCACATTATGTTAAACTAAATAACCGCATCCAATATTTCACTCAAACAATTTTCTCTCATTGATCAAGCTGATATATTTGGTGCTGATACATTTGGTTGCGAAATAACCAAAAAAAAAATAATGTTAGTGAAAAGAATGATATAAATATCATTAAGAAAATTTAAAAGACTAAAACGTAAATGCATATATCAAAACCTATTTACTTTTAGCACTTTTGGAGGACGTTACGTAAAAATGTTATATAGCATCAGTTTCCCGCTAAATAGTTATATTTTCTAAAGAATATGTTTAAAGTTACCTTGATTATCTCTACAAGAAAATGAAATAATTAATACAGTTATTAATTTGATTGTTATATATAGTAAAATAACATTGTTAATTATATGCTTTCATCTATAGCTAAAATTTGGCTTAAAATTATGTATGTTTATCTTTTAAATAAAATTATATCTACAAGAAAATGTGCTGACTAATAATAATAAGGTTGATATATATTAGTGATACTTTTTAAACTATGTGCTACCCATGTAACATATATAATCCAGTGACCAAAGTTTCCGTTAAAATATTAGACAAAAGTACGGCTGCCAAACAAGTGAATGTCGGACAAATATCTGAGCGAGTGAACATCAAAAGAGAGATACAATCTATATAAGTTTTTGAAGTCCGTCTTTCTATTGGACTGCATTTGCAAGTTGATGGGGGAACCATTAATGTTTAACGAAGCATTAATGAGTGAATAATGCATATCTATGGTCCCTATTATGTACTATATAAAGAAATCACTTTCAATCATATTTGTCTTCCTTTACTTGTTGAAGTTATATACAATTCAGCCCGTGAGAGCTACGACACGAAAGATATTTTGATCCGTACATACACGAATGTGTTAAACGGTTCAATCAGTATGAAAACGATGGCGTTATGTGTAACATCTCACACTATCTTCCAAAGGAAGATACAATAATAATTGCTCATTGAATATCGTATGAGCTACACGTTTTTAGAGCATGATTATTGAGTTATTAGTTTTTTTAGTTTAAAGTTAAGAGACGGATTCTTATATTCCGCTAAAAACCCACTCTAAAGTCATCTCCAACACAATTCCATTAACTTTTATTTGTTCACTACTCTATTATAGAATAAAGAATGGAGTAGGGTTGCAGCAATTTTACTCAATATTCACTTTTATTCTATTTTGAAGTAAAAAATAGAATTTTACATTGGATATGCTCTAAGAACCCCCCAATAATCATGTTCTTAGATATTCGCAACTTGTCCTAGGTCTAGGAAATATTGATGTTTATAAAAATCTTTTTCATATTGTGACTTAGGAACACTCTTTGATATTAAAACAACTTTATGTAAAAAGATGTGCTACCTATGTCTTTAAGTTCCAATACCATTTGAGAGGAGTATTGATTAACACGGGAGGGATTAAAGGTCAGTTTCTGGCCAAGGCTGGCTACGAGCCAACATATATTAAATTTCCTTGCTAAAAAAAACTCATGTCAAGTCTTATACAAGTTTTTGGAATACGTACAATATTTTGGAAACAATTTATCAAATAATTTCTATAGTCTCTAGCTGTTTAGAAACCAATATACAATGTTGAAATGATCAAATCTTTACCATTTTAATTAGTCAACGTTTCAAATAACTTCTATAGTCTCTAGCTGTTTAGAAACCAATATACAATGTTGAAATGATCAAATCTTTACCATTTTAATTAGTCAACATTTTAGTATTACCGATTGCATTTTACGTTAGCCAGGTACTTGAAACCTAAGACCATAACATTTAAACTGTTTTAAGAAAGAGGGACAAAAAATTATATTATAGAAAAGAAAATGAAAACGGAAGAAAAAGAAAGTAGGCTAGAAAGATGAGAGGTCGATTTTTGTGTTTGGGTGATATGGAATTGCTTCCAATTTTAGCAAAGAAACATGAAATGTTTGCCTTTAGATGTCTGAACGTTATTCCAAATATGTTCCAACATTTCTTTATCTGACACACCTCGTTTCCATTTCTCTCTTTTTTTTTTTGTTAAACAAATTTGGTACTCGAACCTAAATTTCCAGAATTCAATATGAGGATTTTACTTTCTGATGCATGTACAATCTTTGTTGATATAGCTGGTCTAGTAAATGATAATAATTATTATTGCTACCTTCCTATTATTATTGAAACCTTCAGCCGTATCAAAAAGTGTAAGAAATGCAAATATATTTGTACAAGAAAACACAAAAATACATAATTTTAATGAGCAAAATTTTAGCTATAGATGAAAACATATTATTTAATGTTATCTTACAATCAATAACAATCAATTTAATTACTGTATTAATAATTTCATTTTCTTTCAAATTTTTAATTGTCATAAATTAGCATTGCGATATTTTAGGATATGATTTATAGATAAAAAAATTATATGTAGTACTGTTTTTTTATTGTGAAAATTAACCAATATGACTTAAAATTTGATTTTAAATGCAAAAATATTCTTAAATTTAATAAGATATACAAGTAATCTAAAAATCTATAGAAGTCTTCTTTCGTAATTAAAGGTTTGACCTGAAACATGAATAAAAATGGAGAAAACTTTTTGAGAAGTTTTCTAATTAATATTAAATGTTTTAATATTAATTTTTAATTGCAAAAATAACTTACTCAGGTTTCTGGTGATAAGGAAAATTTTGATATAACAGTAAAAAAGATTTTTCGAGAAGTCTTTTATCAAAAATCAAAGATTTTTTTTTAAAATAATTAACCTATAAACACACAGAAAAAGATTTTGTTAGCAAAGAAAAGTAAGATTACTTCTTGAAAAATATTTTATAAAACACACACAAAAGTCAATTGTAAAATTAACCTATGCTTTGATTATTGAATTTTCGAGAGAAATTTTCTTCGCGAAACAAATCCGAAAAAATTTAAAGATTATTTTTAGATCTGCTGAAGTTCAAGTTTAGCTTCTACAAATACACGTGACTTCTTAATAAAAATTATTCACTCGTTCTTAATCAAGAATCATAAACTTAAGTAACTCTAGTAAACTTTAAAATTTTAAAATAAAAATTGAGATTTTGGTATGAAACAAGATTGGAAGTGGAAGGAAAATGTGGGTGTGTGTGTGTGATAAATAAAAAAAATATGAAGATATGTATACATATATATATATATATGTTGATTTTAGGTGCATTAAAAATTTGAAATTAGTTGTTTATGGTGGTTGGTGTATTGATGACAAGAATAATACTGTAAATAAAAGAAGAATATCATGATGATTGAGTAAAAACAAGCATTTTTCCAGAAAAGAAAGATAGATATTTTTGTGAATAATTGAAATTTCTAAAATAAATATGGTAAATAAAATAAATTAATTTCGTATTTGATTTCTAGTTCTGAGTGATATTTGCAAAACTCTTTTTTTCTTTCTTTGGATTGGATATCTATGTTCTCGTCATCGTTTCTAAAACTGACCACCAGACTTCGGAAACCAACGACATCAACACATAGTTTTAAACTTTTAATAGTTCAGAAAAACAACCCGAAACCATAAAAAAGTAGGAAAAATTAATTTTATAATCCCAAAACATTACATTTTGCAGACCACATAAATATTTTGAATGTCACTTAATAAATGTCCACATCATGAAATTTTCCCACGAGATTGAAAAATGCTTATAATTTTTTTGAATGTTACTTACTTAATGTCCACATCATGAGATTTTTCCACGAGATTGTAAAATCCTTAAAATGTCTTATATACCTAAAATGTTTAAAATTGTATAAAGGCAGTCAAAAATTTTTTTTCAGATAATTATTTAATAGTTATATATTTAACAGTATTGACCCCGTACAGCTCCTAGTATGAAGCTGACTATCTTAATCATGGTTAAAATATTTAACCAAACCACGGTTAAGTGTTTCAGCTATATAAAGCCTCTGCCGGTGAAATAGCAAACAACAAAAATCAGAGAGCAACAACGACTAATGTTATTTCTCGCCGGGAAATAAAGACATATGAATCTATGATGACCGGAGTAATTCGACGGCCTTACCCGACGGTGGAGATTCCTACATGGCCGGTTTCTGAAGACTTGACATCACCGGAGATCTTTTCTCCGGCGACGAACAGTCCAGATTGCACCATGCTCGAAGCTCTAACGGCGTTACATCGTTATCTTCCGTCCAACGAACCGGATCCGGATTCCGACCCGGAACCGTTCGGACCGGACTCTCCAGTCGACGCCTACTCCTCCGACCATTTCCGCATGTACGATTTCAAAGTCCTGAGCTGCGCTCGCGGCCGGAGCCACGACTGGACGGAGTGTCCGTACGCTCATCCCGGAGAGAAGGCTCGCCGGAGAGACCCGACGAAGTACGGTTACACCGGGACGGCTTGCCCGGAGTTCCGCAAAGGCGGTTGCAAGAGAGGAGACTCGTGCGAGTTTGCTCACGGTGTTTTCGAGTGTTGGCTTCATCCTTCTCGTTACCGGACTCAGCCGTGTAAAGACGGCGGCGGATGTCGCCGGAAAGTTTGTTTCTTCGCTCACTCGCCGGAGCAGCTCAGGTACGTCCATACTCGAAGCCCTGATCGGGGCGATTCTTGCTTTAGAGCGTTTCAGCTCTCGGTATCGCCTGTTTCTAGCTCGCCGCCGGTGAGTCCGAGAGCTGACTCGGAGTCTTCTCAGTCGCTGAGTCGTTCGCTCGGGTCTAGTTATATGAACGACGTGACGACGTCGTTTAGGAACTTGCGGTTTGAGAAATTGAATTCTTTTCCTCCGTCTTATTACAATCCGTTTCGGTGCTACCAATACGGATTCGGGTCGCCCCGAGGATCCATGTTGGGTCCTGGGTTTCAGAGTCTTCCTACAACCCCGACCCGACCCGGGAATCTGGATATTTGGGAGAACGGTTTAGAGGAAGAGCCCGCAATGGAACGGATCGTAGAGTCGGGTCGTGAGCTACGAGCGAAGATGTTTGAGAAACTGAGCAAGGAGAATTGCATGGATCGGGTTGAACCGGATCAAAATTCGGGTGAAGCTCCCGATGTCGGGTGGGTTTTTGACCTGGTGATGTAAGAGGACATAACCTGACCCGTACCCGAATGTCAAGATCTCATTGATACGTCTTTTTTTTTCGTGAACTCGTCCAAGGAAAAGAGGAGGAGATCTAGAATTGTGTTCATATTATTAACTAATTTCGTATTATCCGATAATAATGGTAACTAAATAATGATTTTTGGGAGGATTTTTCTGAGAACTTTGTAATCTCGTTGTATAGATGTGCATAGGGGTTTTAAGTATGGAATGTATATATTTTTTGTTTTACTAATACTATAATGTTAAATGTGACGTATTTCTGTTATTATAAAGCTGCTATTTCTTTTCCAGAGTTTGACTGCGTGTTAAAAGCTTGAATGAGTCTTTGACCAAAATAAAAAAGCTTGAATGAGTCAAGTGAATGAGTAATTAGTAATCGATCTAACAAAAGTTAAAGTAAATTTAACCAATGACAGACTTGTCCAATAGTATAACATCTAACGTTTGGGCGGCACATTCGATATTGACATTATCCAATACAATTTGATTATATCATAGATAAGAAAATGACATTGATCATTGCAACATCATTAAGAAAGCTCGAGGCTCCCATTGGGATTGAGCTTTAGAAGTTTTGATAACTGACTTTACACTTAACTTGTTGGTTTTCTTAAAGCCACGATTTCTGGTTTTTAATATATAAATATTTTTTTTGAATAATCCAGTGTATCCTGACATCCATCAAGGTAGATCCAGACTAGCTGCGAATGTCTTTTGCAGCCTACATTATCAGCCGGATTACGCCTCGATCACCGGACGCTGGAGGAATCTAAATATTAAATTTTACCTCCAGTGGCCAGCGGAATTCGAACCCGGATCAGTATTGGGGTCTAAGCTTCCTCAAGACCACTAAACCGTCTTCACTTGATTCATTTTCTTTTTTAATATTTCTAAAGCGTCCAGTTATTGTTTAACAATTTTTTTGATCACATTATTTAACAGTTAAACTTTTAACAGTCAACTTTAAAAACAATCAAAGTTTCTAAAGTCATAAACAATGAGTACCTTAGTCTGCTTAAACCGGCAACCCAATTTATAGAAAATTCTAAATTTGTTGACAATCAAATTGGTAACGTGTAATGTACAGGAGAAAACAGTAATCATGTAAACCTAGCTATAATAATTCATTTTTCTTAGTCTTTTTTTGACAACAATAGAACTAAACTATGATCTATGCTCGTCCGGATCAGAAAATCAAACCGGAAGCACAGAATCGTCATAGAATTCAGCAGATGATGTATTTCTTAATTATCCAATGTTTATTATTATTATTTAAGTCCATAATGGGCTTTGAATCCATCAAAAAGGTCCATTTCTTTAATTTACATGTCGAGTATTAAGATTTTATTAACAAACAAGGTGAATCCTTGAAATGGGCTGATTCCTTCTCCAGATTTTTATTTAATAGCCTCAGGGCCCATCCCTCATCGATGTATCATATGTTTCGTGATAGACTATGATTAAGAACCATGGAGAAGACACTAATATGGAACTGGGTTTAGACTTTAGAGTCTAAACCTCTAGAAATCATGAAGACCACGCCTTCAACTAGAAAAGTCTGTTGTTCTTAGAGGTGAGCGTTTTATTATACGTTTTGTGATTGTTAGCAACGAATCATAGCTACAAGATTATGTAGTCGTTTGTCTAACGATATTTATTGCCAAAAACTTTAACAACTAATCATCAAACTTTTCAGATTAGTAAATATGTTGATGGAGACGTCGTCGTGGAACTAGTGATAACAAAACTAACATGATTTGTTTTCGCTGAAATGTAATCACTGAAATATATTGTTTATTAAACCAGCAATAACAAACATACGGTTCATTTCTGTAGTTGACCAAAGATTCTATGGTCGTCGAGTTAACACAAAACAAGAAATTAAACTTTCTGACAATAAAATGTGGTGTAAGCGATTGTTATTCTCTTCATAATAGTGAAAGTTTTGGTTCACTTTTATCTCATCATGTGTAATTTATCGAGTTGGTCTTTGAATTTGAAAAGTCATGTGTGCATATACTTAATCTTCATGCCTTCCTCCAAATAGAAACGTATATACGGGAGAGAGAATGTTTGAGATCATGACCATATTGACATGGTCAGAAGAATTAATGGTCAAGAAACTATTTCAAAACTTGTTTTGACTAAGATGAGTTCTCTGTTTCTTGATTTTACAGAAGCAACCGAGTGGTTTAATCAGAAGATATTCCCTTCTTAGGTTTTATGAAAATTATTCTACTTACCAAACTTTATTCCATAGATGGTGGATTTCTTGTGAATGATGAGCTCAAGATTGTTGCAGAAGTCGATGTTCTTCAAGTTTTCTGCGAATCTGATGCATCAGGTAATTTGGCGAATGAATAGCTAAACGGAATATCTAGCTCTGAACAGAATAAATATATAAAAACGGACAACATTAGCATATACCCATTCCTGTGTATTTAATATATCGACCCTTTGATTTTTCCCTTTATGTTTCCCCCTTAAATGTCAAATCGCTTGGTAATGTAATGAGAGTCAAATTAGTGGGTCTACATATTTCATAATCAAGACATGTGATTTTACGAAAGAAAAACATGTAATGGACCTATGAATGGCATATGCATGAATTTTTATATAAGTCAATCTCTATCACACTGCTAGCTAGTGATACCTAGATTATTACATTTTTTAAATAAACCCAAAGATATCCATAAAACGTATATATGGATATTTTTGAATCTTGATTGATCTAGGTCTGCAAATTTTTTCTAGGATCATGTTTGCATGACAGTGAGATCACCAGTAAATTTAGATAACATTCTTGTGGAGTAGATTGTCTTAAAATGGGGTTGTGTACCAATATGGGTCTTAGATGGTGAAAGGGTTGGTTCCAGGGTAGACAAATAAATTAGGGCATTAACCAAAACATGCTTGTGTAGGCTCCCATGTATGTGCATGTGTTTTGGTCTCTCGTGGCATGGTGGTTTGGTTTATGTCCTTGTAATATTTGTAATTACATATTTTGTATTATATGTTTGTTTAAGGGTCTTGTTATCACATGTTTGTCCACTATTTGATATATATTGGGATGGATTGCTACAATAAATGGAACCCATGTGACATGAAAAGATAGCTTGTCATATATATACTTCGAGTCGCGACATATTTATATATAAATCTATCGAGTGGTACGTTGAGCTGATCTACCAAGAAGGATAAGCTATAAAATAACTTTGACTTAAGATACATTAATTAATAATACATTATATCCCAATTGCCATAGTTCTACATACACACAACATTTATAATGCATGTCCAGAACAGCATCCAGCCAGCTTCTTCGATGGATTTGTCCACCATCAATTATTCGATAATTTTCGAATAATTATTTTACATTATCATTAGTTCACCGAGGTGGCGAGGTCTTTGCATGATTCTTTTATAATGTGGACTAGTACAACCGCATTATAAGCACTCAAAAAGTAAAATATTAAACATGATTAAAACTTACACGCTGACAAAAAATCAACAACGTTTTTATTTGTTAAACGACACAAAATTAATGATATGATAAACTAAGCTTTCGCCCAGACATTAGACATGTTAGATTCTTCAAATTCGAGAAGACTCACAAGAATGTTAGTTTTGTTTAGTTTGTGTTATTATATCTTCTATATTTCTGTAGAAAAGAAATACTAATCCATGGTACCTTCCAATTTAAATTAGTGGTGTTGTTTTCTGTAGCTTTTCCTTTTCATATTAAGTTAAAGTTAATTAAGCATGCCAGGAAAGTTTTCTTGTATTATTACAAATAGATAGATATAGTATTTTATTAGGATATATTTTCATAATTAATATAAAATTAAATGTTTATGAATAAATGAAAAGATGATTTTGATATATAAAAAGTTCGCGTATTTATCTCATAATATATCATCCAGTACAACTAAAATAAATTGATATCGAGAAAACATGCCTATACCAATCATATGTTGTTGTCATGCGATAATGCATTGACATCTGAAAGTTTGAATGTACTTTATTAGCTAATAAAGTACATTCAAATCAAAGGTTCCATATTACTTCTCGTTTAGCTGCCATCCTCAATGTAGATTGATCTGCATGGCAGCAAAATCAATTGAAATCAGTTACCTCGGATTAGTCCATTGCAACGTTATTTTAAAAATAAGTGAGGAAGTTAGAAGACGAGACGTGGTAAATAAAATAGAGGCTCCCTCGTGTGCAATGTGAGCAGTACACTCCAATTACATAACTTATGCTATGTCGTAATATGTGGGACATCTATTAATATATCCCACATGGTGGTGATTAGTTTCCTTCGGAATATATACCTGGTATGACAATCTTTCACTTTTGAGTTAGTTTTTAGGTGTGAATTTGATACATCACTAATCTAGTATCAGAGTTTATGGTGTTAAGTCTAGTATATTATTTCTCACATAATCAATTTTCTACTTATGTAACCTGTAAAAATGGTATATATGGTTGTGCTTCTTCTTTTTCGCTTTTTCTCTCTTTTTCAACTAATTTTGTCATCTCTATCTCTCCCCCCACACATATGTTATCATTTTTGGGAGAGTGAAATTAATTCCGTACTTGATCTATCTTTCACCATTTATAACCCTTTTTCATGTATCAGATTCTTCTTTCACCAATATAGAATCTTTTCATTCTAGGTGACTCAAATTAGAGTTAAAAAAACATAGAAAATAGGTCTATTCTTTCTATTTATAATACCTAGCTAGCTATATTAAGGTTTGAATAAAAATACAACGCTTGTTAATGTTATACTTGTTTTTATCCAAATCAAGGTTCATATAAGTTGCGGAGATGCCTTTTTTTTTTTTTTGCGGAGATGCCTTTGTCACAGAACTGTATAAGGAGATGAGATGTGAACTGTTTAAGGATTGACAGTAAAATTTGTTGATTTTGTAGATTATCCAAAGAATACTAGGGATGGGACGGATCCGGATATCCGGGAAATTTGGGGTATCCGGATTCGGATTCGCCAGATCCGTATATTTAGTATCTGGATCCGGATTCGGGGTTTCCGGATATCTGTGTAGTTATCATACTATCCGCGGATACCCAAATCCGGATTCGGATTCATAAAAATAACTAATAAAATAAAAAATAATATTTTAAAAATATTAAAATTCTAAAATAATACATAAACTGAATATGTATACAAGATTTATAAATATGAATATAATATTCAAAAATTAAAATATAGTATTATAAATATAAATTAATCAAATATAATTATTAATAAACTTAAAAATAATAATATATTTTAAAAGTACGGATCCGGATCCGGATTCGATTTTGACGGATCCTTAATTTTACTATCCAGATTCGGATACGGACGCCTCAGATATCCTATTTTCGGAGCAGATCCGACGCGGATCTCGGATCGAATCCGGAACCCGGATAATAAGTCCCAGGCCTAAAGAATACTATGATTTTCTTCGTTTTTTTTTTGTTTTCCATTTATGTTTCAGAGGATAAATTCAGTAGTCCAGTAATTGGTACCCAATTTGTCACATAAGATTTTAGTGTACGAAGTTACTCTGCACAATACCATAGTACCACCAGTATTAATAAGGGATTGACAGTAAAAATAGTTGATACTATAGATAATCCAAATAATGCTATGATTTCTTTGTATTTTTTTTTTGTTTTGCATTTATGTTTCAGAGGATAAATTTACTACTTCAGTAATTGGTACCCAATTTGTCACATAAGATTTGAGTGTACGAAGTTACTCTGCACAATATCATAGTACCACCAATTTTAATATAAAATAACAGAATATCAAATTAATTATTAGTATTCCAAATGAAATATTATAATGTATTTGTACGTGCATTACCAATGTAAACTATTATATTGAGAAACAAATATATTTATGAACACTATGATGCATGTACCGTAGGTATTATGACTTTTAGTTAAAATTGATTTTTAATTAACAAATCGAGTAAGAAATTTCAATTTTAAGACTAATTTTCATTTTTAATGAAGGAGTTGATTCAGCATATTTCTAAAATTTTACTTTCTGTAAGTGAAACTATGATAGCTAAGTACGGCATATCTCTGACCGAATACATATATTTCTAATATATATAAATTAATAAAGAAATAAAAAGAATTTTCTATTTGTTTATATAAAATTTCTCGATAAATTTGTAATAAGACATGAAATTTTAAAATTAAAAACTAGGAACCATAACCATCGAAATGCAGAATTATATGGATAAATATTTTAAAATTATATAAAAAAAAATTGTTGGACGAGAAGATGTGATGAGATGATGCAATATGGTCCTTGGGACTTGATCTCTCTCTCTCTCTCTCTCTCTCTCTCTCTCTCTCTCTCTCTCTCTCTCTCTCTCTCTCTCTCTCTCTCTCACATCTCTGAACAAAACAGCACTCTAGTCTGTAAGAGAATCCAAAACTTTCACTCAAACCTGTCTGAATCTTTGAGACACTGTTGATTAATGTCATTTTTTGTAATCAAACCAAACCAGAAGAATCAAGGTAACTATAGTGGCTTGTAGTTTGGTTTAGAGAAGTTGTTGAGTGTCAAAGTAGTTGTTGTACTTTCTGTGTAAGCATGGCCTTAAGCTAGAGCTAAAATGTGTTAGTGGGAGCAGTTGAAATAGTTAGACAAGAAAGTGGATGTCTCATATAAGTTTGTAATCGTGTATGTGTGTGTTTTTTGTGTGAAAAAAAAATGTGTTAAGCTTCTGAAACAGCTTTCTCTCAAACTCTTTCACTCACCAAAGTTAAAACAAAAACAGAGCAATGAAGATCAAACAACTTAACTCGCTTTTTCATAAAGATTTCAACATGGTATCGAGCCCCTCGAGATCCATGGAGCCACTCAATGAAACAAAAGCTGCAGGCCAAGAAGGTGCAGAAGAAGAAAAGCCGAGGACAAAGAAGCTAAGGCAATGGTTCAAGGAACCAAGAAGAACAAGAAAGAAATTGAAGAAGAGAAGAAGTGGTGTCACAAAGACAACCACGATGAAGAAGAAGTTGAGAATCACTTGTTTACAAAGAAGACAGAAGAACAAGAAACAATAGAAGAAGAGAGATGGCTTATCGACAAGGTGTACAAATCACATGACACCAAATGAGAAGATTTTCGTCGGGATCAACACAAACATAAATGTTCCAATACGAGTTGGAAATGGAGCTGTAATGATATCAAAAGGAAAAGGAGATATCAAGGTGATGACCAAGAAAGGCAAGAGAATCATAAGAGATGTGTTTCTTGTTCCCAAACTCGAAAAAGTCTACTCAAGATCCCTCAAATGATTACTAATGGGTATCAAGTTACCTTCAAAGGAAGTAAGTGTATTATTCATGATCCAAATTGGAAGAAAGATAGGAGAAATTCCAATGGTGAACAAAAGCTTCCACATCAAATGGTCTACCAATGAAGAGACAGCAATGGTTGCAAATGATGATATTGCTGAGTTGTGGCATAATAGACTTGGGCATACATGCTTTACAAACCGAAGATCATGCAAACAAAAGAGATGGTGAGAGGCTTACCAAAGTTCAAGACTAGTCAAGAAGGGTGTGAGAGCTGCATTCTGAGCAAGCACTGCCGTGACTCCTTTCCAAAGGAATCAGAAACAAGAGCAAAGGAAAGACTTGAACTAATCCATAGTGACGTTTGCGGTCCAATGCAGAATGCATCTCTAAGTGGCAGCAGGTACATTCTCACTTTCATTGATGATGCTACAAGAATGGTTTGGGTTTACTTCCGAAAGCAAAGTCGAGGTATTTCAAACCTTCAAGAAGTTCAAAAATCTGGTAGAAAATCAAGCTAGTTGCAGAATCAAGAAGCTTAGAACAGATCGGGGAACAGAGTATCTATCTAGAGAGTTTACAAACTTTTTGGAAGAGAATGGGATAGAAAGGCAATTGACTGCAACATATTCTCCACAACAAAATGGAGTTTCAGAAAGAAGAAATAGAAGCTTGGTAGAGATGGCGAGAGCAATGATAAAATTCAAGAACTTGTCTTTGAAGTTTTGGGCCGAAGCTGTCCACACCGCAGCATATATTCAAAATCGAACTACAACAAGAGCTCTCAGAAATATAACCCCTTTAGAAGCCTGGAATGGAACAAAGCCTTCAGTAAACCACATGAGAGTGTTCGGAAGTGTCTGTTATGTACACATCCCAGATAAGAAAAGAAGAAAATGGGATGACAAGTCAAAGAAGGCGATATTTGTTGGTTACAGCTCTCAAACAAAAGGATACAGAGTGTACTTGCTAGAAGAAGACAAAGTTGACATTTCCAGAGATGTTATCTTTCAAGAAAGAAGCAGATGGGATTGGGAGAAGAATGAAGTTATCAAACATCTCGGTGTATCTTGAATTAGAAGCCAGCGAGAAGGTACAAGAACCGATGAACCGAACCAAGTGATGATGAATCGGAGAAAGAAGAAACACTCAGCCTTATTCATCAAACCAAGTACCTATCAACTCGAAGGAAGATCAAATCGACTAAGCAGAGTACTAGACAGTCCAAGCTCAAGTCCACCAAACAAAGACTAGAGCAATGGATGATCTTCTACTAAATGCTCCATATGCTGACATTGAGTATTCTGCAGTAAGTGAAGGTTGTTACTCAAGCTTTGAAGAACCCACATTGTTTGATGAAGCTGTGAAACACAAAGAATGGAGAGAAGCAATGAAGGAAGAGATATTGATGATTGAAAAGAATCAAACTTGGGAACTCGTCAAAAGACCTCGAACAAAAACGTTGTTGGAGTGAAGTGGATATACAAGTTAAAAACGGATGCAAAAGGAGATGTGATAAAACACAAAGCAAGGCTGGTGGCCAAGGGATTTTCACAACAATATGGTGTTGACTACTTGGAGGCGTTTGCTCTGTTTCAAGACATGAAACCATCAGATTACTTCTTGCTGTTGCAGCTCAAAAAGGTGGAAATTATTTCAACTTGATGTTAAATCAGCTTTCTTAAATGGTCATCTAGAAGAAGAAATATATGCTGAGCACCACTTGGATTTGAAGAAGAAGGAAAGAAGATCATGTTCTTCGCTTGTATAAAGCTCTATGGTCTTAAACAGCCCCTAGAGCTTGGTACAGCAGAATAGATGAGTTTTTCTTGAAAGAAAACTTCAGGAGGAGTGAAAACGATCATGCTACTGTATACTAAGAAGGTCAATGGAAAGATTCCGATAGTGTGCATATATGTTGATGATCTTATTGTCACCGGTGATGATGATCACATGATTGAAGAATTCAAGACAAGAATGAAGAATGAGTTTGAGATGTCTGATTTGGGTTTGCTAAACTATTTTCTTGGCATGGAGGTTGTACAAGATGAAGAGGGAATATCACTCTCTCAAGAGTGTTATGCAAAAAGACCGCTTGAAAAATTCAACATGAAGGAATGCAAGACCATGGAAACACCACTGGTACCTCACAAAGAAGAGTCAAGAAGATGGAGAGGAGTTCAGCGATCCTAAGGTCTATAGAAGTCTAGTGGGAGGCCTGTTGTATCTAACGCCACTCGACCAGACCTCATGTTCTCTGCATCTTACTTGTCAAGATACTTGAAGGAACCTAGAAGCAAACATCTCAAGGAAGCAAAAGAGTTCTCGATATATAAAAGGGACAAGTGATATGGGTGCATTTTACTGCGATTAAGGAACCAAGACTGATTGGATACTCGAGGCGGTGATTGGGGAGGATGCAAAGAAGATCTAAAATCAACTACGGTTATTGTTTCACTCTTGGTTCGCAATTTTCTCTTGGCAAACAAGCAAACAGATACTATTGCTCAATCAACAACCGAGGCTGAGTACATGGCTCGTGTGCTGCAGCAAATCAATCAAGATGGCTGAAGAGATTACTTGAAGACTTAATGTTCAATGATCAAGTGGGAGTTCTATCTACTGCGACGGTCGGTCAGCCATAGCCATTGGCAAAAATCACATCCAACATAGAAGAACCAAGCATATTCAGATAAAATATCATGTGGTGAGGGAGTATGAGAAGAATGGAGATATTCAACTTCAATACCGCAGGCGGGGAACAAATGGCGCACATATTCACAAAAGCTCTGGAGGAAAGATGTTTGAAAATTTTCGTGATCAACTTGGTTTGATTAACAAAATGGCAAGTGGGAGTGTTGATTAATGTCATTTTTTGTAATCAAACCAAACCAGAAGAATCAAGGTAACTATAGTGGCTTGTAGTTTGGTTTAGAAGTTGTTGAGTGTCAAAGTAGTTGTTGTACTTTCGTGTAAGCATGGCCTTAAGCTGAGCTAAAATGTGTTAGTGGGAGCAGTTGAAATAGTTAGACAAGAAAGTGGATGTCTCATATAAGTTTGTAATCGTGTATGTGTGTTTTTGTGTGAAAAAAAATGTGTTAAGCTTCAAACGACTTTCTCTCAAACTCTTTCACTCACCAAAGTTAAAACAAAAACAGAGCAATGAAGATCAAACAACTTAACTCTGTTTTTTCATAAAGATTTCAACAGACACAAGTTTTTGATGTGATGAGATGATGCAATATGGTCCTTGGGACTTGATATCTCTCTCTCTCTCTCAAATCTCTGAACAAAACAGCACTCTAGTCTGTAAGAGAATCCAAAACTTTCACTCAAACCTGTCTGAATCTTTGAGACACAAGTTTTTGTTTCCCATAGGGTTACTACCTTTTTGAAATTATCATAATCCCTTTCCTTTTCTACCACCTTAACACATTTCTTTTACTGTTTTCAGCGAGGTAATCTTTCTATCTATATTATCTTTTTGTTTTTTTTTAAAGACTCAGAATTCTCTGTCGTTCCAGCTACATGATACCAAAATCTTTTTCCCCAGATTGGGTGTAACTAATGGTCAACAGAAAGAAAAGTTTACGTTTTAAACTTTTCATGTGACTATTTTTGCATTTATGTGAACTTCTTTGAATAACTCACAAACTAAAATATTTTCACATGTAGAAGAAACTAAAAAAAAAACTCATTGGAACTCCATATATAGACTGCCAATCATAAGGGCATAAAAAATAAGGAGTACAAAAAAAAAGGAAGAAATGCTATATATTTTCAAGAAAGACAAAACTTTCTCCTTGCATCAAAGGGGAGGTGAATATAATTATATTTTTTTGATAATTAATAAAGCACCGTGATGCGAATCAATGGCTGTGCCTCATCGCTCTCACCGTTGCCCCCTACAGTATTCACCACCGTCTTAATAAGATCACTCTCTACCGTCTCGGCGCACGTAAGCGTCTGCGCCTTTTTAGCCTCCGTTTCCCAATCCGTGGTCCCCACCACGTACATCATAAGACCAGCGCAACTAACCTGCGCTGCGAAGAGGCCTAACCAAAGTCCATTAAACCCAACTCCGGCCCAAAACCCGAGACCCAAAGCCACCGGCATGCCCACCAGGTAAAAAGCGCCGAGGTTCACGTTCGCCGCCGTCGACGGCCGTGCCGTCCCCCTCACGACGCCACATCCCACCGTCTGAGGACAGTTCCCGATCTCGCATAAACCCAAAAGCGGAAGCGCCGCCGCTGTCAGCCGGAGAATCTCCTCGTCTCCGGTGAAAACTCTTCCCCAAGCGTTTCTAACGGAGTAAGCAAACGCCGCCGCGATCATCCCAGTCAACGCCGAGAAAACGACGGCCACCGTCGCGGATAGCTTCGCGGTCTTGGGACGGTTGGCTCCCAGCTCGTTCCCGACACGAGTCGAGACGGCGAAGCTTAGAGAAGACGGAAACACGTAGAGAAACGATGTTGTCTGGATCAAAACGCCCATAGCTGCAACCGTCGATCTCGGGTTCACGAGCAACCCGCAAAGAACGATCATGATCTCGTACCACCACCACTCTAGACACACGGAGACGCAGCTCGGTCCCGCGAGGCGGAGCAGGGGAGCCCATCCTCTGAAACAGTCCCACGTCGGGTTGGTCCACGTGGGCACGTGGAGACCACTCGCCCAGACGTAGCATATCAAGAACGCGACGACGGAGAGGTTGGTGAGGGAGGAGGCCACTGCGACGCCGGTTAAACCGAGACGGAGGTAAGAGACGAGGAAAAGATTAGCAGGTAAGTGAAAAACGGCGCCGAAGAGAGTTGCTAGAGTGACGGGGTGGGTGATAGCTTGAGCGCGAAGGTAGGTTCTGATTGGGTGAAGGAGAGTGTTTGTAATGAGATCAGGGAGGGAGAAGATGAGATAAGTCTGAGCTAGTTCCGCGATGTCGCGGTCTTGGTGAAGGTAAACCGAGATTTTACCGACGTTGAGCCAGAGAACCGAGATCGGTACGCAGCAAACCAAGAGGAAAACCACGGTTCGATGGAGGGTGAGAGAGAGGAGTTTGTAGCGGTGAGCACCAAAGGCTTGTGAACAGAGTGGTTCCATACCGAGTGCTAAACCGGATAAAACAGAGTAACCGGTTATGTTAGCAAACGCAATGGCGAGTGAACCGGCGGCTAATTCGAGGTCACCGAGACGACCGAGAAAAAACATGGAGACGGCTGAGCGAAGGTAGAGAACTAGAGCCGTCACGGCGATCGGCAAAGCGAGCGTGAAGAGAGATTTGGCCTCCTCCGTTGCAGCTTCGGACATAAGTGGAGATCTTCTGTTGTCGCAATGCAAGAGACTTCGCTTTGTGGGTTGTTCGAAGGTTTTGAATGAGAAGAGGTCGAGTAAGATTTCGGTTTGAGATTGCTGGCTCTCGGACACGGCCATGCCGGTGGTGGTTGTTGTTATTGTTGATGTTGATGTGTTACACATGACGTTGATGATGGTGATGATGAAGAAGAAAGATCTTGATCCTTGTAGAGATTTATGGGAAAGAGAGAGAGAGAGAGAGAGTTCTCTCGTGAAGAGCCCTCTTGGAGTTTTTTGAGGTGTTATTAAGTGAAGAAGTTGAAGGGAAGAGATTGAAACTTGATGCTTCTTTCTTCTCTCCACTAGCTCTCTCTGGCTATCTTAATAAAGGAGTTCTTCATTTTCATTTTATTAAATTTTATTAAGAAAAGAATCTAAAAAACTTTTTCAAGATATATTTTTATAACACTTTTGGAAAACTGTGGGAGTACTTTTTGAAAATAGTATAACATTAGTAATAAATTGACAATGTAGATACATGACTACTGAATACTGATTTGTGGCAATACAAGGAACATAGGAAAAATTAATTACCAAATGTTAAAGATGCTGGATTACTTGAGAAACTATATTAGTTCTAGAAAAAATGCATTTATATACAAAAAAGGAAAATCAAAATATGCATTTGAATCAAGCGAATCGATTGAGATAAGAGATTCAAATCTAATAATTTGTAAGTTTTCCAAAAAATCAACTAATAATTTGTATGTAATTTTTATTCATAATTTCATGAGAAAGTGGACGAGATATATCAGACGTAACATTATGGACACGTTATATAAATTTTAATAATTTATACTAATATTGATACCGTATTATAATTCGAATTTAACTCCACAAATATACATGTGTGAGTTGTTGATCAGAAAATACAAAATATATCATATTAATCTAGTATATGGTCAAATCGCGTACTAAAACTCCATGAGATGTACACGTACCCAAGCTATTTGCACCGATATTTTTTTTAAAGAAAAAACAGAGATTAGTTATTTACCGATATTTGACCCCAAAAAAAAGTTATTTACCGATATTTTTGAACAAAAAAAAGTTATTTACCGATATTTAAGGTCTTGAATGCTCAAAAGGTTAGAAATGTATACAAGGTTAAATTCATTTGGTATAGTTAACATAAACTTCTCATTGATAAACCAGCTTTCGAAAAAAAAAAACCTTCTCAACGACAACACTGATGATGTATTACTATATACCTCTTTTAATTGAAGGCAGTTTATCGTAACGTCTTACTAGTTCGAAGTACCTAGATTTTGATCATAGTATATCGCATGGGCGAATCTAGGTGATGTAGGGAGAGGGCAGCTGCCCCCACTTAATTTTGAAAATGTTAAATATATAACAATACTAAAAATGAATGCCGACTATAGTGGTTATTGCCCCAATTAAATAAAAGTATTTCCTTCCGTTGGTTTATGTTTTCTGTCATGTTTTTGCTTTTAGTTCTAAAATTATTTAGTTTCCATCATAAATTTTAAACTATTTTCTAATTTACCTCTCTCATAAATGCACAATCTAACTACCATTACTTTTAAGATTTCAACATACAATTTATGAATCTATATGATATATTTTTTTAATATCTTCTTTTCTAACATCATTTTTGTTTAATTATTATTCAATAGCTATTTCTTAGAATATATATTTATTTTTAAGGATATAAAAGAGTAATCACATATATTACAAAAGAAGATCATTTTAAACTAACTTCTATATATTCATAAACAATATTTGATATAATAATTCTTATTTTAAATAGTGTATGATTTTTATATAAATAATTTTAATAAATAATATTTTTTAAAAAATATAATAAATAATTTAATAAATAATATTTTTAGAATATATAAATTTATGTCCCCACAAAACTTTTTTTCTAGATTCGCCACTGGTATATCGTGCAAGTTAATTACACGTGAAATATCGAACCTTGTTCAAGTGACCATTGGCACGGAGAAATCGTTTGCATTTCTTATTTACAGATACTTCTTTTAACTTTTTAGTGTTCTTTCTGCTTTCACAAAATGTGTCGTTTAGTTAGGCTTTTTTCCATATGCAAATATATTACTGTTCTATTTTTAAAAAAATACATACTGTTCTAAATTCTTGAAAACGGAAAAAATATATCTCTATGACTCTATCCAATACTGTATATATATATATATATATGTATATGAATACTAAAATAAACATAAGTTTGATGAAAATTAACAGATTATAGTCGACATATTGTTATAGTATTTCATGTTTGTCTCCCTCCGGTGAACAAATTAGGTCTTAACAGCAACTAAAATGCCCGATTTATATACTACTATTTCCTAATTGTTTGAAAATTAAGAAACATATGTACTCACAAGTCACAACATATCGGAGTTTAAATCTCCAGCTATTAATGGCTTTGTTTGACTATATAACCTTCTAACCAATATATTAATAATTTTTTATAGATGTATATATAAATATATCTATAGATTTTATAACAATGTTGGAAATTGCAGAATTATATATTTTTTATAAATGCAGTTGGTGGTTGCAATTACATAAATAAATATGATACCTTATGAAGAGTAAATGGTAACTATAAGCGTGAAACCAGGTTGTACATCCGTGTGGTCTTGACTTAGTCTTTCACTTAAAGGTTAATATGTATAGTCAAAAGAACGATAAGCTCTTCCGTCAGATGCAGAGATGATAAAGCAAAGAGATAAAATTGGTTTAAGGCTATTATGACTTTGTGAGCGTTCACAATTAAAAGGGGGAGGGGGATCGACCTACTAATAAATCCTGTGGAATTTTTGTAAAAGTACTCCACTTCTGGTTTCATTCGAAACGTTCCAAAAACTATTTCAAAAATTAGCTCATGTTATAATCTTCTATCGCTTTATAACATATATTTAGTGTTTTAACATAAATGTATACATTTATGTTTGAACCCAAAGACCAGTTTTTTTTTGTCAACAAAACAAGTATATTAATTTGACTGTCAAAAGATTTAACTAAACACAATCGGAGGTAAACTCAACGGCAACTAAACCCAAAAATCCGTACATATCTTTAAAGTGTGGTTCAAACAATGACAGATTATTATTTTTTAGACTATGAAAAATATATTAATGATGTTAACAAAGTAATTTTGTATTTATCAAATAAAAAGTTGTAGAATTGACCCGAAGAGATAACTGAATATTTGCTTGTATTTTTCATTTAAATCATAAAATGGAACATATCTGTGTATATATAAGGTAGAAGATAGATATATTATCTTCAAACTATTTTGCATGGACATGAAAACGTGACGTAGCTAGATGATGGTCACAGAACAAACGCCAAAATAGACTTTCGATCGAGAAAGGATTAAATTCACAGCTGGAATCTGGAAATTCTTTTTTTCCTCTATAAAAGAAAATACAAATACCGACAAATTAAATGAGATTTAAAGTAAAGGAAATAAAATTTAAAATATAAAAAGTTTTACTTATATGAAGGCAGGTCCCAAATAAGAGCAGTGGCTGAAAAAAATGCAGTAAGTGAACTATTTTGGCTTCCCTTGCAAGAACAGAAGGCTAAAAGGGGACATGTGCCCTCTCTCTCATGCAATTGTATTTTACATTTATCATTTGTTTTGAGAACTTTTACATTTATTATTTCAACTAGATTTTCTTTCCAAATGATTTGTATATTCATTTTCTTGTATATGAGTCATAAGATAAGATATGGTGTCTATCTATGGACCGACTTCTCATTATTCAAACATTCATATCTTGAACAGCAGTGTTTCCGGATTTCCGTCTACTGTATATTTTTATTTTCTGTGATCACAAATTTGATTTTTTTCTTTTTTCATTCTAAAATTTCCGAAACAGTCCGTAATCTCTTTCGACTGGGACCGACATTTGATGATATGTGCATTCCTGTCAAACAAGGTTCACAACATTTTCGAAACCCATTACTTTTTCTTGTAATGTCAAATATTCTAAACTTAAAGGTTCCTACATTTTCAAGTGCGAACCCAGTTTAAATATAGCTATTAATTTAAATTGTGTATTTTACGTAAGTGGATTATAAATGACAAAAACACACACGCAACATAATTAATACAAATAAAATATTACTCCTTGTGGTTTTTAATATATGATGCTTTAGGATTACACAGATTAAAAAATGTATAATTTCTTCTATTTTCAAATAAAAATATCATTAATATTTATCTGAACACAATTCAATCAATAATAAAATAAAATATATAATATAACTGATCATATAGTATTAACTGTTAATAAATTTTAATATATGATGCTTTTGCTTGCAATGTCAAATATTCTAAACTTAAAGGTTCCTACATCTTCCAGTGTGAACCCAGTTTAAATATAACTATTAATTTAAATTATATATTTTACGTAAGTGGATTATAAATGACAAAACACACACGCAACATAATTAATACAAATATCATTACTTATGTGTTATCATGATAATCATTCTCAAAGCCTTTATTAAATTGCTCTCTCTTACCTAGACTAATTACATGAAATGTCATTACTCAATCAAATTTAGTTATATGAATGAATTATACTATATGAGTAGTGATTACATTACTAAAAACGTGGCGTACGCGAGCTAACCAGTAGTTGAGACTTTCGTGAGATTTTTATGTTATATTTTATTTTATATGAAACATAGGATTATTTCTTTTATGTATAAGTTGTATTATTTCATACTCGATGTGTATGCTATATCATTTCATAGAATAATTACTTATAATAACATTACTAGAATAGTTGCATATTATAATATATTTTTCTTATGTTTTGTATAACAAAATCACAAATTTGAATGTCTTACAACGTGTAGCTAAAACTGAAGTAACCAGTTTCTAATATAATATTATAATCTGTACATTACTCTATGTTTCAAAACTCGACATATCAAAAAAACACAAAAAATGTCATTTGATCACTGTCATGACAGAATATTCGAATTAGCATACATATAGTTTACCGTTAGCAAGGATATTTTACAAAACTTAACATTTCGAGTTCAATATGACACAGTATAAAATAACAATATGGAATCATTTTACCAAAAAAAAAAATGTGGAATCACATATATTTGATTGTTCGTAATTTCGTAATTTTTTTTATAATTTACCGAGACTTGAGTGTTTGAATATTTGACTCAAACGTATATATTAAATTTATTTGTTATATAAACACCATAATCAGATTTTCTTATGGAATATGCATTCTTATTAGCGCCTAATGAATAAGTAGTATGTGCATAAGTCAAAAATATACAAAACATTTGTATATACGTAACCTAGATTCGAATAGAGACTGAAAATTAAATATAAACGATTGTATTTATGCTCTTCTATAAAACTCTGTACGTGACATTTATTTTAATAAATATTTTGAGTGGTTGTAAAATTTTGGGTCATTGTAAAATACATTCAAAAAATTCCATATAAAATGTCTTGCAATCCCTTAACTTTTGCACCAAAATTTGTTGATTACAAAATTAACATAAATGTAAATAGACACAAAATTTGGAAATTTATAAAATTCTTTCCGGTTAAGTTTAGAATCAAATATCATTTTTAATATGGATTTCCTTTATTTTGTCTCTTGCATATAATACTTTCCATAATTGTCTGGCAATCTACGAACAATTATGAATTTGGCAAATTGCTAGGTGAGGAAGGAATATTCGTTTTTCAAATCTTAACATTTCGAGTTCAATATGACACAGTATAAAATAACAATATGGAATCATTTTACCAAAAAAAAAATGTGGAATCACATATATTTGATTGTTCGTAATTTCGTAATTTTTTTTATAATTTACCGAGACTTGAGTGTTTGAATATTTGACTCAAACGTATATATTAAATTTATTTGTTATATAAACACCATAATCAGATTTTCTTATGGAATATGCATTCTTATTAGCGCCTAATGAATAAGTAGTATGTGCATAAGTCAAAAATATACAAAACATTTGTATATACGTAACCTAGATTCGAATAGAGACTGAAAATTAAATATAAACGATTGTATTTATGCTCTTCTATAAAACTCTGTACGTGACATTTATTTTAATAAATATTTTGAGTGGTTGTAAAATTTTGGGTCATTGTAAAATACATTCAAAAAAGAATTCCATATAAAATGTCTTGCAATCCCTTAACTTTTGCACCAAAATTTGTTGATTACAAAATTAACATAAATGTAAATAGACACAAAATTTGGAAATTTATAAAATTCTTTCCGGTTAAGTTTAGAATCAAATATCATTTTTAATATGGATTTCCTTTATTTTGTCTCTTGCATATAATACTTTCCATAATTGTCTGGCAATCTACGAACAATTATGAATTTGGCAAATTGCTAGGTGAGGAAGGAATATTCGTTTTTTCAAATCTTGTGGGTCAAAATCCTATCAGTTGTGACTACATATATTATACTATCCTAATATCAAAGGTATCACAAACTAGACGTTTCAAAACTAGCTAAGAAAATGAGTGGCTTGCATTTCTGACTTGAAGCCAAAGAAGTCTTTGTGGAAGATTAGGGTGAAAGTCATCAGACTTTGGAAGCAGTATTCGGCTGGTGGTGGAGAGTTAATTGAAATGGTTTTTCGTAGATGCAAAGTAAAGTTTTCACATACTGTATATTCTTTAAAGTTTAAACAAATTATGTGTTTCATATATGATGCTTTCGTTTGTTTTGGTTTTGTAGGGAGACAAAACCTATGCATCGGTTAGAAAGGAATTGGTTACACAGTTTGATCCTTTAATGGGACAAGAATGTTCTAAGATTCTGTTTAATTTTACTTGACATCATCTTGCGGTTCATACCAGACAACCAACCATTCTTACAAGATTGGTTTTCTTCCTACAACCCATGTCCGCTTATGTGAAGATCTCCTGGATCATGTCTCTGGGTTCCAACCTGTGGAGTGTTGTCCCATTTTAGATGGAACGCTCGATTCTGATTTTTTGGTTGGTAGTGCTCTTTTGCTTATATATTTCTTGCTTTACGAAAATACTTGCTAATAATCTGTTATCCATGTATATCAGGTATGACTGACAAAGAAGAGTTTTTCTTGAATACACAAAGGAAGACTATTGCTCAAGTTCTTGAAACTAAACAGGTTTAAAATTATATCATTTTAGACACCAAGTTATATCTAGCATTGTCGGATAACTATTGTAAGAAAAATATGTTTATGTTGGCAGGTGGAGAAATGTATTGTGCTTTGCACCATTTCTGGTATTGTCACATGAAATAAGTCTTCGTCATATGATGATAATAAGCCTTTGTCATGTAACGAGTATAATCCTTCCCATATAAAATAATTAAGATCCAAAACTCTCTTGCTACAATATTATCAAGTGATCTTTTCACTGTTAAGAACTATAGACATATTACACAATATTTTGAATTTTATCCAAAAAAATTATCCAAAATATATACAAAATGTAAAATACATTGTGATTTTCAAATCTAAACTTTCACCCCGCGTAAGATGCGGATCATCACCTAGTGTTAGTTAAATTAAAAGGCATATATAACTTTCGTTTGTAGGCTTTATTTTGTATACCAACATTTCTTGTTAAAATTAGTAAAATATGCAGTCATAAAATTTGAAGCCAAATTATATATACTTTTGACAATATTTGTTGGTTTTGAAACTAAGAAAACAGAATTTGACTATCTTGTGTATATCTAATGTGGCAACTGAAAAACTGTCATATAAAATACAAAAGTGTAGTCATATAAGCATATCTACCACATATCAATTAGATATGCAGTGGTGACACCTTCGCTTAAAGTCGATCTCTTTGGCTCACCATCACATATGGATATACACAGAGAAACACGATATTTGTACCGCTTTACAGGTTAAATTTTGCAACAAGCCGCTTTGTGTAGCAATAATGAATGATTTGTGTATGCGTATATATAGAACGGCTTAAATGATAAAGTATGTAGTGGATCCATTTCGATCTCCACAACTTATGACACATTTATGCATGTGGCCATTATTCCATTTTTAGACACTTCTAGTCTTTATGAGATAACATAAAATACATCTCAAGATCATATATGCCTATCTTATTTCACACTTTGCAAAACATGGTGCAGATGAAACATCACTGTTCACAAGATTTTATATATGGTTTTATGGGAATACATAAATTAATAAATATTTATTCCGGTTTGTTTATGTATACATACACATATGGGTGTATATAACGGATGGGCTTCAATTTGGGTGATAAGCTAAATTAATTTCATATGTACTTTCTTTGTGCTTTTGGGTCCTTTATATATAATAATATAACCCATGCTAACCCAAAATCTGCATCTACCATGTGAATACTAAAGTGATCAAACATGCAGACAGTATAGATTGAATTGTCCTTTGATCAACAAGATGTGAAGCCAATGGATTTAAACCACTTGATTCTTTATACTCCTTACGTCAATTAAATGATTTATTTTTAATAGATGTCAAAGAATAAGAGATAGGACATACATGTCATGTAGTCGATAGGATAACACAACTGGACTGTAATTTCTTTGCCATGTACTATATTTTCAACATAATCGGTTGTTTTCTTTGTAATCTTATAAACGGTTATACTCATAACCTGAAAACCATAAACAAACTGTTCAAACTAATAAAATGACACATAAATATAAGTTGACCATGCAGAAACATCCCATTTTCAATATAACAAATAGTTTGCCAGCTATATTGTCATTAATTGATTATAATACTAAAATATATTGGACAATGACTAGATCTAACACCATTTCGGGTGTCAACCATTCGAACAAAAGTTTTCCAAACCTGGAAAAGAAAGACAGATTTGAAAAAGGTAGACATAATTATATCGAATAATATAAGCATAAACAAAGGAATCATAAGGGAACGTAATGTATTCAAAGCTCTTTAGTTCATAACAGGTTAATTATAATTTTCAGTTGCAACTTGACATTTCAGTTAAAGAACTATACTTTTGAGAAATACCTCCAATTAACAACATGTGTTTGGTTGGTCGCAAAAGGTTCTTTTCTATATAAACAATTGCACATTCATTTATTCGTATGTATAAGCTTGTGTATATTTTTTTATTGAACATTTATAAGCTTGTGTATTCGAATCAAGAATTGTCTATACAGTAAACGGTGAATTTGTACATAAAGTAACCTAATTTAAGAAAATGGCAGTCGAATATTTAGCTATATAGCAATGATTATACATCCAATGACCGCTGATACATACGTATATTCATCCAAATAATCAAAGTATAAGTTGGTTTTTGGGAAAACATAATCAAAATATTAACTTTTTTTGTAACTGTACTCAGAATACTAACTTTTATTAAGTGTTATGTTGTTGATGCTAGTGTTCTAATGGAATTTAAAATAAATGCTGTCTTAGCTACAAAAAGTTTTTTATTACTCCTTCCATTTTATTTTAATTGTTGTTTTAGTTTTATGCACACAAATTAAGAAAATATTTAGTTTTGCATACTTCCAAAATAAAAACAGTATTACCAATACACCTAACCATATTTCAACTAATAGAAAAAATGACCGGAGAATATTATCAATAAAATTTGTATTGAAATTCTAAAAAATATTTATTTTGAAACGAAAATTATATTCTATAATAACAACTAAACTGAAATAGATGGTCGGATGGAGTATATCATTATAAAAAAACTTATTCATCATGTTCACATATATATGCAGATTATTAATCATTATATGTAATAAAATAAATATTATATAATAATGTAATCGATAATTTGACTAGTGTTAAAGAAAAAATAAAACAATATCGAGTCATAAAGATCGTGGGTTTTGCATAAAAGTAAAAAGTGAAAAGATATTAAGAATTGTTAATTAGCCAGCTACTTCCGCTTGTACACACACCTCATCGTCCACACGAATCCAATTCAGCCGGCAAATATCAATATTCAAAAGATATTTTATACTTTCCGGCAATTGTAATAGAAACTAAAATATTTTTTAGCTAGATAACTTTTTACTAAGGTTTGTATCACCCGAGTTTTTATTAACTGTGATATGTTCAAACGAAACCTTATGGCTCGAGTTTGTGTTAAGCCAACCGCAGCTTCTCAGGTACTTCCAAGCGATTATTTTTAGTTATCAAATAAGTAGTTAATCAAAAATCCGTTAGTGTTTATATTGGAATTCAAATCCCAAATAATACAATTTATTATTCTCTCCGCTTCCTTAATAATTGTTGTTTTAGAGTTTTATTTTCTTGTTTCTAAAATAGTGTCTGTTTTGTGTTATCAATTCAGAATTTTAGATAAATGTTTATTTTTAACTTCATTGTATTAGTGTATCAGTGTAATTAGAAAGAAAAAAATATTTAGTATGTGAACATAAGGTAAAATAGAGTTTTAAGTGATTTTTAATAAAATAATTTTTAATATGCGTAAAATTTTTATAGTGACACTTTTATTGAAACTAAAGGAGTCTTATTTTTATATAATAATGGAAATAAACTAATATAGTATAAATATTTGGAATAGGTTATAGCGAGCTAGCATGTTACATATGGATCTTAATTTGTTACAAATTCATCAGTATAATATTTTTATAGTTTATAATAATACATTAGTATTAACAAAAATAACTAAATATAATTAATCATTCTATTTTGAATTTTTTTATTAACTGTACATTAGTTTTGACGAAAATGCTTGAAATACTATTAATTTTCTAATGAACTTTTTTTCTAACTCAAGAAACTAAAAGTAGAGTTTTAGGACTATGATATTCTCGCAAAAAAATATACTATATTTAGTCTTGTTTTATTTCCCATCTACATCTTCAAGGTGAATCGGCTTATGTACACACATGCGGACACTGACACAAATGTATATATATTATATGGAAATGCTTGAAATACTATTAATTTTCTAATGAACTTTTTTTTGAACTCAAGAAACTAAAAGTAGAGTTTTAGAACTATGATATTCTAGCCAAAAAATATATATTTAGTCTTGTTATTTCCCATCAACATCTTCAAGGTGAATCGGCTATGTACACACATGCGGACACTGACACAAATATATCTCTATTATTAAAATAGAAGTACACTTAGAAAATGCCCCTAAGTTTTCATTTTTATTTACAATGGTATGCCACTGAAGTAATTAAATGAACCTATATTTAAGTTATTATTGTCTTTTCCTATTTATTAAACAATTTCCTAAATCAATTTTAACTTCATTTTTATTTACAATGGTATGCCACTGAAGTAATTAAATGAACCTATATTTAAGTTATTATTGTCTTTTCCTATTTATTAAACAATTTCCTAAATCAATTTTAACTTCATTTTCGTATTTAATATATTTCCTAAAATAAATTAGCTGATTTTTAGGAATATTCATATTTAAAATCGATTTTAACAATATATTAAACTTGGATAACATCTACTTTATTAATTCAGAAGTACACATATAAAATACCCTTAAGTTTTCACTTTTATTTACAATGGTATACCACTGAAGTAATTAAATGAACCTATATTTAAGTAATCATTGTCTTTTCCTATTTATTAAACAATTTCCTAAATCAATTTTAACTTAATTTTCGTATTTAATATATTTCCTAAAATAAATTAGCTGATTTTTAGGAATATTCATATTTAAAATCGATTTTAACAATATATTAAACTTGGATAACATTACCATTAATTATTTTGAAAAAAATTCAAATTTAAATTTGATATTAAACAATATTATGAATATTCCTAAAATATATGTTTAACTTACCATTAATTATTTTGAAAAATAAAATCTATATATGCTAAGATTTTAAATATATTTAAACTACTTATAGAACAAGATGAAATATTTGTAACTGAATATTATTTTAATATAATTAAATCCTACCTAAGATTATATATTTTTCAAGGATTTCTAGAATATATGTTTATCCATTTCAACAAGAAAATTCAATACTAAAATTTAAATATCTTTGAATTACTTGTAAAACAATATTTAATGTTTATAACCAAATATTCTTTTTTCTAATGTATTAAATCTTACCATATTATCCATATCTGATCAAAATATTTAAATTCTTTTTACATTTGACAAACAATTTCATGTTACAAAATATCACTCAAACTATCAATAGGTCAATATTAATTTGTCAAAAGTTTAATAACGGTATGAGTTACTATTTTACAAGACATAAACTATTTGATCGTTGTGTTTATAAAAAATTTAGAAATATGATATTTAAAAATATAAACCGATAGATATTTAAACAATATTCATTTATATATAAAAAATGAAAATAAGTACCCGTCCGATCGGACGGGTCCAGCTCTAGTATATATTATATGGAAAACACTTTTGTTCGTTGGCCACAATATATAGGCATCTTGATAAGGAAAAAGTACATCATATGATTCCATAAATAGAATCATATTGAGAGGAAAAACGGAGAAACTTCAAGAAATGGAACACACACGCTCGGCCTTTCACATGTATGCCCCCACAGACTTATCCCTTCAGGTGACTAATCAGGCTTTTCAGAAAACATTAATTCTTAAATAGTAATTGATTAACTTTCCATGAAGACCTCACATGGCCTAATTAGATACTAGCTGTGGTGTTTATTTTAAGCTACTTACCGGTGACTATATGACACGTGAGGCAAATATGCACACGTGTCTCAGTTTTGACGGCTGTAGAAAGTTAACAACAAGCTGCTTTGTATAGCTTTTATTTGATATATTAAACATTTTGTAATATATTTACAATGTATTTTAAAATATAAAATATGACTGATAATTTATCAAATACAATTATTTATACTATATATTGTAGTCGGACAGCATGTAAATTTCTATTGTAGTCGGAGAGTCTGTAAATATAACTTTTACTTATTATAATTGAGTCCAGTTAAAGATATATATCCTTTGAATAGGGACCAAACTAGATCGTAATTCATTACAAAAGAAATAAAGTCTTCTAAAGACGTTTATGAGACATCTTCTCGGCTTTGCCATGCCAAAAAGTTGTGAGACCATTTCTGCTGAATGATCTTTTGACACTTCATGAGTCTCCTTATTTATATAAGGTTTGAAGTCGGCGTCTTCTTTTTTTCTTTATGCATTTCCTTTTTTATGTATTTTCCCTTTTATGGTCGATTTTATCCTATTTCTCAATTTTCTTTTCTTGGTTGATTTTCTATCCGTTGCCAACTTCCATTTATTAAGTTGACCATTTTCAACAGCAGTCGATTGAATTTCCCATGACAGTGATTCAGAATCTTGCTTTTGTGAATATAGGAGGCAAAGCGACAGACCATAGTGGCAACTAAAATCACTAGGTTTAATATTTGTGGTGGGTCGTACGTTTTCCATGATCAGGTACGCAAAATTGGATTCGTTCAAATAAAAAAGAAATTCGTTTAAGAGAACTGGAATTTAACATATACACCCATTTTTTTGACTTAATGTATGGTTGAATAGCATCTTAAAGTTTACGCAGAGCCTGTTAGGTACAGCTTCGAAGAAGATAGAGAAATTGTTTCATAAAAGAATTGGTTTAAAAATCAAAGGTGCAAACCAAATAAAAAACAGAGATACATAACATGGACATGGGATCAGAGGTGTACGTGTGTATACAACAACCCTTAGTTATTTGTTAGACGACACAGAATAGGTGTAAAGAAAAAGGACACAAACAGGGAGATTACCCAATTCAAGGAATAACGAGAGAGGCTCGTTAAACAGTCTTGAAACAAAGGATCCATCATAAGATAAAGTCCAACCAAGGATCGGATATCTGTAGCTGATACACATAATCTGATTTATATATTAGTCTCGAACATCCGTATTTCAGCAAAATATTCACTCTGCTTTATCTAAAGATGGGTCATCAGAAAATCATATCATCAATAGGATAGATTGTGGGACTCGTCTCAAACTAGTGTTAGTCCAGTTATATGCCGCCTAGTCTAACTAATAGTCACTAAGATAGTCTACACATAGACCAATCTATGTATGAATCAGGTGATTGCGTTTAATGATGGCAAAAAAAAAAAAAATTTCAATCTACTGTCCTAGGTAGTGCTGCTCTTGCTGGTATCATGCCAGTTTCTCGCTTGGAGGTTACTGATAAAAGGTTTTACTCGATAACCTTACCTCCTTCCCTCTTTGTAGACTTGAGTATACAATACTCACTTTTCCCATATTCATTTGCTCAGTGTATATTACTGTGCAAGATGCTTTAAAAGAGAACTCCATAGACATAACAGAGGAAAATTTTTTGCAGCTCAAGTATGATCCTGCATCTGTTTGGGGCTATCTAGAGGTATTGCAAGTTAATAGAGCCTCAACATACAGACTAGTATGTTGATTGTTGAATGATTATTCTCATGCAGGTTCACATTGAGAAAGGGCCTGTGATTGAATGGGTTGGTTGTCCTCTAGGAGTAGTCAAAGGGATTGCAGGACAGACAAAACTCAAGGTAACGTATTCATAACTAAACTTTGTGTTTTAAAATATTTGGTAAGGCTAACCCAGATGGATCACAGAACTCTAGAGGTTACTGTAAAAGGCTCTCAAAGACATGCTGGAAGTAATTTAAATAAGTAACCACAAATTACAACCGATAAATATATCAGACAGTTTCCTAAAGCAAGGACATAATGCTTGATCATCTGATAACACAACGAATGATAAAAACGTAAACGCATATTCACCAAATGCTAAACGCAAATTCTCTAGCAAAGTATTAATAAAAGAAGTACTTTGTATAGCATCATGAGCAATCAGCCTTGGAAACTCAATTTGTTGGTCTCTCAGTAGACTGACTGCTCGTGATGTTATATCACTTTCTCTAAGATTGGACTTCCGCGTCGCATAGTTTCATTGGCTTTCACTGGAAACCGGCGGAGCCGAACACCGGAGTCCAATAGTCGGCGCCGTTGTCGCTGCCGACTTGGAGTGTGCAAGAGATTGGAACAAGACATAAACCTCGACTTCTCAAGTCTTTTTTAGGTTCTTCATTTGCATTTTGATTGTCCGCGGATGAAGACGAGACTCCTCTTCTCTTCATGCACTGATCATTCGCGAGCTAAACCATAAAATAAAATAAAAAATAACTTAAGATTTATAGCATGGGCATTTTGTGCAAAGAAACACAGATATTCCTTTTTTTTATATAAACACAGATATTCTAGCACATATATAAATGAGGTAATTTGTAATGAAAATCCGTATCTTCTTCAAAATCTTTCGTACATATGTCTTAATAGTTTTAGTAAATATACTCTACTAAAATAAAATAACATGAGTTTTTTTATCAAGAATATGAATATTAGATTTGTTCAGTATACTACTTGATGTGTGAAAAGTATGAATCGACATGTACAGTAGGATAGAATGACATAATATACTTGAGATTCGTCATATATTTTGGCTATAAATAAACAAAAATATGTTTCATTGAATTTGTTTTGTATATACACATACAAAGATATATTTCATTAATTTTTCCATGAGAAACGCATGTAATAAAAGACCCGCCTAAAGAATTTGAAATGGACTTTGATGGAGAACAGTACACAAATAAGGAGAAAAAGTTGATATTTAAATAGATGAGTTCTTTTGGGTAAAATTTTAATATATGAGTTTATTGCTTATAAACTTTATTGGCTTTGTTAGTATTAACTTTTAACAAACTTTATTGCTTATAATAATCAATAATGTAAGGGCGGGTGAATAAAAAAGGCTGGCGACTGCATCTTTTTATAATTCAACTTTATCTTTAAAGAAAACAGTAGAAAGAAAAAAAGAAGAAAAGCGGATATATTTTGGAAATAAAGCTGTCCACATTTTTAGATTTGGATTCAACTGATCCAATAAAAAGTATAGTGAATTAGTGATTTAACAATGGTATATACGAAACAGACATATTAAATGGATTTACCTGACCAGGGTCCTCAGGAAATAAGCAACTTCTGTCTCCTTGTAACTATTTACAAAACCATGATTAAGAGAGACTTTTTTATACGAGTATCAAACTATAGAGTATAAACTATTGTATGATGATGTGTCTACATCAGTGTGTATATATATATATGTGCGTATTAAGCCATGTATGTGGAACTTTGGTGCTTACATGCTGTTGGTGCCTCATATTCCCCGATGCAGTCGTACTAAAGTATGGATGACTCAGAGCCTCCAACAATTAAAAGAAATATATAAATACATAATCACATCAATCAAAGATTACTTAACATGGAGAGAACAAAGCTTTATACTATCTTTATCTCTCTTTTCATAATTTTTAATATTACGTGTGTCTTTTCATTAAGCATGGAACTTATTGTCCGGGACGCGGATTAAATCTGAGATCCGTTCTGGATCTGCTTTGAAAATAAGATAGCTGGAGTGTCCGAATCTAGATCCGGATAATAAAATCTTAAATCCCTCAAAACTGAATCTAAATCCACATATTTTGATTTTTAGAGCCGGATTTGTATTTTTAAAATACATTGAAAGTTTAAAATTTTAATAATAATTATATTTGATATATTAATATTTATACACAAATTTACTTTTATATTATTATATTTTAATTTTCTAATATTATACACATATACATATATATATATATTTATAAATTTTGTATAAATATTTAGCTTATGTATTATTTTAAAAAATTTAATATTTTAAATTATTATTTTAAATTATTTTCACGAATCTGGATCTGGATTCGGATATCCACAGGTAATACAATATCTAGACGGATATCCGGATTCCGAATATCTGAAAACCATGAATTCGAATCCGAATACTAAATACACAGATCCAACGGATCCAGATCTATATATCTTAAATTTCTCTGATACGAGGATCTGTCCCACCCTTACTTTTCATCACCATCTAAAATCACTGAAATGATTTTCATTGACCAATAAATATATTAATGTCTTTTGGCTAAAGACTTTATGTTCTTAAAATCAAATAAAATATATTAGTATTCAATTATTCATACACTATAAGTCTACAACTAAAATATGTTAAGCTAGTGATATCATGCTGAGATGGATTTCCACTACCAGGAATTGATACTCGGAGACCTAATACCCAAAATATTTCGAGATATAAATTTATAATTGTTGTCATAATCACTTGGATTACTGTAACAGATAACATTTTCTCGAAGATAAGTTTAGCATGATTTCTTACTCTACTGAAAGGAAAATGGAATATTGAGAATTTGGAAATGACGAGTCACACCTCAATTTGACTATGAAGGAATCTAATGTATCCAATAGCTTCCGATAGGACAGAAGCTGTGTCAGTCTGCATAAGATGGGTAAAAAAGGAAGAATAACGAGTTAGATAATATAAATAAAACTTAAAATATTTCTATGCTAAAAAGTTGATTTGATAAGATTAATAATGCGTTTTGACCAAAAAAAAAGATAAGATTAATAATGCGATTGGTTAATTAAATTTTTTTTTTTGTAACTTAATTAAAATTGACCTTTACCTTGCCAAATGGAGATACTAGCTGATGAAGCGCTGCGATCCGTCCTCCTAGTTTCTCCTTTCTCACCTTTAATTTATATGCATGTGTGGTTATATTTTCTTACTAACTACCATGCATAGAGAAATCGTGCTTGCCTTGCAAGTACAAGAGATTAATATATTTGTGTTTATAGCTAATAGTTCTATCATCGAATCCGAATTCTTATACGAGCCTCTCCAGTCTCCACTGCTACGTATCGAAAAGTTACAGTAAGAACAAACCTTGAAATCTAAAAACTAAATATATGATATCTACGGGTGTTGAGAAGTATTTGAGTTTGATGTTTGTGAAAGAAATAGAGAAAAGGGAATAATGAACAAGGAAGAAGACAAAACAAGAAAGAACAAAAGAGTTACGAAACACAAAACCACAGTTTATTCCGTGCCCATTCTGTTTTGTTTGTTTCCTCTGTTCTCCTTTGTGTTTGGGTTTTTGTTTTGTTATTATGATGTCAGGGAGAGATTTTCTATATGGAAGTTATATAGGTTAATTAAAGTTTCGATGATATAATCAATTCGTTACCTTGAGGGTTGACTGTGACGGAGAAGGTTGAAGCCTTGGCTTTTTATTAGTAGATCCACCAATCTCTAAGCTGTTACACTTCATCACATATATAGATACCAAACAAACCAAGATCAATTAGTCATTAAGCGAAAAAATCATAGCAAAACCTATTTGGTGAGTATTATCTTTGGATCCAAACTTTGAAATAAGACATAGTTTGTCTTATTCTCTTTTTAATGATCTTTAAGAATTCTCTTTTACATAGTAGATGATTTGCTTACTGATTTATATGTATATTAATTATATCTTATTTCGGAATTTCTCTTTCTTCTATCTATCTATCTATTTTGATCAAAAAAAAGCATTACTATTATTTTTTAAATATGTATTTAATCAAATTATTAAATCTAGAAAAAGAATTACCTCAGAAGATCGATCCGGGGGAGTGTGTCTACCCTCAGACAAATTAAGTCCATTGTGATTGCTAGAGAAATCAAACATACTATTGTTGTTGTTATTGTTATTGTTATCGTCGATGCTATTGAGGCTTGTTGTGGTTGTGGTTGTGGTTGTGACACAAGACTTGTTAGGAGGTGAGTTTGGAGAACATGTGAGATGATGTCCATTGTTGTTGTTAACGATACTCTCTTGTTTGATGTCAACAACTCCCATGGAAGCTTGTTGGTGGCTTAGGACTTGTTCTTCCCGATTCTCTAGTCTCATCTTCCCTTGAAAACTATGGTGTTGTTGTTCATCATGATGATTATGATGGCTCATTGTCTCCAACCTCTCTTCGTCTCCCATCATCAATCCACCCCTTAGGTAACAAATAAAATATTCGTATTAGATTTGCGTATTTGATACTGAAAATACTAGAAACACACAAACAAAGCAAAGTTTGGGTTTCATGGAAGCTGATATATATGTAAGAACACATGTTAATGTTAAAGAAGAAATCAAGATTAGGTTACAACACATGTAAGAACAAAGCCATAAAGGGACAAAGAGAGATGGGGAGTTACAAAAGAAGTTGGCTAAGGCTCCAAGACTCAGGAGGGAGATCATTGCTTTCAAGCCAAGAAGAGAGATTAGGGTTATTAGGCAAAGACGGTGAAGAAGATGTCGCTGGATATGGTAAGAAGTGCGGCAAGAGAGTCGGCATCATTCGAGGTCGGAGATAATTGTTGTTATGAGTCATTTGTGGCGGCAATGGCCCTTGCTGATGACCCATCAACGGTGGTGGTGGCCTCATGTCACCGCTTACTTTCCACCAATTAGGGTTTCCGGCCGCCATCAGCTGTTGAAGAACCGGCGAACTCTCCGAAACTCCTCTATTCATCCCCTTCTCTCTCTACACTCTCTCTTTAGATCTCTTTATGTGTTTACTAATCAAGGGCTTTGGAGAAATTTTGAGAAGTGTTTGTTCTTTAGCTTAAGTAGTATTAGTTTGTTGGAGAAGAGAAAGAGAAAGAGAAAGAGAATGAACACTCAAAACCATATTTTCATCTCATTTGTTAACATGTGATGTTAATTTATTTGGAGTTTTAAATTTTAAAAAACTATTATATATTTGTCTTTGTCTTTGTCTTCTTCTTGTTCTCTCTTTCTCGTTCCTTTAATTTCTTTCTTATATTTACTTTATTCTATATCATATATATATATATACTTTTCCCCCATGCTTTTTACCTTTATCTTAAAGTGGGGCAGAGAAAGGTGGTAGCTACGTTTAGTATTTAAATCAATACATTAGTTGAAAAAACAAACAAACAGTATTAAACAAGAAAATAAAGATTATTCGAATATCTTATATATGGTTTATAAAATTTTCATAAATATTTTACTAAAAATGTTTTGGGTATATCACACAAGTAAATTAAATTATCTTTTTTTCCATCTTTAATCATTCTTGAAGCTTAATGATTTTATTTTCAATTAGCAAAATTGCTTCTTTGATTTAACTGTTTAGATTAATTAGTATTTGTTAACTCGCAATGATTATATTACCAAGACTAGTGTTTGGATTTTGTAGGTACTAGCTACTCGAGTTAACAGTTTTTTTCCCCTAATTTAATGTCCCTATACTAAATTAAAATGATAAATTAGCTAAAACTTTTTTTTTTGAAAAAGGGCTGGCTAAAGTTTTGTTAATAAATTAAACTCATCTATACTTTTTATGAACGACGCAGCTATTTGATTTTTCTAATAACACAAATATTTGTGATCTTTATGCTATAACTGAATTTTTAAATTACTTACTGAAGAAATTGTATAAATTGTAATTAATTTATACAGTGACTAAAAAAACCTACAAACAGAATAATTATTGTATTTAGATAACGCTTTGAACATGTTAATATCTGATATCAGAACCGATCATAAACAAAACCGAATGAAACATTTATTTAAGATTTTTTTTGAAAAAATATATATAAGTAGACCCCAAATTTGTAAAAATCAGATTTCCAATCTATTAAAATCTTTATTAAACCATTTAAAATTTTCAAAATTTTAGGACCGATCCTGTTTGACATAGTCGAAAATTTAAAATTATTCACTTTGATAATAACTCATATTAAATATTTAAAGATAACAAATTTTTTTACAAAAATGATTCTTTTGTTGTTTTAAACGAAAGATTCTATTTTTGCTGACGTTAAACTACTGAAATATGTTTCGTAGGGTTTTCTGTATCCATAAAAACAGAAATACGTTTAACGAACTATATATTTAGCTGATGGAAATGATACATAAAGTTGACAAAAAAATGATACATAAAAACGAGTCATAATGTCGGTATGAAATTGCATCATCTTACATGGTGATCAAATTCCTCAACATTTTTCTTTAAAGCGTTCCTCATTTTCCGTTGAAAGGGAAGATAACGATCGTAAGAACATGTATGTCTTGATATCATTTCACCGTGGAACAAATTCACTGTGTATTTGTATACATGTAATGTAATGTATTGTCACCTAAAAAGTATTCGCAAAAACTTTTCAGCATACAAAAGTCAGTAAGTATTAAATAAGAGATCTTCTTAACAATACTAAAAGTTTTAACGTTTCTCAACGGATCTATAAAATATTTTTTTTTTTTGAATGAATGTTAAATTTATTCATATCAAAAACGTTTTTACAAAAAATGTGACATAGTTTTGAAAGCTAAGAATCATAAGTTATCTATTTTCTCATCTATGAGCAAACCAAACTTGTAACAGTTTGTCATATTTCCCATTCCCTACTCCTCTGAGTGAACCAATACGATTTCGTATGAGCTTGTCGATGTACTTGCTTAGGCGAGCTTGATCCTGATGAGGCTCCCCATGTCTCCTCCCATTCCTCTCCCATAGCTCAGGATCTATAAAATATTATGAATAGGATTTTCAAAGAATTCACTGTAATATTATTACAGTTTATTAAACCATTTAAAATTCTCAAAATTTTAGGACCTATCCTGCTTGACATAGTCGAAAATGTAAATTATTCACTTTGATAATAACTCATATTAAATATTTAAAGATAAAAATATTCAGTTAAAAAACATTATTACAGTTCATTTTTATAAACTTTATTTTATTTAATGAATATATTATATATAATAAACAAAATCTCAAAATCAGCTCAATTGTAATTATATTAATGCAATGTAAAACGTTGGCGAATGGCGACTGAATATATTGCAAATAATCAAATTTTGAATATTTGTGGTATATATGTTAAATATTTCATTTTCTTACAAATAACTTTATCTATATACTGCTTATATGTTAGATTCATGTATATTTTTATAAATTTCTTTTCTTTAGAAAAAGGGCTTTATATATATATATTTATATTTATAACTAAAAATATTAATTTTTATTATATTAGTTGTCGGGGTTATGTGTGTCTTGTTTTACAAACTGTTATGTTTTTGAACACAACAAAAAAAAAAAAAACTGTTATGTTTTTGAACTTTTATCTATAATAGTTTAATGAACTACCTAGACTATTGCTGTAAATGTATATTTTCAGTATTAGAACATCTCCAACAAATTTCCAAATTTTGAAATTTTGATTCTCTAACAAATTTTAAAACTCTCAAAATTTAAAGATTTGAAGTTCACTATTCAAAATTTCGCTATTGTTTTTCTCCATAATTATGTAACTTATATATAATTCTACTAATATTGATTTTCTATCATTTTAATCCTTATAATTATATTTCACTTAAATTTCAAACATATCTTTACCTATGTATTTTATTAGTACATAAATGTATAAATATGTTAATGTAAAATCAAATTATTAATATAAAATAATATTATGTAAAATAGAAATATTACTTAATTAAATTATTTCATAGCTATTTTCTTAAATGGCTACAGTTTCTTTTAAAGATTAAAGATTTACTCATTTAGTGAAATCCAAATATTCATAAATGAGTTACAAATTGTATGTGATACATTTTAGTATGTATTTATAATTTATTTATAAAACTTTATTGTTTATAATTAATTATTATTAAAACTGATGATTGGATTTATAATATAGAAATTATAAAATATATTTGAGATTTATTGGAGTACGTAATTTACCCCTGGATCTTTATTTTGAAGCTCACTCATTCTAAAAAGTGAGAATACTTGTTGGAGCTTAATGTAATTTTATATTTATGTATACATAAACAATTGTACGTGCTTTAATCAACCATAAGATGATAAGAGGATGGGGCGCATATTTAAATGTGGCTATTTATTTGCACCCATAACATGACGAGAGCATTGTGTCATATGACGCACGGAATTGGAACTTGCATATCTAAGCGCGAACGATTTATAAAATTACAATTGGGATTTTTTATTTTATTTTTTATTTTACTGCAAACAAGGAAGAAGACCAATTTCTCGAAGGAGTCGATGTTCCAAGATTTCCCTAATATTCTTTTCCCAAGTGATTTCAATTTCCAAGAAATTCTTACATCTACTTGTAAAACAACAATATACGTGTCAGAAAATAAAATATACTGATACTTGTTAAAAAAAACTCGTTTATGAGTCTTTCATTTATCTATATACTAATACTTTTTTTTTGTTTAAATCTATATACTAATACTATGTGTAGTCACACTAGGTTGTGTGTGGTAGTTTGTGGAATAAAAAGGAAAAGTAGGAGAAAAAAAATTAAGTGGCAAAAAGAATAAAAATGAATAAATAGTATTAATCTCTTTAAATGCAGAGGTCTAATGAATTAACGTTTTTCTCCATATACACAGTAGTTAGAGTAAATGAGAAGAAATATAATTTCACATGATTGGCAAAAAATATGTATAGTAAATAAGAGTTTAAAATATCTCACCATGATACGTTCGCTAACAATGCTATACAATCAAATCTTTAGATAAATTGATGCGTATTATATTCATGATTATATGATATTGTGTGAAAAGTTAGGAGTAGCAAATATATACACATATTAAAAATGATTTTTTCATAAAAGAGAAAATAATTAACCAGAACATAAAAAATGGTGATTAATAATTAATTATTGCCTAACAAGAATAATTGTTTATGAAAATGAAGTTTGATTTTTTCAAATTTGTATCCAAAATTTTCAAAATATCATCAACCTATTAAAAGAACTCACAACACTAATATATCAAAACCAGAGAATGTATTTGGTCCAAAGTCAAATTGGTTCTTCCGATTCAATCAAATATGTTTTGAGTTTTCTTTCTAACACGCTTCCAAATCTTTGTCGGAGACGATGTGTCGTTTCTTCCGATAATTATTCTCTTCATTTTTTAGTAATTTCTTACTTCTTCTTTTATCATTTAATGCTTGCAAACAAACACCAAGCACCAAATTCCTCTTTCTTGTCTTCCTCAATCATCCTTTTTCTCAAAGTTATTTAAGCACTTCTTCATAACTCATACTATTTTTTTTAACCTTTGATCATTTTTAAGAAGATTAAAATAGGAGATAAACAACAGAATTGAACTCGGTTAAACATGATAGTAACCTGGAATGTTTGGCTATCAACCCAATTTTTTTTGTTAGTAATAAGCTTTAGACTCAATTCTAGCTATGATTGGTCTGTTACTTTACCACAGAAGTGATTTTGATATATATATATATGTGTGTGTGTGTGTGTGTGTGTCTATATCATCAATAAAATCATTGGCTTACGTAAGAGATTAGATTTTTGAATGTTTTGTGGGAAATGTATCCACATATCTTTGTGGCTATGTATATAACTGAACAATCACAATCCATACGAATTTTCAAACGATGATAAATCTCTAGGGATATTACAAAATGTAGGTATAACACCACGTAATTCAAAGTCGATTATATACACCACTCCTTAAAAATATTAAGTAAGCATATTAATTAATAATAGGTCTCAACTATTTCTTTTGATGAACCTCTACGTTTATTTTCAGTCATCAAATGATCTTTTTGTTATTTTAATTATTTTTGTAAAGTTGCAGTTAATCTTGGAGACTATCACATATATTGTTGTGTGTTTCGTATTCAATCACATGTTGCTAAAAGTTATTTTCAGTGAATTACTATGTTTAAATTGGACTAATCAATTCGTTTAACTGTTAACTTTTTCTAAGGAATTATCCAATTTTTTTTTAAAAAAAAAATCATATAGAACTTTTTAGAAAAGAAATTCCATGAACCGTCCTAATTTTTAGAAGTTATATATGCTTTGATAAAAATTAATTTTTACTTTAGTTTTGAATAAATAAAGGACCAATAATTGTTTGTAAAGCGAAAAAAATTCTAAGCAAAAAACATTAAAAAAGGAAAAGATAACCATTTTTAAAAAGGAATGAAGCCGACATAACTGTCGTATTGGCACGACTTATCAAACTAAATATCGCTATTAAAATATAAAATATAAGCTGCCGTAGTCGTTCGTGAATTTGTTTTCGGATGTGTGAATTTCTACTTGCAATGGACCATTTTCAAACTTCCAAATGCCGTTTCTATTTCTTCCTCAAATTTAGATCACTGACGCTTGAAAAGCCAATCTCTCTCTTCTGTTAATGCTTAGTTTGATCATTGGGTAACCGGGATACTATTTCTTAACCATTTGTCTCAAACATCTAAAAAATGTTAGAAACAACTCATAATTACATATCAAATGTGTATATTTAATAAATAATAGATCGACAAAAATTAAATTAAAAAATTCATATTTTAAAAAAATCAAACATAAATTGTATACATCATGTTGGAACAATTATTTAATGTTCTACAATTGGATTTGGGATCCAAATCGCAATCATCTAAATTATGTATTATTCGAGAAATAAACAGAAACAAGGATTCTTGCTAGCAATTTTTATTTGGTATTAAAACCCCATGACGATTGCCATATGCACCATGTTTAATATATATATGTATATATCACTTATATAAATTCGACCCCGCCCCCAAAAAAAAATCACGTATATCAATAAAATAAAAAGAATTGAATTGGTAGACCATATCTATGATTATAAAAAGGGAGATTTGCTAAAATACCCCAAAAAATCAGACATGTTGTCCTAATACACTTTTCCTATTTTTATCCAATTTTTCTCTAAAATACCCTTAACTGAAAGAAAAAAAATATAAAAAAAATGTTTTTTATTTTTTACGAAGTGAAAAAAAATAGAAACGAGTTTTTAATGACTATATGATTGGTTCAATTTTTTTTTTAATAACAAATTAAAAAACTTGAAAAGTTGATCTCTTGTTTCGAATATATATTCTGAATTTTTGAATATTTCTACCACTAGTAGAATGTACATTCTACGACTTATCTATTGATCATATCTGGTAGAAAACAATTACCACCACTTCTATATAATTCTTGCAAAACTAGAATATATATTCTCTTGTTTGTTCTTCACTCTACATGTTGTTGAAAACACTTTCCACCGTTATCTACCAATCTTCTTCTGGTCTACTCTACGAAGAATACCCTATTCTACCTCTATGCTTTTGTTCTACGTGGGTAGAAAAGCTTTCTTCCAAAACAGTTTTCAAATTCCTAAAATCTAGGAAATTCGGTTAGGAAATCTTTTCTTTAGATTTACAAAATCGTGGCAGCAAAAAAACACTCTTCTCCTCCACGCCATCTTCTTCTTCCTTTCACGTTTTCTGTTTTTCAAAGAGAAAGTTTGTAGTAAATCATTATTTCTCTTGTTCTTTATTAATCTTCATTTTGGTTAATATGATGCATGTATTTGTAAGTTGTGGTGAATGGATATTGGGAGCCAACAATGGATGGAGCTTTGCTGTTGATGCAGAAAAACGTGGAAGACTCATTGCATTGGAACCAAATACTACGCTCGGTAAAATCAAGACAACGGTTATGGAGGATTATGAGATAAGTGAGAAAAATTGCAGTGTCGTGTTAAGCTTTTTGCCTGCTGAGATGATCAACACGGCTGCTCCTGTTATTATCTCTAATGATCGCCAACTCAAAAATTTTGTTGCGTATGCGAAGAAAAAAACATCAGTTCAGCTGTGTGTGACTTTTACACATACTCAGAAGAATAAACTCAACATTGGACAGCAGCCATGTAATTCAAACAGTGGAGATGATGTGACTCCGGTTGAGTCAGGGAATCAAATGAAACACGATAAATCTGAAGATGAAGTTCATGATGGTAATGGTGATGATGTCGACAAGATTGAAGGCGAAATAAAGATGGTTCGGTTTTCTCTGGTGGATGCATTAAAAAAGGATCAATATTTCCAGAGCAAAAGTGTCCTCAAGGCTGCTATGGAAATGTGTGCAATGACGAACAACTTCGACTACAAGGTTGTAAAATCGACAAAACATTTTGGTGTATACGATGTGCGAGCAGTCTTTGTAACCGGAGTGTCGTCGCGGTGTGTTTGGAGGGTCTTCATATTTTGTAATCAACAAGTATGTGGCTGATCATACCTGTGGTCCATCAAGCAAAAAAGTAGGTAAGACAGCTTCAAAGAAAGACAATTGGTAATCTGATCCTGCATAAGTATGAGGGTGTCAATGAAGGACCTAAACCGAGATGTCATGCTGATTATGCGTCTGAGCATGGGTGTGATATCTCTTATTCTCTAGCTTGGGATGCTCGTGAGTATGCCATCAACGTTGAAAGAGGCATACCAGAGAAGAGTTATGAAAAAATTCCAAAATACTTGCACATGCTAAAAGAAGCAAATCCTGGTACGCACTGTCAGTATGAAATAGATAATGATGGAAGATTCAGATTTCTATTTATTTCTTTCGGTCAGTCAGTAAGAGGGTTCTACAAAGCCATTAAGTAAGGTCATCGTTGTTGTGGGACATTTTGAAGAATAAATATAAAGGAGTTTTACTTGTTGCAACATCTTTAGATGGAAACTCTAATTTGTATCCAATTGCATTTGGAGTTGTTGATTCAGAGAATGACCGTTCATGGGAGTGGTTTCTTAGGCAACTGCAGATTGTTATTGCAGACGAGCTTGGTTTGGCATTTATATCAGATAGACATGGCTCAATAGAGAAAGCACTATCGAAAGTTTACCCTTTAGCTAGTCATGGTATTTGCATTCACCATTTGTTGAACAATGTGGTCACATTTTTCAAGGAAAGGGTCTTGTTGGATTGGTGGCAAAGCGCCAAAAGCATATAGAGTGCCGACTTTCGAAGCTTTTCACGATATTTGCAAAATCAGTCCAGCCATCGGAAAGTATTTGATTGATGCCGATGTGAGAAAATGGGCGTTGTCAATTTCAAGGTTTCAGTGCGATGTTAGAACTACAAACCCCGCTGAGTCGATAAATTCTGCGTTGCGGTCTCTAGAGAATTTCCAGTTATTCCCTTGCTGGACAGCATTAGAGATGTTAACCCGATGGTTTTATCAGCGTAAAATCCTAAGTTCAAACCATACACACCTCTTAACTGCTAAAGTGGAGAAGAAGATTGATAGAAGGATCGAAAAGGGTAAAACATTTATTGTTTATCCAATCAGCAGCACCGATTTCATGTGGTAGGCGACACTATTGACTGACTGTTGATTTAGAGAGAAGAACTTGTTCATGTGGGAAGTATAACTTGTTAAAATTCCTTGTAGACATGCCATTAAAGCAGGTTTTCTGTTGGGAAGGACCACACTCACTCACCGATGAGTTGTATAAAACTACCACATGGAGATCCGCTATGAGGAACTATAAATCCAATAGCTGTTCACGAAGATGCTTGGCATGTCCCATTGGTTGTTGAAGAAACTGAAGTTTTTCCACCTGAAGCGAAGATCTGCTGGTAGCGAAAAAACGAAGACACCTAAACTGTTGAAGACAAGATAAGATCATCTCAAGGATCTCAACAAGGCAAGAGACACAAATGCAGCCGATGTGGTTTTGAAGGCCACAACAGAGCGAGATGTGATAGAGCGATCTAGATATATTTTGTTTCACTTAGATTCCCTTTTGGTTTTGTTTGAAGCTTTTCCGTCGTTCGTTAGCTCTTGTACTTCCTTTTCGAAAAGAAGCGATTCTCTTTGAAACTCAAACCTTTTCTTTTGGTGATCCGTAGTTACATTTGTACTTGTTTGTTTTTGTCTCTGTTACTCTGACAGAGTTTTTGTTTTATTGAACTTGGGAATCTAAAGAGAGAAGTACAAAGATGTAGAAATTTCAAATAAGTCTCATCTGCAAAAGGTTTGAGTATATTAACATGGAGATACTTTGCATTATTCTTGCTGGAAGGTTTGTTGCTCGAGCTTGTTCCCTATTCTGAGTCACTTTGCATTATTCTTGCTGGACTTTGGCTCACGTATGACCTTATAGGTCTTATTCAATAATACACAAAGCGTTAAAAAACTAAAGTAATCATAATTTGCATAACCACCAAGTAATAAGGATACATAAAACCATAATCTCTAAAGTTATTAACCTAGAAAATATCGAAGAAAAACGAATGCAACTCTAACTCAATTCTACAACCTCGATGGTGCATATTTAGGAGGTTCAAACTTGGACATTCGCTCAATCAACAAGGGATCATTTGCGCTACAAATAGATCAATTGCAATCTTCATCGAGCAGCTCTAATGTTGTCATCATCAATGAGAGATATGTCAGGCCAAGGGCATGAGCTTATGTGTTTAATCGCATATACTCCACAAGAAGCATTACCCTATTAATCTCTCTTCAACGGTGCATAAGAAATCGAGTACTTAGTAACAGATAATCTTTCCCGCTTCTTTCGGCTGAACAGCTTTAACGATGTGAGGGATGATGGTAGCGAATGCTACTGCAATTTTGTTGTGTTTCAAGCCTGCACAATCAAAAACTTCAACTGTTCTCAGTACAAAATTAATGCACAGGGCTATCCAATGATTCTTGTTGATCTAAAACGGAGTGTAGACACGCTGGACGCCAACATCCCATTTTGTTTGTTCTTCCATGCCAAGGAAGCTCTCCATTTCCATAAGATATCAGCAACTCATTTAAATTGAACTTCTTGTCCTTCAATAGTTGCTTGTATGCATTAGAGACCTCCGAGCTGAATGAGCAACTCATAAACCCCACATTATTTGTGACAGGCCATCGTCTCAAAGACGTTTGTTCCCGAAATAAGAACATACAAGCATCGATTTCCTGGAATATATTAAAATCATAAGTATACTGAAAAGAAATTTTATGGCTAAGCAAATTTGATTGACAAAATAGTTATTACTGCATTATTCAGCCACGTACACGGACCGATTATCCGTGTTGCTAATGGATAATTATAAACACTTGGCCCAATCTGTAAATCCCTGAAATATTCAAATAAATAGTTAGTTAAATAACATACACACTTAAAATAAGCTACACATGACTGCATAACTTACTTGGGACACCTAGACCACTCTTCCAATCTGTTCCACTCTTTAGATGAGAAGTGAACCAACGGCGCGTCAGGGTCGTCTTTTCCAGGACACTCGTCGTCAGAATCGAGTAGAGATGGTATCTTATTCTTCTTGATAACCTTTTGAGGTCTAGGACTTGGAGTTTTGGTTGTCCGCAATAAAGTAGGTGGAGTTAACCATTCATCAAGATCGTCTTCCATTGAAGTATGTGATGGATCAAAACCTTTTACGAAGGTGTCTTGAGTATTCAGTTCAAGCTCAATATCAGGCGTTTGCGTAACCTTAACATCATGAAGACTCTCAAATTTAGCCATTTCATCCTGCTAAATTAAACCATAGTTATTACAACGACCTTATATGATCTTATATTACAAACTTAAGAAAAACAACAACTACAACAAACTATATTACAACATGACCTTATATTACAAAACACCTTAACCATCAATACATTGCACACTTAAGGAACTACAAGACCTTATATTACAAACTTAATCTTAAAACCAGCAACTCCAAATCTCCAAAATACGAACATGAGCTTAAAAGTTACTTTTTTACTAACCTTTGCCTTAGAGCTTGTTGGTTCCTTGCCTTTGGAAGACTGTCCGTTGCCCTTCTCCATCGCCTCCTTGAATAGCTTAATCTCACTCTCAATTTTCTTCTCCATCTTTCCTTCGAGGGCAGATAATGAAGCTTTAATCTCACTCTCCATCTTTTCTTCAAGTGCTGAGAATGAAGCTTGAACCTCACTCTCTATTTTCTTCTCCAACTTTTCTTCAAGTGCAGTGAATGAAGAGTGAATCAAGCCTTCAAAAAAACTCTTCATACCTTCATTTAGAGTTCCTTGTGCTTCTGATGCCCTTTTGCAAAATAGCTTTGTCTTCCGTGTTTCTGCACCGTGGTCAGCTATCTTGTTTCTAGTGCGTTTTGAACCAGATGGCGAGCTCTCACCACCAGCTGGAGTGGTCACTGCATTAATACCATCAGCAACATCCTCAGCACTCAGTTTAGTAACAATATCACCACCCTCTTGAAGAAAAGTCACTACAGATTCGTCGAAATCCCACATGGAAGTGCTCCACTTATGGCGTTTTGTGATCAGATCAAGCATATGATCAACCCTCTCATCAGTCACTTCATTATCCCTCACGAACGCAACATCTGTAAGCACCTCTTGATCTCCAGAAGCAGAGAGGCATGGATGCAAAGTACACTGCAAAAATAATAGAAACATGGTGCATAAGCGAACATAATATAAATCAGATGTTGATAACTTAGGAACATAATTATGAGAATGAACCAAATTCGGTAATAACTTTAGGAAACAAGAAACTTGATTGGTATAAATCGGTGACAAGAAAAACGAACTAGACACAAATTAAAATTAAAACTTACATGAGACCCAAATAAAGGCTCCAACCGAAAGTGATGTCTTTGTAGGATATTTTCGCAGCTCCTCCCCATTTCCACATAGAGGACCAATAAACTCGGGTTTTCTTCTTACCCAACAATTCTCCAAAATCGGAATAGCTTCCATGATCCATATCTGAAAGGCATATGTAAACCCATGCAACACATAACTCTTTTTGTTCTTCGGTTTCTTCCTCGGCGTGATGATCGAGTTCACTAGAGCATCAAATGACTCAAGACCCCATGGATACACTCGCAGCTTCTCAATATCCATCACCAGCTTGATGTACTTGTGTGAAATGTCAACCTTCTCATCTTGTGCCATCAACAAGCTAGCAATTACAGATAAATAAATCAATCTGATCCTGTCCACATGGCTCCACTTGTGACATTCTTGTAGGTGCTTTAAGCTAATTGACTGCAAACTGATTTTTCGCCTCTATTCAACAATTTACTCCAAAACCCTTGTCACCTTCCCACTTGTCAAAATCAACATTAGCCTCTTTAGTGCATTTTAGACTGTGGCGCATGAAACTCTGAAGTGAAAACCTAAGAGGCTGGCCGGCGAACTCAAACCATAACTCATGCTTCTTGGCTGTGATAAGCTGTTTGCACATGAAGCGTGTATCAAGCGTGCTGAATATCCCATTTTGTTGTCATAGAGTGCCATAATGCGTGAAAAGTGGGTCGCTCTTCACATCTGCATACTCGTGGGAAGCAGTTCATGCAAGTCATGGAGTAATGGCGTTTTGCAGCTGTTATTGATCTTATCCACTTGAGGTTCGAGACCACGTTTGAAAATACGCTTTGAAGTGCTAAATCCATCCCTACAAAATCAAAATCGAAACCAACGAGAAAATACAAATAATTTTTATATGCAAACAACAACTTTAAAACAGATCATACATTTTACAATAGCCGCAAGATGAAAAGAAAGAACAAAAACTCTTCTCTATTCTCGTGTTGCTAATACCTCGGAGTTAAAGCTGTCGTTTTATAACTTCGTGTTCCAAGTAGCGATGACTGCAAGTCATTTGTTATGTTTAGTATCAAGCTGACCTGAAAACACGAGAGAATGCTAAGCACTTAGTATCTATATAGCGGATAAAGGGCAGTCGGATGGCTTAATAGAACTAATGGTGTGTGCATAAGCTGAAAAATAACCGGAGTATATACTTATTTGCTAATATCACATCGATGTATATCAATCAACTTCGACAATAAGAGTTCAAGATGACTACTAAGAAAGGCTTATGAAATATGTTTATACTTTTCTATAGTGTTCAAAGAAAGAGCCACATAGAAACACAATAAATACTAAATTTACGATGACTCTTGATAAAATCTCATACCAAAAGCACAAAGTTAGAGACCATGACTCTTGACCTCATTCAAACATAAGAGAAAAACAAGCTAAACAGAATTTGGATAGAAAACAACATGCAACAAAACAGAGTATCAAGAAGTCAAACAGAATCTGGGGAAAAAATAACATGCAATTCAATATAATAACTTAAATCGAAAAGTACAGAGGTAGTTATGAACTTACTGTAAACCCTTTGGCGAGGAGATACCGGCGACGACCACACAACGGGTGAGAGAAGGATGATGAAAAACGAGGATGAGAGTAGAGAGGGACGAGTTGCCGGAGTTACTCACCGAGATCGAGCTGCTTTGCGTCGTCACTTCACGAAAGGGAAGCTGCCGTCGTCATTCTGGTTGGGAAACTGATTTAGGGATTGTGTGTGTGTTTTAATTGATTTTTTATTAATTTAATATTTAACTATTAACTAAATATATATATATATAAACAAATCTGAGGCTAAAAATGTATTAAATTCAAAGTTAAAGAGTATTAGGACAACATTTAGAAAAGAAAGATTAGAAGGACGAGACTCCATTTTTTGTGACCCAATTTGACAAATTTTTCTTATAAAAAATCATCCATCACTCTCAATATAAAAGAATAGGGTGACCAAACGACAGATCCTAAACACCTAAAATCATATAAAGCAATTTTTTTCTTTTGCAGTTTTCTATATAAAGCTTATTTAGTTAAATATTTGTCTTCTATATAAATATAAAGCCTATTTAGTTAAATATTTTAATTTTTCTTTTGCAGTTTTTTTTCTCCACTAATTGAGTTCTAATTACGTTCCTCACATATAAAGCAAGCCAACTATACTTTTGTGGGTATTGGAAGAACAATATTATCCATATATTCGTAACTCGAGCATAAAGAGTATATACATATAATACATTATATAATTAAATTATTTGAATAAAAATTAAAAATATAATTAGTATAAATTCAATGTAAATATATGTGTATTTGACAATTTTTCCGTGCTCATATATAGATATAAATATTTTAAAATATATAATTTATAATAGTTGATTAATATTATTTATTCAACTTAAGTTGATTAATATTTTATTTTTATGTTTATGAGTTTTAAATAATTTTGAAATTTTATATATGAAAAAATATTTGAGGTTTTATTTCTTAGGAATATAAGCTTGTCTTTAATTAATTGAACCATAGATATTTGATTCTAAATAGATTAAAATCAGATTAATTTTGTTAGTTGCATTTAATTTAGTTTATTGTCTTGGATTTATAATATATTTAATTTGATATATATATATATATATTAAATTAAGAAACAAATATAAAAGTATTGTCGTTTAAAAGTTGCATAACTGAACATAATCATTAATAATTTATAAATATATTATGTTTCTTATTATCTTTGACTTTGAGTGTGTAATTTAAATATATAAGAAATATAAAATTATTCTAAGTAATAATATGTAGCTGATTTAAACAGACTTTTGATTTTTTAATATAAGAATTATGATATTCATTGTTTGTATATGATGTGCTGTATATATTTTTTTAAAATGAACCATAACTATTATTTTGTTCTAATTAGATTAAGACTGATTATTTTATTGCATTTATTTTTAATTTTAAGCTTTATATTTGAAAATATAATATTTTCTTTTTAAAGATAAATATCCAATATTTTTATATATTAAAACTTATAGATATTTGTTTTTTGTTTATGATGTCTTATAAAATAGGAAGAGAATAAATTAAAATTCGTCATCTATATAATTTACATATTTTGTAGATATTTTATTTTTATTATTTATGTGGTTTTTGTAAAAAAAAACTAAAAACCTAATTAGAAACTTATTAAATAAATATATTATAATAATTTTAGTTATGTATAATTTATAATTTATTAAAGTTATCTTTGTAAAACCTATTTATTATAAGAATTAACAAGAAACAACATGTTAGAAACTCACTTCTCAAATAATATAAATATATTTATGCATTATTATCTAGTAGTAGACTATTTAAAATGTATAACTTATTTTAATAACATCACTTGAAAATAAAATAAAAATTGAAAAAAATCATATTTTTATTTTTAAAAAGTGGAACATCATTAAAGTCTCGTTTAACATGAGAGATGTTTCATTTGAGAAAAAAGTGTATTAATTATTTAGTGAAAAACACAAACAAATAATCTGTTAATTAATCAACAGAAATTTTAGATATAAAGAAGTATGATACAAATTAAAGGGTTACTTAAGATCCATCAATTTTCAACAATTAACATAAGAACTTAGAACCAAGGCTTTCAGAAAAAAAAAAAACAGTTAGAACCTAGGAGCAATAAACACGAATGAATAAGAAAACACAAATTGTTTAGACGAGAATTATTTAAATGCTCATCACAAGACACAATTTTAAAATACATCAATATATACACTTTATATTTTCCAATATATATATATATATATATATTTTTTTTTTGGAGACTACGTTCTTACATATGCGAAGTAGAAGTTTTAACAAAAAAAAAAAAAAAAACCAGTACCCCTGCCGTGGTTCAAAATGGTAATCGGAACAGGCCATGTTTTAAAACCCAGTTGTTTTTTACTACAAGACAAAAGTGTATGAAAATTTGATTTGGGTCGGTAGCCCACATGGCCTGCATGTGAAAAAGCTTATTTCTCTTTCACCGTAAAAATAAAATTAAAAGTGGGAAAACAAATCAAATCCGAAAATCCAAAGCTATCCAGTCCGATAAAATGATTCTGCATCAAGATGAATCTGAAATAAATACCGAATGAAAATCATGTTAAGATATTTTAGATTATGTGTTTTATTCGAAATATTAGCTCGTATAGATATCTGTAAAAATCTAAAAATTCAAAAATTTAGAAAAATAATTATATCAAATTCGATTCAATCCAAATAAATACCTAAAATACTCTAAAATTTATCGTGTACGTAAGCTAAATATTTATTACATCAATAATTAACTCAATACTTTGGTTTAATATATTTTTGGGTGTTCTTTTTTTTATACAGTCAAATTTATCGGATTCGACGTGTTTCACTTTAGATCTATTGGATACGATGTGTTTATAATAGTTTTTGAATTTTATTCTCTAATTTCATTGTTTTTACTATCTAATTTCACTTGTCGAAGATTACAATAAAACCAAAAAGACTCGTGACGTTGTTTTTTGGTCTTTGTTCACTATATATTTATTTGGTTTTCAGGTTTATCTATGTATAAAAATATTTGGAACTGAAAATTCAATTAAGATCTAAAACCCAAAACTATATTAAGTTCAAATGGTTTTGGAAATGTTGCTAAGTCCGAATGGATCCGGCTAAACCCTAAACAAATTCATATAACTTTTTCAATATTCAGTGGAGCTGAAATCATAAATACAAAACTTTAGTATTTGATAAACCTAAACCAAAACTTGATTAGTCCTTCAAATATCCAACCTTAATAAAAACATTAAAATACAAATTAATAAAATGAAAAATAGATAGTTTAAATAATTTAGAACGAGGACTAAAAGAGTGGAACAAAGAAAGTTAATAAACCACGTGAATCACTGGATCCACATAACGTAGCAAGTAATATGATTTTCAATTGTATGATCATTTTTTTTTTTTATTAATATGGGGTATCTCAGGCGTATGGAGAGGCCCAGACTAATCTACAAGAGGAGGTGTACCCTACGGATAGACCTTTTCTCCAGGTATTCAAATGAATCCTAAAACATGTGCTCATATCCGTATTAGGTGACCAGGAAAATTGTCACTTAATTTCGCGCAATAGGTGGGTCGAACCTGAAACGTGTTAGCGTTTCGGTCCCGCCTCCTTACCATCCGACCACAACCACCCGGTCTGTGATCATTTTCTCACTAGACCAGTTTCTGGTTTGCGAGAAGCTAAAGTACTTTTCTGTTTCATTATCATTATCATTGTGAGGTAAATTTTTTCTTAAAAAATAAGTATAATTTTAGAATTTTAATCTAAAGTTTTTATTATTTGTATGTTATATAATTTTTTAATTTTTTAATTTATTTTTCTATTGATTAAAATATGATTAGATATATAGATAATGATGTTTTATTTTAAAAATATACAAAACTAGATGTATTTTTATCTGTGTGCACAAGTTTAAACAAAAATTCAATTTAGGACTATGAAATTATATTAATTTATCGGTATTAATTTATAGAGATTTTTCGTGTATATTAATTTATAGAGATTTTTCGTGTATATTAATTTATCGAGATACTAATTGAACCAAAAATTCAATTTAGGACTATGAAATTATATTAATTTATCGAGATACTAATTGAACCAAAAATTCAATTTAGGACTATGAAATTATATTAATTTATAGAGATTTTTCGTGTATATTAATTTATCAGTATTAATTTATAGAGATATTAATTTATCGGTATTAATTTATAGAGATATTAATTTATCAGTATTAATTTATAGAGATATTAATTTATCAGTATTAATTTATAGAGATTTTTCGTGTATATTAATTTATAGAGATTTTTCGTGTATATTAATTTATCAGTATTAATTTATAGAGATTTTTCGTGTATATTAATTTATCGGTATTAATTTATAGAGATATTAATTTATCGGTATTAATTTATAGAGATATTAATTTATCAGTATTAATTTATAGAGATATTAATTTATCGAGATACTAATTGAACCAAAAATTCAATTTAGGACTATGAAATTATATTAATTTATCAGTATTAATTTATAGAGATATTAATTTATCAGTATTAATTTATAGAGATATTAATTTATCGGTATTAATTTATAGAGATATTAATTTATCAGTATTAATTTATAGAGATATTAATTTATCAGTATTAATTTATAGAGATATTAATTTATCAGTATTAATTTATAGAGATATTAATTTATCGAGTATTAATTTATAGAGATTTTTCGTGTATATTAATTTATCAGTATTAATTTATAGAGATATTAATTTATCGAGATACTAATTGAACCAAAAATTCAATTTAGGACTATGAAATTATATTAATTTATCGAGATACTAATTGAACCAAAAATTCAATTTAGGACTATGAAATTATATTAATTTATCGAGATACTAATTGAACCAAAAATTCAATTTAGGACTATGAAATTATATTAATTTATAGAGATATTAATTTATCGAGATACTAATTGAACCAAAAATTCAATTTAGGACTATGAAATTATATTAATTTATCGAGATACTAATTGAACCAAAAATTCAATTTAGGACTATGAAATTATATTAATTTATCGAGATACTAATTGAACCAAAAATTCAATTTAGGACTATGAAATTATATTAATTTATAGAGATTTTTCGTGTATATTAATTTATCGGTATTAATTTATAGAGATTTTTCGTGTATATTAATTTATCGAGATACTAATTGAACCAAAAATTCAATTTAGGACTATGAAATTATATTAATTTATCAGTATTAATTTATAGAGATATTAATTTATCAGTATTAATTTATAGAGATTTTTCGTGTATATTAATTTATCGGTATTAATTTATAGAGATATTAATTTATCAGTATTAATTTATAGAGATTTTTCGTGTATATTAATTTATCAGTATTAATTTATAGAGATTTTTCGTGTATATTAATTTATCGGTATTAATTTATAGAGATTTTTCGTGTATATTAATTTATAGAGATTTTTCGTGTATATTAATTTATCGAGATACTAATTGAACCAAAAATTCAATTTAGGACTATGAAATTATATTAATTTATCGAGATACTAATTGAACCAAAAATTCAATTTAGGACTATGAAATTATATTAATTTATAGAGATATTAATTTATCGAGATACTAATTGAACCAAAAATTCAATTTAGGACTATGAAATTATATTAATTTATAGAGATATTAATTTATCGAGATACTAATTGAACCAAAAATTCAATTTAGGACTATGAAATTATATTAATTTATAGAGATTTTTCGTGTATATTAATTTATCGAGTATTAATTTATAGAGGTTCTACTGTATATGATTTAATTACCATAGAATAGTTTAATTAATTTAAAGACTGAATAATATATACATATTAATTGTTCAAATTTTGGGAGTTATGTTTAATTTTGTTTTGGACCCATAGATAAATGTTTCATTTTATTATGTTAAATTTTAGTAGTTACAATATCGATAGGTGAATTTCTCTCGTTTTCTTTTGTCATGTTTTCTTTTTCTGAGATAAATGTCTCTTCAATGGTGGTTTGAAGGATGAAGATCTTGGTAGAGGTGAATTTTACGCGGCAGTCTAGTGTTTTGACAACGACTCTAGTTTCACGAACTAAATTTTTAGGGTCAAATTTAGCGTGTAAACCCTAAACTCTCCTCGATTCTTTTCCTTAAATTCTTTGGTTGGCAGATTGGATTTTTTGAGGCGGTGGCTTAACATGAAGGTGGATGGTGCTTTGTATCTGGTCCTCCTGTGGTTTATCTTATCAGTTTGTATGTTTTCTTGAGGACAATAGACTGAGCTGAGAAAGTGGTCAGCTGGAGGGAGTAGAGGTGAATGGGTAGAGGAATGCGGTTTAGGCCAATCCAATCTTATATTTCGTATTGTTGAAGCTCTCCAGATCTGGTGATCTTCAATTTTTATTTACGCTTTCTTTACTTTTTTCAGGTTTTTCAATCTATGTATTTTCTGTTCGTGTTTAATGATAGTTTTGTTCTTGATGTTTCTCTAATTTCCTTTTCGGTGAAAGTTGCACCATCTTCCATTCAAGTTTCTTTTGGTGCTTTGGTCAAAGCGATAAATTGGTAATCGATATGGCATTTCTTCAAAGGAATGTTTTGATGGATTTCATTTAGCGGCAATCATTACCAATTTTGTTTCTCTTAGGTTGTGATTGAATGTCATATTTAGCGATATATTTTGGGAGAAAAATCTATTTACTCTAACTTCTGCTATCATTGAACCAATCAAGTGAAATGTATTTCACTTACTTTATCGCTCATAACTATTCAAAAAGTGGAAAACAGTTTAAATTTGTTTCTCTTGGTTCGAGCGGAGAAAAAGAGTTGCGCTGTGTTTAATTTTTACTGTTTTCATATTATTCTATTTTACTCTTAATCTTTTCACTCATTCCCTCTGATTTAATTACTCTAAGTTACTCTAGTGCTAACCAATCAAACCCTTAGTGTTGTCGGCTAGGGTTTCACTGTTGCTCTTTTGATTTGGTAAACTGCTTTAGACTGCCGGTATGATATTTTGATCTGTTTTTTTTAATGTTTCAGTTTTTATCTTTTCTTGCAATATTTTGAAACCCAATCCGAACATTGAACCTGACAATTCCGGATCACCGGGTTATCGGGTCAACTACGAGTGAACCGCGGATTAATAAATAAATTTAATTTTCTTATATAATATAAATTAGCTATTTAAAATATAAGAGATATTATATATTTTAAAAATATTTAGTAAATATTTAACTTTAGTTTTTTTTTTCATTTTTTAGTTCAGATACAAAATATCCAAAACTAAAATATCAAACTGTAATAGATTGTCAATAACAAAAATAAACTAATACAAAATCACATCACCTAAATTTTGGTTCTTTCGATCATTATTTACTTCATTTTTCAGTTGGTATAGTAAAATCTTCATCACAAACTAAAATCATAAATTAAATAGTTTAACTGATATTATATATGATTAAAATAATTTCTAGGTTACCATTAATATTTTCTAGGTTTATCACTTTTCATCTTTGAGATATTCTTCTGCAACAACATTCTCTAATTCATTATAATCAAGTTTGACATATCATTGTTCAATAAAACTCTGATTTGTCAATAAATTCATAATCTACATGATCATACGATCTTTTTTATTTTTGAAAACTAAATACCTAACTTTAATTAGAATACAAAACCGATTCTAATAATGTAACTGAAAAAAATTAAGAAAAAGATAAATAAAAGTTACATAGTGGGTCAACCGATGGTTTAATTGGTATCGGCTCCCAGGTTTTAACGATTTTTTGGGGATTTTATCGAGTTTTTAAATAATGATTTAAAAAAAAATTCAAACCGGATTACATATAAGGTCACCAAGTTTACCGATTCGATTGTGACTCCGGGTCGGGTTTCAAATCTTAAAATCTAAACTGGATTATATATTTGGTCACCAAATTTACCGTTTCGATTGCGGATCTGAATTGGATTTCAAAACACTGGTTTCTCGTAATTAAAAGACAAATCTCCAAAATATAATATATTATTTTAAAAATAAATAAATAATAATGATAGTGTGTGGGACTCGTGTTATATGGCTTACTGTTAGCTTAAAACAAAAACTCTTTTCACACGTTGGGCTTTTTGCACGGGAAACGAATCATGTTGTAAGACAGCATTGGACCCACATGTCGTACCATAGGTTTACGCGCGCGCGCATGTATTACGCCTCCAGTTTCAGTCTCTACCCCGTTTTTTTTTCTCTGTCGGCAGTGTCTTCCCCGTTTACATTCTCTCTTTCGTAAGACAGTCTGTAAAAACAGAGATTTTGTTCGATTTTTTTTTATTAACTTAATATGCTAGTATGACGCCATTCTGTCGTCACTACTGGCTACTGAGTGTTACTTATCAAATGAAGTGACGAAGTCAACCAACGTATTATTTATAACAAAAACTTCGGTCGTTCTATTGATGTAAACCATGTAAAGTTGGGGCAACCACGACCCCTAAGAAGCTGTATTAGATATTTAAAGTAAAAAAACTATATTTTATTTAGGAAAATAAATTGACTAATAAAAAAACATATATAATGGAAGAGAATTCTAATGCGAAGCAAAGGGGGTTTCGGTTGAGCTTCCACCCTGATTTCGAGTAATATTAGTTGCACTTTAAATGGATTTAATCGTGTATACATATCGAATGTAAAAGTACGTGGAATTAGTTTTTAGGTCTAAATTTTTTTGGGAAAATAGTTTTTTTACACCAAAAAAATGGTAACTATGTCTCATTAGACTAATCTTATATAATTTATGTCCTAATAGATTAATTATTTTCAAAATGGCAATATTATCCTTATATTTTTAATTTTTAATTCGTAGTTATAATTAACAAAATATAATTTCGATTTTTTATAAATCGTTTTTATAATTTCTTTTTTTAAAAACTCGATTTTTTAAAAAAGAAATTCTTTTTTTTAAAAGAAAATCATTTTTTATAAAATAAATTGATTTTTACATATAAAGAAACATAATATTTCCAAATATTTTTTCTATATTAATAAAAATTATTATGTTTTCAAATAATAAGTTTTGTACAAAATATTGCAATATTTAATTATAATATTCAATTAATTATAACTAATATATACTATCAACAAAAAACATATAAATATATTTAATAATACTTGAAAATTCTAAATTAAACTTTATTATATAATTAAACAATCTATAACACCATAATTTTAAATTGCATGACTAAATATAAACAAAAAAATTCATGTAAATTATTCAAAAAATTTATATTATTTTAAAATTTAAATTTTAAATTCACAATTAAAATTAATAAAATATAATTTCGATTTTTAATAATTTTTTTTTTAATTTCTTTTTTACAGTTTTCGATTTGAAAAAAAAAATCTTTTTTTAATTTCGTTTTTCATATAAAGAAACAAAATATTTCCAAATATTTTTTCCATATTTTTCGGAACTGATTGCTTATCCGTAGAATACTTTAAATCTGTAGAACTCGGTTTCTACTAATTTTTTAGATTTATAGTAATATGTAGATTTTGATTTCTACAAATTTTAGATTGCTACAAAATATGTAGAAACCGGTTTCTACTTGTTTTAAATTTATTGTAATATGTAGATTTTGATTTCTACAGATTTGGAAGGATAGGTTAAGCGCGGAATGTGTATTCTAAACTTTTTTAGAATACCATTATTTTCGTAGATCACGTATTCTAAACATATTAGATTCAATGAAAAAAGTAGAATTTATGTTCTACTTCGTAGAATACGATTTCTACTTTTTGTAGAACACAATCTAAGATTATAATTTAAACATTTTTAGAAATCCAAAAAATACAAATTACTTCATTTACGTATTTTATAAGTATATTTTATTTTTATTTTATTTTTTACTTTATAAAACTATTTCTTTCATTTATTTTCCAAAAAAGTAAAGGGTATTAGAGGCAAAAATGGTACAAAGTAGAAATTAAACTAAAGGGACATAATACCCATTTTTTCGGACTAAAAAAACAATTTCCCCAATTTTTTTTGAGATCCCTATAGTTATAAGAAAAATGTGAAGAGCAAAGTATCTTTGCACTAATATCACCTCTTTTTCCTTTTATTTTGTCAATATTTTTAATTTTTTAATTCTAAGATATTTATTAAGAGACCAGTGTTGGAACTGACCTTAGGACTTGTGTCTTTTTTTTTTTTTGATCAAAAAAAAAATATATATATATATATACACTTGAAATAACTTTAACCTAACTTCTTGTTTATACAGTTCAAAAAAAAACTTCTTGTTTATAGATAACCAGTCCATAATTTTTCTTATTTCAGTTTCTGTATTTTCATCCTTAACACATATTCAGTGAACACGAAGACCATATCTACCTATACATGAAGGAAGTACATTTCTTCTCAGCTCGTCTGCAATTAATTTTACCCAATTTCTTTTATTGAGATAAAAAAAAAGATTACAAGGAGACCTTTTGAAAACAATAGCACTATATTGTATATATTCGAATAAAGTCAGCATGATTACATATGGAGTTAAATCATTGAGGCCTAAAAAGGAGTTGAATAATTGAGAGGAGAAATGAATATACTTGTCTTAATAATTAAAACTAACAGTTAATCAAGTCATCTAGTATAAGTCTTTACCCAAAAAAAATCTATCAATGACGCGATTACACTGGTTAAGGACCCTTGACGAGTGTCCACATTTAGCCGTAGGCCCGTAGAGGAAAGAAAAACACAACAATTTTCTTATTAGTTAGATAATTTCTGTATATTCAGCACTGCTATAGATGACTATTCTTGTTTTAGTTGCATAACATAGAACTTTTCACAGAATTTAGTATGTAATACACTCTATGTTTGAGTAGTAACAAAAAAAACACTCTATGTTTGAGATTTTAAGGAGGGCAGATTTAACTGATTACTCCAAATCAATTATAAATACGAAATGTAAAATTCATAGGGGGCAGATGCCCCTTCCATTTCAGCTGTAGATTCGTCACTGATTGTACTCTTATTATTGTTTTTATTGAGAAGAAACACTATATTATTCAGCATGGACTTAGTTTTTAGCAAACCAATGTCGATCGATTTTGCTGGGACAAGGAACTAATAGCTTATATGGGCTATTCTAATACATATATCGTACCAGACTACTGCACGGGCTTCATGCAAATTCTAATGCTGAAGTTTTGACAAGGAGCAATAAACATAAGTTATTTCTGTCGTCGGATCCATCTCAATCCTTATATTAAACCTGAAATTGTTTCGAATTCGGTTTGTCACGAGACATCAGATCCGAAAAAAACTATCTATTAACCCGTTGATTATAAAGATATGGTTTTACCAGAGATTGTTCGCACCATTCTTTTTTTTTTTTTTTTTGTAAAATTGACGCACCATTCTTCATCAAAATTTTCCATTAACCGGATTCTAGAGGTCATCTGATCTCAATCAGTTTTCATTACATGAAAAAACCGGTCATGGTTCTCTGCTACTCTCCAAAATGTTTACAAATGAAAATTCAGTACAATGAAGTCGATATATAGATACTATGAATAATCATCATGTCGTATCATCATTTTTCGTTTCTTACATATAAATCTTGATAGTGGAACGGATTATGCATATATGATTATATGTAAGTAAAACTATATCATTAATTGTGGCTTATGACTTAGAAACGTAGGCTCTGATTGACAAAGTCAACATACCAATATCAAGCACTTTCGAAAATGTATTACCATATATTTTGTTAAATAATTTTTTTTTAACGAATCTCATGATTACAATATTCGAAATCTTTACAAAAAAATACCACTATGGGACCAAAATGTAGTCTAAGTGGTAACCATCACATAGACACTAGAAACAAATAGGAAAAGAATAGATGTGAATAAAATTATGAGAATAATGAGAAATGATTATTTTTTATCAAATTTAGTGAGGAACAAATATGTTCTATATTTCTCTACAGTAAAAAAAATGAAAAAGAACTATTCTTTATAGATGGTAAAATTTCTTAAGAATATTAAGGAATACATGATTCTTCTTCATTTTTTTTTGTCTCCATTTAGAGCTATTTTTAACATTGAGAAGTGAAATAACCGCATTTGGACGAAGATAACATATCTATTAACTAATCATTTATGGTCGTCGGATTGATTCAACATTGTAGGTTAAGAATTATAAAGGAGCATGAGGTTCTTGTGTAGATGTTAAATCAAAGGGAGTAAGTGGCTGCTTTGTCTAAAGATTCACGGTGTCCTTTGTTTTCTTTTTTCGATTACGACACAAAACCATCTTTTTTTTAAAAAACAACACAAAAACGATCTTTCACTAACGCTTAAGTACGGTCTTACTGATTTTTTAAGGTTTAGTGTAGTTTATTAGGAAAGGGAATCCTACAGATAAGGATTATCTTTGTATTTACATTTACCTTCTTTTGCAAATATGTTAAAGTTCCTTTTCCAATTAGGGTTACGACTAGTGGCGGAGGTATGTTGAGAGCAGAGGCGGATCTATTCAGATTAATGAGATGTCACATGAATATGATAAATCTGGAAAATATAGGTAGAAATAGTTAAGATTCCTCGGCATTTTTAGTTTAACCTGTGTTATGACACCTCTAAAACCTGGATTCAATTCCCTTCGACACCAAACATATTTTTTAATATTTTTTTATAACATTTTAAATTTTTCTTATTAGCTATTTGACACAGGTTAAAATGAATCTTGGATCCGCCGCCACTGGTTGAGAGTAAGGGGGTCAATTAACCCCTATAAATACAGAAAATTATTATTTTAGGCTTATATCCATTGATTTGGCTGTAGTAAACTGGTAATAATTTCTCTTTTTGATCCCATGTCTGTGTTATCAAAACTCACAATTACCCTTTTAACTATGATAAATTTATCTTGATCCCTATAAAATGAAACTCTAGCTCCGCCACTGGTTACGGCTTTGCTGGTGTTGTATATAATACTCAAGTATGTTCATGACATGAATACAAGTTTAGAGTTTGTTATTTCAACTCAAATTTACATAGTGCCAGGGCCATGTTACATAGTTCTATTCGATCCGCTCAACTTATTAGATAATGTTCAATTATTCATATGCCACATTAGAAATATAGAAATAGTGATTTTTTTTTTTTTGCTTAACAGTTAGAAGACGTTTTTTAATAATTGATCTTTAAATTTTATAATATGAATTTAAAACAAAACAATAACAAAGTGCAATTTAAGAAACTGTTATTGTTTTATTAAAAACTGTTACTTTGTTAGTCATATCTAATTCATATAAAATCATTTGTAAACATTGAACATAATTTGTAATTAACTAATGGCACACAATGATCATCGGATGGCGAGTTAAGATGAGAAGTTTTTTTTTTACTAATTAAGATGGGATGTTTTTAAAAATGACAAAAACTTTCCCAAAAGGAAGAAAGGCATCTTATAATTAAGAAGACCCTCGAGCTTACACTAAAACATAAATCCAAAGAGCTTTTGAAAAGATCCGAAGATGAATCCACCTTAGATATGCTTTAACCAAATTACTATGCATGGTCTAACACTGCAACTTACACGTACTTATCTATCGTCGTTACAAATTAGTCTCTCGTTGGTAGAAATGACAAACGAGAAACATTGTTTGATAGTATTAAAAAAAAAAAAAAAGTGGTGTGTGGAGACCACAATTCTTTTTGAACACTGCTCAGTATTGCTACTGCGGCTAAGTGACAGAGACCCATCCCCACTGTTTCTTTTCCCTTTTCATGGTTTTGGTGGGCCCAACCATGAGAGCCCATGGGCCCAATACTTTTCGTGATTCTCTTCGCTCCCTCCCTCATCCTCAAGACTTTAATCATCTTCCATTGCAATTATTGGTGACTTAATCAAATCTCTATTCACGCGTGGTTAGCTAAAATATTAGTACTAGTAGTGTAGACATTTGGATATAAAGTCTAGACTCTGTTCATTACTATTTTAGAAAACGAGTTGGGTTTAATGAGTTTAATGAACTAATAATTACATTTGTCGACATGTCAGAAGTCTCTCTCTCACACACAATTTGTTTTACTGTTTTTCTAATAGCCAAATGATTCAGAAGGTTATCCGTACTTATATTTGAGTATCTCTGAATCTGTAGACTGTAGCAGCAGAGCATCATTACATAAGTTTGTCAGAGGTTCCAACCACTGAAGCAACAACAACAATGTCTGACAAAAACAAAACCAGCGACGACGCTCTGAACTTCAAGGCCACCGAGTTGAGACTCGGTTTACCTGGTTCCGAGTCGCCGGAGCGAGTCGATCAACGTTTCTTGACTCTCAAGAACCTATGTCCTGTGTCAGGGGCCAAAAGGGTGTTCTCCAACGCCATCAACGGGTCTAACAAATGGGTCTTCTCCCCTGGTTCCACTACTGATGTCAACTCGGGTTCGGTGCCCGTGAAAGATCATAAACCGGGAGTTTCGGTTAAGGAGAAGAAGAGCTCTGCAGCAGCTCCAGCTTCCAAGTACGATAAAAAAAAAAACTCTCTTCTTTCTTGTTGGAAAATCTCTGTTTTATCGTTTTTATGAGTTTTTGGTTGAGCAGGGCACAAGTGGTGGGTTGGCCACCCATTCGATCGTTCAGGAAGAACACGATGGCTTCATCTCAATCTCAGAAGCAAGGTGGTAATACTAACCCAGAGACTGAAGAAAAAGCTAAGTCTGGACCAGAGACTTGCTTGTATGTCAAGGTGAGCATGGAAGGTGCTCCTTACTTGAGGAAAATCGATCTCAAGACTTATAAGAGCTACGTTGAACTCTCTTCTGCTCTTGAGAAGATGTTCAGTTGCTTCACTATTGGTAAAGTTTCTAGTCTCTTTCATTGAAGATAATACATGTGACTTGAGTTTTTTTTTTTCTTTCCCATGTGACTGAGTTAGTGTTACGGTTCAGGTCCGTTTGGGTCTCATCGAAGGTGTGGCCGAGATGGGTTAAACGAGAGTCGCTTGACCAATCTCTTGTCTGGTTCTGTGTATGTTGTTACCTATGAAGATAAAGACAGTGACTGGATGCTTGTCGGTGATGTCCCTTGGGAGTAAGTCTCTGGACTAGAAACCTCAACAACTTCATTGCTATATAACATGCATAGTATTATATCATATAATAAATATTGTTAGTCTTGGTCATTGCATGTCTTATCTTAAGCAGGGAATGTTTCTACCCTAACCTAACCAATAAATATAGATCAGTGAAGCTCTTACTGTCTTTTTTTCTTTGTAGAATGTTCATATGTTCCTGCAAGAAGTTGAGAATCATGAAGAGCTCTTAAAACACTAAGTAAGAACTCACTACTGCACCCAAATGAAGAAACTGTTCCTTACACAAATCTTGTGTGTTTACAGCTCCAAGGGTAATGGAGAAATGCAGAAATGCAGAAGCAGGAACCAGTAAAGATGTTTGTATGAAATGTAATAGCCATTTTTGTTTTTTGGAGTATTCGTGTGTGTGTTTGTGGTATCTACTAGTTCCTAATAAGGCCTCTTCCTCTTACTTATGTTTCTATCCATCAAAATGGGTTTTGTGTATGTGTGTTTTTTTTTTTTTTTTTTTTGTAACACAATTTTCATTAATACTCAAACATTTGGACTACAGATAAGTGGAGAGTTTAACCAAACTCTACAAACAAAAGAACATAAAGCATAAGAGATAGATGTAGAGAGACCTCTAGGATAGAAAGACAGCAGATTCAGAGTAAATCTCGAATGCGTCAAAATAAAGTTCATGGCAATGCCAGAAATTTGAGAGATAGTCACTTTGAAGTGTGACGTTAATATCCAATCCGCACCTCGGAATATCGTCAAGACGAACTCCGTCGCATCTTCAGGCCCCAAACAGACCGCTCCACAAGATAGCAAATCGGTTATGGAAATGGACAAACTCTTCCCCAAAAGATCGGGAAGAAAAGCACTCCTCAAAGAGGAGCCATATGGTGATACGGTTCGCTCCTCGGCAAAGAGGAGTGATGATGGTGATGCTCGTAAATGGTCCGGTGAATCCATCGGTACCTGAGCATCCAATATACTCTTCGAACAAGAGAAATCTTGCAATATGTACAAAATCATTTCGGTAAAAATCCCAGTGAATCCACCAGAAATCTTTAGCAGGTTAATCAAAGAGACTAAACTGCCCCACTTTGGAATGGGCTGTGAAATATGTAGAACGAGATGTGGGCCTTTCGGATTTAATGGGTTTGCCAAGCCCAAGATGAAACAAGTGAGGCCCATCTCGAGAATCGAGGTCGCCTTCGCCTACCAATAACGGATCTGCTCTGTGAAAACCAGCGGCGGCAGATGGTGGAAAAAGCCGGATGAGTACGGCAGAGGTTCAGACCTCAACTCCGGTGTCTTGAGGGCAGTGTAAAATGGAAGGGTGCAGGTAAATTGGGGTGAAACCTCACCGAAAGTAAAGCTATCCCCGGGTTCACGAGTGAGACCGGTGATGGTAGAGATGTCGGAGGAGCGCGGCGAGTACAGGTTTCCCTGTCGAAAGGGATCCGGATCTATGACCGAAAGTGATGTGTGGAGTCCCACGAGCATCGGTGGTTATGACGTTGAAGCAAGTCGCTGGAAAGTGAACTTGTGATGAGGTTGGAGGCGCTTTTGGGAGAGGGCCTTCGAGCCGGGAATCACCCTAAGGGGGAGGAGTCGGTTGAGCCTCGTAGATCTGAGGCCAAAAGCAGAAAAACCGGTGAGGACGTGATGATGGGCAGAGGAGAACGAGCAAAACACAAACCAGGAGTCCCGTAAAGGTTTCAGTTCGATGAGTTCCCAACGATGAGCTAACAGAGGCTCGACCGTGGGGTCACACCGAAACAGAGCATACCGAAGCAAAACAAAATAACAAATGAAGAGGAAGCTTTGGAGAGGAGAAGAGTAGAGAACGTGGCGGCGGCGCCGGCGAGCCATAGCTCCACCGGCGTCGGGGAACTTTTTCAGATGCGGCTCCTCGGTAATGGTGCCTGGGAGAGTTTGAAAATTAGGGCTTACGGTTTTATTCTGTATGTGTGTTTTTTTTTTACTTTTTTCTAAGAAAGACTTCACTATTCATATGTATATAAAAAAAATGAGATGGTAGTGTGTAACCAAATGATTGTATCTCAATGAAACAACAGTGCAGAAACTTCCTCACCAGAGAAATGATTCCTTAGTTCTCAGAGTTTATGTTTAAGTGATATCTCCTTTGATAGAACTATTGGATTCAAACAAAGTGATACGTATCATTATGTCAATAAACATCTACAAAGGGTTTGAAATACGCACACCACTTACAAGCGTTTCCACATGTATTTATCTAATATTACAGAAACTAATCCTCAGTTTCCTTCTCTTTACAACTTCTATGTACAAAACGAAACTTGACAGAGAAAAGGCTTACAGGGAATTGAGAGTACCTCGAATTTAATTCCGTGTGTCTCAAGTCTTCTGGAAATTTCAGCTTCTCTTGCTAAAGTTGCTCAATATCCACCCAAAATCGAGTAGGTTTTCACCATATTGTATCTTCACGAGATAGCTTCTGTATGGTATTAGTATGCTTTTGAGACCTGAGAGCATTCAAGATATATGGTTTAGAGATATATCATCATAACAACAAGAAAAGATTAAGAAATGCTCCCACATTTTCTGGTCTTTCACATAACTTATCTACATCTAGACTCAATAGTAAGACTTCCAGGCCTCAAGCCACATTGAGAAAACATCATCCTAATCACATGTAGAGAAAGCTGTAGTTACCGGTCATGCACATTGTCTTGTAAAAGAAAGCAACGTGCGCATCTCCCCTTGTAACAACGTGCTTGTTTGATTCCAAACACTCAAGAAACGCCATGTCTGCTTTTAACATCTCTTCCTGGTCATGAGTATCATAACCAATATCATGGCAATAACAACAATGGTCTAACCAATCAATAGGCCTTTGATCCCATACCAGTGAACCACCATCTTTCCCACTTGACCAGTTAGGTCCACAATAGTGCCCATACCTCGGGAAAAGCTGCGAGAGAAACGCCCTCAGTCCTGTGTGCCACGGAACCTTGCACACATAGGGTCTAAACCGATAAACAGTATTCACACTATTTAACCTAGAAGACTTGCGAGCTACGGCATGCCTTTTTAACCCTCTGTTTATGGTAGTGGGTTTCTGATTTCCATCACCAGATGGAATAACAGAACCGAGGGACCATGTCCATATCTTTATACCAAACAAGCCTTTCCCTTGACCTAGAGAAGCCGTGGATGTCACGGTTTCTACCATGGCTACATCTTCCTTCGAGCTGTTGCTGTTAAACCAGGACAAACTTGGCAACAAAAACTTCATCTGTAAACAGCACAGTGTAGAGTACACACAATGACTTCAGAAACCAAGTATCAACTATCCACAAGGACAAGATCTGTCATCTCTAAGAACATCATGTTCTAGTGAAAAAAAAAAAAAAAGACTTTTGGGTCTAAAACTCCTAAGTTGCCGACCTTTCTAGTGTCGACAAAGAGAAAAAGTTTCAGACAGAAAACCTTATCTCAATCGATGTTAAGTATGAAGTATGCAGTTCCACAGGTTTTGCTCATTCTCCTTCACAAATCACAATTTGTATCTTTCCTTCGGTTTTATTGGGCCGACAATATTAATGGGTCGAGCTTTCAGCCCATATGAGAGCAATCTTACATTTTCATGAACAAAAAATTTATGCTAACCAAAGGGAGTGAATACTGAAGTGTTTGTCTTTAAAAAGAGGTAAGTAACTCATTTGAAAATCTGATTTTTCTCCGTCAGTTGTCTTCTCCAAGAGTGAACTTGACAAACCTCCCGAGTATGTATAGAAAAAATTTAAAAATAAAAAATGTAAATTGAGTATTGAGTTATTCAATCAATTTTTGGATACTCATTTCAAGTATATATATATATATATATATATATATATATATATATATATATATATATATATATATATATATCGGATCTTTGGAATATTTATTTTGGGTTAGGTTTAATTTCGTGTTCAGCTTTTTTAGATATCTAGTTTTTAGATACTCGTTCAGGTTCCAATTCAGTTTGGATAGTACACAAACCCCTTAAAACACCATTCAATGAGATCAATTTTAGTATTTTAAACATCGGATGATTCAGGATTTTAAACCCGGGTTAGGGTAATTTTTTCATGTATGGATTTTTGTACCAACCCTAATTATAATATATCAAAAGCTTATAATTCACAGACTATAAATTAGAAGTAACACATGTAAGCAAATCTTGATCTTAGTCCTGAATATTGATCCTGAAACTATAATATTAGACGACAACTCATGCCCTATATCAATTTTTGATCTATATTATTGATCTGGTTTGGATCAGATCGATTGAATTGCTTTTTACAACAAGACCAATTTTGGTCAACTGATTTTTGGACTGATCTGGCCAATATAAAATTGTCGATCGGTAGAACTATTCGCTGTGTATCCATATTATATTATAATACACGTATTTTAAGATAGTCGCGTATAATGTGGGAGATTATAATACATCAAAATCATATAATACACAGCCTATAAATTTGATGGCATCCAGTGTGAGCAGAGCGCAATTACAACAAACAGAAAAAAGAAAGAAATATTTATCTACTGAAACGATCTAAGATCAAGCTAATAAATAATAATCAATGGCCATATCTCAAGCCTTGCAGCCTTTGCTTCTTCTTTTTCTGTCACTTTTTTTTTTTACCAGCTGCTTTGGGTGCCTTTGTCAATTTCACAAACTGCGCAGTAGCGAACTCTGAACGTCGCGTTAATGTCACCAGTGTTAGGATCAATCCATACCCGCTTGGTCTTGGCGATGCAGGTGCGACCTTTACGATAACCGCTACTACAGGTAAGCAATTCTATTTTTGTTTTTGTTTTTTTCTCCGATTATTTTTCCGGCAAGTCAAACTTTTCTAATATTTTAAAGTCTTCGGTGTGAGCAGCCTTTAACATAGCAGCGACAGATATGGTGTTAAATACGTTCAGTTACCCATTGGTTCTAAATACTGTGCGGAAAACCTACTCCCTCTGTAATGTGACGGCATGCCCTGTTACACCTGGCCCTGTTGTGTTTGTTTTGCCTATCTTTATACCCAGGAGTGGTTATAGACTTGTAAGTTTTTCTTAAAACTAACACTAGTTTGAGACGAATCCCATAATATATGAATTTGAAACCTATTGATGATATGAGTGTTTCTGATGACCCTTCTTTAGACAAAGCAGAGTGAATATTTTGCTGCCGTAAGGATGCCCGGGACTGGTATAAACGATATTATGTGCGTCACCTTCAGATATCCGATCCTTGGTTGGACTTGATCTTATGATGTATCCTTGTTTCAAAACTCTTTAACGTCTCGCACCTTTTTAAGTGTTACAAAAAAAAATGTAATCTTTTTATTTTATTTTACCTATTCTGTGTCGTCCAACAGTAAATACGGGTTGTTGACTTGTTGTATACAAACGTACACCCTTGACCCCATGTCCATGTTATGTATCTCTGTTTTTTAATTTGGTTTGCACCTTTGATTTTTTTTTTAAATAATTACTTTACTTCCAATAATCCACTAATGGGAATAAGCTTACATAAGAGGAACATTGAAATCAAGCAAAATTTGGGTACAATCTAAGACCCAGCAACTTCAACTCCGAACGACTACACAGACGAACCGCTGACAAGACGGCTCCGAACCAAACTTCATATCCGTTACTTGATCGAGAATTCGAGATTAATCCGGGGAGGAGCATAAAGCTTCATTTCTCATCCAAAGTTGGCTTATGAAGCGCATTTTAGAGCTGGGACTGATGGATTGAAAACCAAGAAGCCATACATGTAGCCACTGAAGCAACCAAGTCTCCTGCGCAGCCTAGTTCGATGGCTACGGTTACATTAACGGAATCATTAAAAGATCAGTCACACAGGACCATCTTCTTCATTTACGTCTAATAAAGCGAACATTGATTTTGTCAAAAGAAACAGCTGAATCTTAAGTTCTAAATAATGTGTTTGCAAGACTACTATGTAATGACTATTTCATCTTGGTTTCATCTGATCAAGTTTTAAGACGAGATTCCGAAGTAGTGTAATATAAAAAAGTAATATAAATGCAAAAAGAGGATTTGTTACTTCGAAGAATATTGATCTATAATATTGATCTGGTCTGAAAAGCTCCCTCACAACCTTGGGACCATCTCTTAAATACTTCTGAATCAGTTCGCTACCAACAACTCTCAAGAAAGTAGCTGATGTAGAGTTCGCCACCGCCTGAAAGAAAATAAAGACACAAGAGCTCACTCCCACATTATTCAAAAGTAAAGTAAGAACATGCAAGAAGCAAAAAGTAAGCCACCAAACTGCAGCAGTTACATGTATATCCAAGTGATCCAAAAGATCTTCATCCCTATGATCTATTTTCCAAAATTCAGGTGACCGACACAAAAAAAAAAAAAAGGTTTGGCCTTTCGAAAAAAAAAATCTCTTCTTAGAGCACAGCCTCATAAGTTTCCTATATAATAAAAAGAGCACCTTTGCAATCGGAGAGAATCTACTTTGCAGGCGACTCTAGATTCATCTAAACAAGTCATATAAATTAATGTAACTGAAACTTACATAGAAAACTAAGCTATACTCCTAGCAGAGCCCAGTCGGCTTTCACTAATTCTCTTGCTGCCCCCAAGCAACAATTTTATCGTGTGAGATGGATGTTTTTCTACCCTGCTGACAGTATAACTCTATGGCGATCTGCCCATGAGGTAACCAATCACGATCATACTCACTCTCTCACTTGCGTTGCCTCTTTTGATTAATTTCTTCATCTCTCAGATCGGAATCGACCATGGACAAGAGAGAGAGAGAACGAGTGAGAGACGACGCCGTTTTCCCTTCTCAGACCTTATACGACCCCGTTTTGTTATAACTCGCTCGTTTTTCTTCAAGTTTTGAAAATTAACTCAAAAGCAAATGAAATCCAAAGGGTAGTATACATGGAAAGAAGGCAAGTGGAGTTCACTCTCTCTAGTTGAGAGTGGGTAAACTTAAAACCTTAATTTCTACAATTAAATTTATTTTTTTTCAAAAAAAAAAATTATACACATAATTATATCACCAATTACTAACACTTAAAAACACTACTTATCAGTTTTGATGATTTTGAATTTTTTTATTTTCTTGCTCTAGGACCAACCTTCCTAGCTACAACAAACTCCAGACAGTTTTTTTAAAAGTTCTCTGTAAAAGAAAACAGCACTCAGTTTTTGTTCCTCCCCCCTCCACACCCAAAACAGGCCGCACATCCGGTTGACCGACTTGAACCGAACTAAATGACAGATCAGAAAATAAACCGGACTTGACCGTCTCTGTTAAACGCAACCGGCATTCTGGTTATCCCTCTGGCTTCAGTCGATAGATAGATAGAGATACGACGAGGAGTCATAAATACGAGCGGTTATTGGTGGGTCTAAACCTGCTTGGGAAAAAAATTTAGCAGCAATGATTGTATGAGTTTGGTGGACGTGGACCTGTTGGAGCATACTATCTCTGGGCCAAACACGGCGTCCCATGGGCAGAGATGACTAGAAGGAGAAACATAGATGCAGCAACTAACAGAGGTTTACAATCTGTGCAAGTTAGACTTTTATTGTGAAGTGGTTAGTCTAGCTTGAAGCTGAGCTATTCCCTGTAGACTCTACACATGTATGACATGTTGCTATATGAATGTTTATCATGGTGGGGTCAATTACAGTGTTGAAAGTTCTCTAAAGCCACCCTAGAGAAAAGTATTCGAGATTTTTAGATAAGGTTGTGTTGTTGGTCTTCTACTTGAGGCAGGTATTATATCTCCATCAATTCCTGCAGAAAATTCTTCCTCTTCAATCATGTTGCTGCACTGTACTCAAACCAAATAAGAGAGGAGAGAGAGATAGAGAGTAGCATGCAAAATTGTTTAGCCAAAGAAGAACATTTTGGAAGGTGAAGGAAGAGCAAGCGGTAGAATGGATGATAGAGATAGAAAGAAGATGAAAATGGATAAGGAGGAAGACGAGAAGATGGAGAAGTTGTACACATTGCTTAAAAATGCGAGAGAGATGCGGAAGCACGTCATCAGCTCCATGGAGAAGAAGAGGCAAGAAGAAGAAAGGGCTAGGATTCACAGATTCCCTTCGTTTCGGACAGAGGGTTTCATTTTCAAGAATAAAACAGAGACCAACAACAACGAAAACGCAGCAGTTAATGCAAGCACTTCAGCAGCTAGCAAGTATGGCTCTAAGGAAGAGAAAGAGGAAGCTGAGACTAACGTTTATTTAGATTTGAATCTTTCTGTGTAGTTGACGAGCCATAAAAATGCTCCTCGATACAGAGGCTGTTAGTAACTATGTAACAAAAAGAAATGTGCCTTTGGATATTAGCAAGTCCCTAAACTCTGCGGTTGAGTCTCTTAAGAGTTACTCTTTGCAGCAAGTTCCGCTAAATTTAGCTAAGTGAGTTCTTCACCGCTCCTCCCACGGTCATGCTTTCATTGCCTCGTATAAACGTCCTGCACGCCCAAGCATATCAACCACGCAAGCATAATGCGCGGTTATTGGCTCAACTCCGAAAAACTTATTCCATAGAATAACAGATCTTTAAGTCCTTCCTCAACCATCCCAGCGTAGCTACATGCTGTGAGGGTGGCTTCATTAGGCCAAAAGCATCTCACTGAAAACTTTTACAGCTTCCTCTCATAGACCGTGCGAGGCGCCGAGGCATAACCAGATATGAATATCTTTTGAAGGAAACCTGCCAAAGATACTGCTCGAATTTTTGTAAATATTGCAGAACAAAGCAATACTACGAAACAGAACTTGATGAACATGGGAAGAGAATATACGCATTGGAACAAGAAAATGTAGTATCTCGAATATTTTGAGAGTAATCCAGAGCAACTATGTATTTATTTTCTTTTCCAAAAAAAAAACTATGTATTTATTTTAGGAGTGTAGCGTTATTAGCTCTAGTTTTTTTTTAAAAAAAATTCTCATCTTTTTGTTTTGCTTTGTTTCGTTTCTAAGCTCTGCCTGTACACTCTACGTACTGTATAACATGTGATATAGTATGGTTGTAGAATGGCAGACGGGTTTTTTGACTCATCGAAAATAGAGAACCAACCGTTAAGGAAGTCTTTTTTTTTTCTTCTTAAAATGAAATTTGGTAGGAGCACACATCGCATCATTACCTAATCTTCTCGAACCAAAGATCTATCACCATATCTCCTGGAGTCCATGTACGTTGGCTTCACTTCATCCACAGACTCTGGGAAAGCTTCAGATATAGACCCATCGCGTCTTTCAAAAGTTCTAACGTGGCTGGCACGTTTGGAATCATCTCACCCGAGCTCTCAAGAACAGGGAAGGCAAGCACAAGCTCTGATGTATTCATGTTAGAGATTACTTGCGGTAGAAGACCCGTCTTGTCACGAGCGTCTTCGTTAAGCGAGATGGTTCTTACTGATTTGGTGCTAGATTGTTGGGAAGATGACATATTACATGTTGTTGATGAGAGGGTGAAGCATGATGATAAGTACCTTGAGGAAGTACCAATGGTTCTCAAGTTCTTGGACAGTGTGGCTCAGCTACCTCGTGACTTGTTTGACATTGTGAAAGCTCGAGAAAACGTTGCAGCCACTGAGGCAACCGCGTCTTCTGCACAGCCTACTTCAATCGCTACGGTTACATTTACAGTCATCTCATTTGTATCATACGGGCGCTAAAAGATCATCTTCTTTCTTCTCGTCAAATAAAGTAAATCTCGATATGTCAAAAGAAACTGCTGCATCTTAAGTTCTAAAATAATGTGCTCGCAAGGCTACTCGCCTTGGTTTCATTTGGTCAAGTTTAACACGAGATTCCGAAGTAGGGTATGTAAATGCAAAAAAAGAGTAATTGTTATGTCGAAGGATATCAGATGGCAACGGTTTATATGACCAGAAAGATCCTACGCAGAAGCAACACGTATCATAGGCAGTGTGTAAAGGATGATGATGAATTGATGATTTTACATGTAAAGGCCTTCAGGGACGCCTTCTTTCTTCTTGAACATAACCTTCTCTTTTGCTTTCTTGAAATCCGGATGCGTCACCTGAACACACCACAATCAAACATTAGAGTCCGTGGCTTGTAAGTGTGTGTAAAACACAATGGTTCAGAGTCTTTTACCTTCATACGGCGCTCCCTGAGAGCAAGCAAACCAGCCTCGGTGCAAATAGCCTTAATATCAGCTCCGGAGAACTCGTCTTTTGTCATCACAAATTCCTCCAAGTTTACATCTTCCGAAAGAGTCATCTTTGATGTGTGTATCTGTTTTTAAACAAAGACAACAGCTCAATAAACAAGAAACTTTTGAACAAGCGATTCATTTGTAGCTCAATTACCTGGAAGATGCGTCTTCTGGTTTTGATATCTGGAAGTGGGAACTCGATCTTCCTATCAATACGTCCAGGTCTAAGAAGTGCCGGGTCAAGACTCTCGATTCTATTTGTTGCAAGGATGACTTTAACGTCTCCTCTTGAATCAAATCCATCAAGCTGGTTCAGAAGTTCCAGCATAGTTCTTTGGATCTCACGTTCACCTCCTGAGTTAGCATCATACCTGTTTCATTTCAATCTTTTCATCAGTTTACTATCTCGGTTATGAATCATGTTTGTGTGTTGGATTTTGACTTACCTCTTGGTACCAACAGCATCAATCTCGTCTATGAAGACGATTGATGGTGAAAGGTCATCAGCAACTCTGAAAAGCTCCCTCACAAGTTTGGGACCATCTCCTAAATACTTCTGAATCAGTTCGCTACCAACAACTCTCAAGAACGTGGCTGATGTAGAGTTAGCCACCGCCTGAAAGAAAACAAAGACACAAGAGCTCACTCCCACATTATTCAAAAGTAAAGTAAGAACATGCAAGAAACAGAAAAAAAAAAAGCCACCAAATTGTAACAAGTACATGTTTGTCACCGATACAAACCAAAAAAGATGACACTAAATAAATCAAAGATCTGGCTGTGATCTAGTTTCTGAAACTCAGGTGACCAGCACAACAAGTTTTTTAGCTAGATAGCAAGAAGAATTCTGTTGCCATCAGAGAAAATCTACTTCTCAGGCGACCCTAGCTTCATCTGAACTAAGCTATACCCCTAACAGAGACTAATACTTCTTAGATTATAGGAAGAGCTCAGTTGCAATCAGAGAGAAGACTCTAGATTCAGCTGAACAACGAGTCACTGAACTAGCGAGTCACTCTTTTATGAATCAAGCAGTACTAAAGAAACTTAATCTCAATGAATTTCATCTGACTAACCAAGAGATGGAACTGAAAGTTTAGATAGGAAACTAAGCTATACTCCTAACAGATACAAATACAGCAATACTTGTTATATAATAAATAGAAAGGCAAACCTTAGCAAGGAGAGTCTTCCCAGTTCCAGGCTCACCATACAAAATCACACCCTTGGGCGGCTTAATACCAATGTCCTCATACAACTCAGGATGAGTCAAAGGCAGCTCAACAGCTTCCTTAATCTCCTGAATCTGAGCTTCTAAACCTCCAATGTCAGCATACGACTCCAAAGGCGCCTTCTCAACTTTCATCACAGACACCATCGGATCCACTTCATCTTGCAAAATCCCAACAACAGACAGAACCTAACCACAAAACCCCAATTAATTACATCTCATAACCACAATAAAGATCCAGTCTTTAAACCCTAGTCCACTTCATCTTCTAACATCCCAACAACAGACACAACCTAACACAAAACCCAATTCAAGACATATCATAATAATCACAACAAAGGTCCAGTTTTTAAACCCAGGTCCACTTCACCTTGATTGATCCCAACAATAGACAGAAGCTACCTCAAAACCCACTCTTTAAACCACTATCATTACCTTATTATGCATCAAGATCGAGCAACCAGGCTCGAGCTGATCCTTATCAACGAACGACATTATCCCAACGTAATACTCAGGCCCAACCGAAGACGAAACGATCGCATGATTCTCATCAATCAACTCCTCAAGATTCCCAACGCTCATCGGCGTCCCTCTCAGATCATCGACCTTGGATCGATCTTCCTCCGCCTTCTCCTCCTGAGGCTTCAGCCTCTCCTGGTTCGCCACGAACTCCTCCTCCATCAGCAGATAGTCCTTGATCCGCTCCATCTTGAGCAGCCTGAGCTTGCATTTGGTGGAAGGTGTCACCGTCGGGAGCCGCGCCGCCGCCTCGGGTCCTTTTTGCCTGCGCTGCTTTCTCCCGACGCGAGACGGTGGTGCCGCGGGTTCGAACTTCTTCTCTTTCTTGTCTCCGCTGCCGCCGCCATCGGGTTTGCGGTCTCCTTGGCGGTTCAGACCTCCGGATGGTCCTTGACCCATGGTTCTTCCGTCGTCTCTAGATTTGTTCCCGAGAGAGGGGTTTAGGAAGGAGAACACTTTGTTGGGCCTAATTGGGCTACGTGAAGAAGAAGGCCTGTGTGATATAAATAAACATCGACAAGAAGAGAAAACACAATAAATAAATTACAACATAAATATTAAAGGGCTTATTTGCTATCTAACCAACTTTGGAAGTGAAATTAAATAGATAGTATTAATTTCGACAGAATGAAAAATCTAAAACTTATATCCAAAGTGAGTCGGTTATCTCCTTACAGTTACCTGGTAAACATGTGCTCTCTTTGATAGACGTATCAAAAATAATATATAGCTAGAAGTGACTAAAAACTATTCCATATGAAAAAAAGGAGAAAATAATCACGTTACATATTTATTGACCGCATACATATGCACTGAATGTTCTGTTATATATTATCGAAGTAGCAAGTCACAAACCGTCGAGACCTCATCCAAAAAGCTTCTTTTTGTTTTTTGGGATAAATTGGTTTAGAGGAGGTGATTTTTGTTGTGATACGATTTAATTTTGGTTAAGTATATTTTAAAATGGCTAATAGTTAATTGGTAAACTGTAAATCAAATTTAATCGGATTTGTGTAGTCTAAAAGCTAAAATTATGAGAGAGTTTTTTTTACGTTTTCAAATTTTAATTCGGAAAATATAGATTTTATACTATTTTCAAAGAGATTTTATACTATTTTCAAAGAGATTCTATACATTTTCAAAGAGATTTTATACTTTCACCATTTAATTTCCTATTTCTTCGACGGTGACACACCTGTCGCATAACACAAACAGTTCTAGTGGTCCCAACGCGATTTTTTTATCTTCCAAGTCCCAACGCTATTTCTCTACCACAACTATAGAACAAGATACTTACTCATAAATATATTTCAAGAAATATAACAATTCGGTTTTGGTCTCTTTATAAACTAGTTAACCTAAAATGAAAAAAAACAAATGTTAGCAAAAAAAAAACGAAAAAGAAGTCAAAATTTAAATCATGAACCGAAGGTGTGTCCATAAATGTATTCAGAGCAAATAGTCTCGGTCAAAAACAAATATTATCTTACCCTGCATATCGTACAAGTAAAACATAAAATCCAAACATTCTATGTATATAAAAAGTTTGCACCTATTTAATTTCGTTAGCAAAAACAAAAGGATCAAAATGGCTTTAAGCAGTAAATGTATTTTTCTTGTGTTCTTATGTCTCACTGTTCTCTTGATCCCAGGTATATAATTTAAACTATAAATTTGTATTTTCTATGTGATATATGTCGTCTTATATATGTGCCCGTGCATACTATATACCTTTTTGTTGCTACAATATATCAGAATAATGCATTATAATTTAGAAAAAGAGATTCATGTTTAAGGATTTTTATGTTTCTAATTGCTACACTATATTTTTGTAATATAAACAACATATATTAATTGCAGAATTTGCCAAAGCTCAAGGTAAAGGGAAACCGATCGTGATAGGTACATGCAATGAGTTTCCACACTGCAATCAGACTTGCGTTGAATCAAATTTCTCTGGTGGAAAATGCGCCCCTTTACCACCGGCTCGCATTGATTTTGTATGTGTTTGTTATCCAAAATATTGAGGATATTGCATTAGTAATATAACATCCCTTTATTATTTAAAAAGCATTTTTAAGACTAATTTTTGTTTAATAATTTATTTATGACACTTTGGTTGAGTTGTCATCGCCACATGCCTAAAATAGTAAAAATAAATATACAAAATGTTAAATATATAATAAATAAAATTCACATTTAATTTTAAATGTGATAATTTTATAAAATATTTATTCATGAAAAATCATGGACATCAACCTTACAATATTAAAAATAAATATTAATATAATTTTGTGTTGAAAACTTTTTGAAAAGACTACTAATGCAGATTTTTTTTAATTCTCGTAACTACATATTTATATAAATAAATAAAAGATAAAATATAGAAAGAGTAAATGCACAAATCCAACTTCACAAACACTATTCTGGACAGTTATTAGGCATTAGTCGAATCTTTTTCGAGGCTATTCGAATACCAGAGTCGTAAAAAAACACTACTTTGAATTGCAATGTCAGTTTTATAATAAGTTTGACTGTTTTTTTTTCCCTTCTTACGTTTTTTTAAATATTTTCCCCCTAACTTGGAACTCACTTATTTCGACTTTAATATTTTACCACCTAACTACCCAAACACAAAAATTTATTACAATTTTTAAATCGGAATATTTCAAGATAAAAAGATTTACTTACGTAAGTGTTGTTTGATAAGTACTACAGTATATCGTATTCCTGTATAATTACTAGTTGTACTAGTAAATGTTACACTGCAATTTATGGATAATTAAGTAAATTATTTTCTTATAACTCCCCTAAATCAGTACATGTTCCATCTATTAAATTAAATGTCATATAAAACGAAAACCCCATTTCATTAAATTAAAATTGTTTGTTCATCTTTTTTTGAAAAACTCTATTAATCTGTTTTTAGTTTCACTTATTTGCTAACTTCTTTTCCTTGTGTTAAGTCTCGAACTTCAATTAACTCGAGGTGCGTTATAAACACATTTATATAGAGAGAGCTTATACTATAAAGTCTATAAATAGAGCTTATTATCAAAAGTAATCATAGATGTTGACATTAACTCATTAAGTGAAACACTCGAAAATAGCCAAACTATAATTTGAAAATTGACCAAGCCATGACACGACAAAGACACGAGTCTGCTTCTAAGGACACAACAAGAGCTTAAGATGCACCTTAAACAGCTAACGAAAAATCTAAAGTCCAAAACCCATAAAGACATGACTATTATTATTGCTCTGACATCATCCTAAGCAACTCAAGGGAAATGAACTCCTCCGGTACTTCCCCCACCAACTCCACCGCCTATACCGTTTCCTAAGCCACCGCCTATCCCATTTCCTAAGCCACTGCCTGGTCCTCCACCAACACCACCAAGTCCACCAAAGCCAAGAGTACCACTGGGACCAGAGACACCTCCACCGACGCCACCGAAAGGTAAACCATTGTCTCCGATGCCGGAATATCCACCACCGAATCCGAGGTAATTCTTCTGGTCAGAGAGTCCTCCGGGGACGTTTCTTGCGCCACAAGCAAAAGCTGAGGCTAGGGCAAGAACCGAGAAGAGAGTGAAAAACAACTTCGCCATAATCTTCCTCGAGTGGTTAAAAACGGTATTTAAAAAGTAGATAAACTTTGAGTTAATTGTGTTTGTTTCTTTGCCGAAAATCTGGGAGATATGTTGGGTCCTTTTAAAGGCAGAGAGACCACATATAAGACCACCTCCAATGGAGGTTCTAACAATTGGAGGTTCTAAATATAAATATGTATGTAAGTATATATTGTATATGTGTATGTAGTTATAGGGTCCATTAAATAGTATAGAACCCTTTTCAAAAGTTCTAAAAACTTTTGGATTTATAACTTTTGGGGAAGGTTCTACACTATTTAATGGACCCTACAATTACATACACATATATAATATATACATATACACATATTTATATTTAGAACCTCCAATGGGTAGAACCCCCATTGGAGATGCTCTAAGAAACAAAAAAAAAGTGGCCGGTGTAGATAGTTATTGCCTATGTAAATGCTTTAACCAAACGCTCTGATATCAAGTTTAAGTTTATCTACATTCAGAAAGTGACTGATGGTGGCGCAGTAACTAACGTTCCACAGCGTCTTAGCGGTTGAGAAGTCAATGCGGTCAGAAAATGTTGTTGACATTTTGAACGATATATTAACACGGTAAAATAAAGAATTAGAGGCATTTAACTATTAATAATCAGTTTAAGACTTTTATCTAAAAGCGATCAAATATCTAAAAAATATCATGTCCTGGTTCTCTTTTGTAAATGTCGAAATGATGATAAAAGATGATCTGATGCAAAATATTAGCCACCCACAATTAACTCGGTAGTGTGTGAGTCGTTGATAAAAAAACGACTATCTCGTCGGTTGAGACCTAATTAATATTATTGCTGAAATTACATGAAGAAAATATGGCTTGTAATGCATTTTTGTCAAGGATACAAGTAATAAAAACTTGGGTGCATTTTAACAAAAGAAAACAATCATTAATTGGTGTATTACATATATAGACTTTGATGATTGACCAAAGAAGAAAAATAAAAGGTAAGAGTCTCCTGTTTTACAAATAAGTTATTAAAGTTTCTGAAAAAAATGAAGAAACATGAAAGTTAACTGAAATCATTTTCGTAAGTTAATAAAACCATGCTTAACTTCAGCTAAATGGTTTTTTTTTTGAAACACTTCAGCTACATGGTAGTAAATGTATTTCGTTCGTCTAGCTAACTTCAGCTTTTAAGAGAGACTTCTCTAGCTTTTGGTAGTTTGTAACATATATACATATATAGTGCGTGTGTGTGTATACATATTTTGCAACAATTGAAACTTTCATGATTCATGGTCATGGAGCACGAATAGTTTGAGCTTCCACCGTAAATAGAAAACAGCTCAAGCAATGCATTATAGTGCATTCACCATTTAATATTAAGATACTCCACCGACGATATTCTCGAGTCACACGACTCACTAGTAATCTCCATACGTTAAACAGTATATTGTTTCAAATTAATCTGTCACACACTTTTTAATGAAATTTATTAAACAATTTGAAATCCAGTTAGATTTAGTTCAGGAAAATAAACAGAAAATTTTACAACATACTTTTTTTTTGAAATATCAAAAAATTTAAAATATTTGCTGTCGGCTGTTTATTTATTTATGGGGGTCTCTTTATTTATTTGGTGTTTTGTAGACTGTTGGCAAGAAGTAAATAACTACATAACTCCTCTCGTTCATAATAGTTGATAAATATTTCGTTCATATAAATGGTACTTGATTAGTCTACAGAACTTATATTCTGTTTTCTTTACAATGGAATCACAGATTTTGTTTTTCATCAACTTTTCCAAAAGAGTTCTAAGACCGATATTTTTGTTGTCCTCCATGCAAATTGCAATTATATGAATATCTTGGGGCACAAGCAACACTGTTTCACCTCACGCAAACAAAATAAAAACTCTATTTATTGATAGCACAAGTATTATCTCAAGTAATTAATAACAAACATCATGAAAAAAACATAAAACAAGCAAACACTAAAACATAACATCGGGAAAATAAAAACTTACAACATTTAGAAAACTGATACAAACATTATAAACCCTTGGATCAATCTTTGGTTTATATAGGAAAAAACGTTTATATTATCAAGGGTGAGGTAGAACGCCACCACAATCGCTTCCACCGCCAATTCCTCCCAAACCACCAACTCCGCCTACACCACCGAGTCCACCTACACCACCAAGACCTGAACCACCACCTATTCCACCACCAAGACCTGAACCACCGCCTAGACCACCTACACCACCGAGGCCACCTACACCCCCTCCTAGACCACCAATAGGTAGAACTCCGGCAACACCACCGACTCCACCGGCTACACCACCAAGACCTGTTCCAACACCACCAACTCCAGCAGCTCCACCGACGCCAGCAAACGCAACAAAGTTCTTTTGGTCGTCAAGACCAGCTCCAACATTCTTGGCCGGTGCCGGTCTTGTGGCGGTGACGGACTGAGCCACCGTGAGAGCAACGAGGAACACGGCTAAACACCTAACTGCCATCTCTTGTTACTCTTTTTTGTAAAGTAACTTTGTTTTGTGTTTTTGTTAGGTAGAAAAAGTAGTGAAGAGTGCATAACACATTGGGAGGTTTATATAGGAAAATGAATGGTTAAAATTAGGATTGTAAAGACAGATGGAGATAAGTTGTAATAAATGTATGCTGGACTATCAATATAAAGTGACAAATTGAGTAAATAAGTTATAAAATTTCGTATTGATTTTCTTAGTGTCAACATCTAGAGCTAACTGATACTAAACCAATTTTCTCGTCTTAATATTCTTTCTTTGCGCTCTTAAAATTTTGCCACCGAGTTTTTTATCGTTTAAGTGCTTGATTGTTTCCACATCACTCAAGAAACGCAGACTTTCGCAGCTTGCGGCGGTGAGCCAGTTCAAACAATCATACAAACCGCTATAAATCGTTTCAAACCGCTCCGAACCTCTTAAAATCAAAAGCTGGTTCCAGCTAGCGTTTGTGGTTGCGGGTGGATAAATAAATATAAAATTATTTTCAAAATTTTTAAAAAATTTTAAAATTCAAAAATTTAAAATGGAAGTATTATAAATAAAAATATATACATATTTTATATATTAATTTAAGTTCACAAACATTATTATAATTTTTTTTATAAAAACCTAAACTAACTATTCATTATAATTTTTAAAAATTAATATACATACATATATAAATATATACACTTATATAAAATGAAATAAAATATTCTTTTAAAAGTTTCGATATAAATATCCAGAACAAATTTTATTAAAATTATAACTTTCGACTAATTTAAAAAATTAAATAAATAAGCATAATATTTTTTATTAATCATATTATATTGATAATTATTATATTTTATTACAATAGTTTTTTATATTTTTTAATAATATTATAATATGTTAATATTGGTAATTTATTATTAAACAGCTGCAATATCTTATAATCAACCAGTCACAAATATCCCGCAAACACTACAATTTTAAAACGTTGCGCCAGTCATACAAAACGTTTAATAACGCTTGAAATCGCAACCATCCGCAACCGCAACCGCTGCGTTTAAACCAGTCGGACCCTAACTCGTATATGTTTCTGTATATATCAGAGATACAAACGTATTTTTGCGTGTTTCTCGTACGCAGATTAGATTTGACATCAAAGTTATATATCATGAGTCTCATATAAGGAACGATGTGTATCCAAAACTCTGCACTTTGGTTTCATGTGTAGATATATTATACATACTTAAGAAATTGATATCCATACAGAATATGTAGATATTAAAACGAAAAATGTAATATAAATATTCCCTCTGTTTTTAAAAGATATATGTTTTAGAAAAAAAAATTGTTTTAAAAAGATATATTTTTTACATTTTTAATACATTAATTAATGAAAAATTGTACATTTCCAAAAAAATAATTGTATTTACTAAAATCTTATTGGTTCAAAATTATGGGGAACTGTTAATTAAGACAAACAATGCATTAGTAAATAAAATTTTATGTTTTTCTTAATAAGTGTGAAAAATCTAAAACATGGATCTTTTAGAAATAGAATGAGTAGTATATTACATAATACTCCCTCTGTCCCACTTTAAGTGGTGTTTTAGGGTTTTTTTTTGTCCCATTTTAAATGATGTTCTCTTTATCCTAGAGAAAATTAAATGTCAATTTAAATTTCTGACCAATCACAAAACACTGTATCTTTTTTTAATTGGTTGAACTAATTTTATTAAATGATATTTTTATGCAATCAAGATAAATTACATAGAATTTTGTATTTTCTTAATCCTTGTGAAAAAACCTTAAAACCCACATAAAATGGGACAGAGGGAGTACTATATACAATACAAGTGCAATAAATGGGAGCATGCAGAGCATGTGGCTGCATCCAAAGCCCCAAGTAAATAGAGCATGTAAATGCATTGAATAGACAGGTTGGAAAAAAAAAGAAGTAATATGGAGATTAACAAAATTAAAGAACACTTGATTTGTATATTTTAGAAGGGTTAGAAACAATCTTTTTCATATTTTAAGCACACGGACTTGGATTTAAGATCCATATATGGTCAAAAACAATTTGGAGGAGATGAGATACATCTGAGTAATAATTCATAACTGAACTATACACCCAAAACAGGTGGAATATAAATGGTCACTGAAAAAGTAAATGATCACGAGATTTCGATCAGTAGCAAATATTATTCTTTAGAACAAAAAAAAAACAATATTATTCTATCCGACGCATCATAATGCATCTGCAACATTAAGAATGACAGCGTGAAGCCAGTTAAAATAGTTGTTCGTTGGACCTTTTTTTTTTTTTTTTTTTGAAACAAGTTGTTCGTTGGACCTTATAGTTCAATTATTTCACCTCCTTTAATGCTCTTTTCTCCTCATACCCAAAAGAGTTTCATACTAGTATACTACTATACAATATATATTGTCGCTCTTCTCTTGGGATTATTAACTTATTAAGTATACATAGAAATTTACGAATGAGCATAATACATTTAAAATATGTAAGTACGGATTCAAATATAATATATCGTGAAATCAAAATTCGATTCTATTTTGTAACATATCTGGTTATATTTTAATAAATTTGTAAGTATAGATCGGATACAGATATAACATATCGATTTTGTATCACATCACAGAATTCATAAAGTAATCATATATCATTTGGGTTCAGATTTTTTTGTATCGATTTGGGTTATACCGAAGTAAAATACATAACTAAAAGTCTAAACATAAAAAATTTAGTACTTAAACTGAATAAAAAATATTTAATACAATATCAAATTAAAAAAATAGCAACATTACAAAATTTATAACACTAAAATACTTAATAATGATAATAATCCAAAACTCAAAAAAATTGTAATCCGTAACACATGTGGTATGTATACTGCATACATAACTATAACTATATATGTTCGGCTTGGTTCAGGCTATGTTCGGTTATCGAGTAAACCTAAACTGAATCCGATATCCAAAGTATCACAATATAAAACCCAATCAAGTTATTTGCTGGATTCAAATCCGATCTGATACATTTTTTTGGATCTGGTTCCGGTTTGGGTTTGGGTTTTTATGCCCATGCCTAATTAATAAGTCTTAAGGACTAACCATATATTCTAGTTTTTGGTAAGATGACCCATGGACCTCCATTTTCGTTGGGCCGAGCCTGTTAATTGTATAAGCTAATACGGCCTTGTGTACTAGTGGTTTGGTTGCTTATGAAAAAAATGGCCGAGCAAACAAGTTTGGAAATAGAATTCAGACACGTTGCAAATGTACTTCACGCCTGATTTATCCGATCCAGGCACCACCGAACTCATCTCCCCCAAACTCCAAAAGTTTAGTTTCTCTTTCATTTCCCCCAAACTTATCAAACTTTCAAAGTGAAAAAACTTGGGTTGTTATTGTTGTCGTTAAGCTATGGCTAAGAAGATTGGAGTGACGATGGAAGTTGGGAAAGATGGTGTTGCTGTGATCACCATTTCGAATCCTCCTGTTAACTCTTTGGCCAGTCAAAGTACAAAAGCTCAATACTTTGGAATCATTTCTTTTCTGAAAGTTGCTTTTTTTTTTGAGCTGATCTTTGGTTTTGTGGGGATTCTTCAGTTATTTCTGGGTTGAAGGAGAAGTTCCAAGACGCTAATCAGAGAAGTGATGTTAAGGCCATTGTGTTGACCGGTAAACATAATGAAATTGAGTTTCTTTAAGCTAAAGATTGTGAATTCTTAAACTATAAATATTGAAACTTTGGTGTCTCAGGGAACGGTGGAAGATTTTCTGGTGGTTTCGACATCAATGTCTTCCAGCAAGTTCACAAGACTGGTAAGAAAGTTTATTTCTTTCGTACGTTTTGTAAGTGAAGTTGTTATATGTGTTCTGTGTTTTGAAAATATCTTTTCTTGTCAGGTGATATATCGCTTATGCCTGAAGTATCCGTTGATCTTGTGTGCAACCTTATGGAAGGTATTAACTTTGGTTTAGGTTGATATGTTTGTCAATACGATAGCCTGAAGCTATTGCACGTTGTGATGTTTGATGCTGTTTTTTTTTGTGGTTATTAAAGACTCTAGGAAGCCGCTTGTTGCCGCAGTTGAAGGACTAGCTCTTGGTGGTGGTTTAGAACTGGCAATGGTTGGGACTTTTCAAGTTTATTTCCCGCATTTAAAAGTAACTTCTTTTTGTTGTTGCTGTGTTGATTGTTCTGTGACTCGAAACTCTTTAGGCGTGTCATGCTCGAGTTGCTGCTCCGAAAGCTCAACTAGGCTTACCAGAGCTTACACTTGGAGTTATTCCTGGTTTTGGAGGTATTGATTTGCTTGGTCTTCTTTTAAATAGAAGAGATAATTGTGTATCAAGGGATACCATTCAAAAGTGCGTGGTAAATATTCAAAGCTAATTGTGTCTGTGAAGGAACCCAACGTCTTCCAAGATTAGTAGGCCTAGAAAAAGGAACTGATATGATACTGGTAAGCCTTGGCGTTTTCTGCAGTTACAGCAGTTTACATCTGGTTTGATTTTCTGAGAATTTTGTTACTTTTGTAGCTTTCAAAGTCCATATCCTCAGAGGAGGGGCAGAAACTTGGTCTTATTGATGCTTTGGTGCCGCCTGGAGATTTGTTGACCGCGTCGAGGAAATGGGCTCTAGACATTGCAGCTGGACGTAAACCCTTTTTGCGGTCACTGCACAGGACAGACAAAATTGGTTCATTATCTGAAGCACGTGCTATATTGATGAATGCAAGACAAGTAGCCAAGAGGATAGCCCCAAATATGCCTCAGCACCTAGCTTGCATTGAGGTGATTGAAGATGGAATCACCCATGGAGGATATAGTGGTGTTCTCAAGGTAAATTTTTCTTTATTATCTCTCCTGTTTGTACACATTGGACATCTTACTCTCTACTAACTAGAAAAGAAAGACTGCTTAATTCGGGTAGTTTCCTAGTTTGGTACGTACCTAAACTCCTTGATTCACTATGCAGGAAGCAGAAGTTTTCAAGCAATTAGTACTGTCAGACACGGCAAAGGCTCTTGTTCATGTCTTCTTTGCGCAGCGTGCAACATCAAAGGTGAGAATTGCCAAAGCTTTTAATTCTCCTAAAGCTGTAGTTTCCTTAGTAATTCTAGCTTCCACATTCAACCTTTATCCTTAGCATCTTTTAAAACACTTCTTCAGGTGCCTAAGGTAACTGACGTTGGATTGAAACCGAGACCGATGAGAAAAGTTGCAGTGATTGGTGGAGGTCTGATGGGTTCTGGCATCGCTACTGCTCTGCTTCTAAGCAACATAAGAGTCGTGCTCAAAGAAGTAAATTCAGAATACCTTCTCAAGGGAATTAAATCAGTTGAAGGTTTTTATCTCTATCCATAACATATCCAGTTACTACTTACTAGAAGTGTCTATCTTGGTCATAATAGATGCAATGAAGTGAGTTTTTTTTCTTCTTGTGACAGCAAATCTCAAAGGCTTGGTTTCTAGGGGAAAACTGACGCAAGATAAAGCAGGCAAGGCCTTCTCTTTGCTCAAGGGAGTACTCGATTACTCAGAATTCAAAGACGTGGACATGGTCATAGAGGTCTGTATATCCAAATCTAGTTAGTTCTAAGAGAGGGTCAACTAGTGTATAGATGTTTCCGCTGACTATAAAGCGTTGCTCTTGGTATCAATTTTCAGGCAGTGATTGAAAACATTCAGTTGAAACAAAAGATATTCAAAGAAATTGAAGAGGTCTGTCCACCAAACTGCATTTTGGCTAGCAACACATCTACTATCGACCTCAACGTAATTGGAGAAAAAACTAACTCAAAAGATCGCATTGTTGGTGCACATTTCTTCAGGTCATTCTTCAATGTCAGAAAGAGTTTTTATACTTTTTTGTATTTTTTTAATGTGTCATCAACAGAGTTTTGTCTTCTTATAGCCCGGCACATCTGATGACTCTTCTGGAGATAGTTCGTACAGAGAATACATCTGCTCAGGTGATTCTTGATCTCATGGCGCTCGGAAAGGCCATAAAGAAAGTCCCCGTGGTGGTTGGCAACTGCATAGGTTTTGCAGTGAATAGGACATTCTTTCCGTATACACAAGCTGCTCACATGTTGGTCAATCTTGGTGTTGATTTGTTTAGAGTAGACAGTGTTATCACCTCTTTCGGCTTGCCGTTAGGCCCTTTCCAGTAACTCTCTCCTTCCTTGTCTCGTTAACTTCATACACGGTGTATGTCAGCAACTGAAGAAAGCTTTACTTCTCAGGCTAGGTGATCTGGCTGGACACGGGATTGGAATGGCAGTTAAGGATATATACGCCAAGGCATACGGTGACCGAATGTTCGTCTCTCCATTGACAGAGCTTCTGCTTAAGACCGGGAGAAATGGTATGACATTGCTCTTTGCCTTTTGAAGATATCTCATCTGCTCAACTTTTAACGTTTGCTCTGCTTTCAGGGAAGATCAACGGGAGAGGATACTATATCTACGAAAAGGGAAGCAAACCAAAACCTGATTCATCAGTGCTTTCTGTTGTTGAGGAATCTAGGAAACTTACTAACATCATGCCCGGTGGGAAGGTAAGGAAGCCTTTGTCCTTCTTAACTTCATGCACATTGGGTCCTCTTTCTATATAATGCAGCCTAGTCTTTCTTTTTCAGCCTATATCAGTAACTGATAAAGAGATTGTTGAGATGATCTTGTTCCCTGTGGTTAACGAGGCGTGCCGCGTCCTGGATGAAGGAGTTGTGATCCGAGCCTCAGACTTGGACGTTGCTTCTGTCCTTGGAATGAGTTTCCCTTCTTACCGGTGAGGATTGTAAAAAGCATCTCGCTGAGTCTCTTCTTGTCATCACACTAAAGGAACATGGTGATGATCATTTCTTATGGACCTTATGGTCAACATTATGTATCTTACCTTGTTGCAGTGGGGGACTTCTTTTCTGGGCGGACACGGTTGGACCAAAGTACATATATGAAAGGCTCAAGAGATTGTCGGAGACTTATGGCAGCTTTTTCAAACCATCTAGGTATCTGGAGGAAAGGGAAATGAAAGGAATGCTTCTGGTAAAGTCTCTCAACTTTCTTTTCAGTTTATGATGTGGCAATAGAACACAGTCCCAACCTATAGACAAATCTATTAACGATATGAGAATAGACCAATCGCCAATCATAGCTAGAGATATAAATAATATGAGACTTTACCACTGGGCTGTAGGATTGTTCTTTGTAGTTTTGGCTAGAACAAATAATTTGAACGCCTACTAAGAGAAGCTATGAAATAAATGTTTCTAAGCTTATGAATGCATCAGTCTATTATTCATTTCTAGTCTTTTGCATTGTAATTTATGATGAAATCTCTGGGTTTTTTTTGCTGCAGAGTGAACCTAAATCGTCGAGATCTCGATTGTGAATGCATAAAAGTGAAAGATGGGTTGGAACATGTTTATGCAGGAGAGGCGAAAGTGTTGGTCACCACTAATGAGAACAAACCAGTCTCTTGTTGTTTCGAAGAAGTTTGTTTTGAACACTTGAAGAACTCATTTTTAATGTTCTTAATAAAATGTTTGTAGAGTGACATCATTCTCAGATATGTTTTACTTGTTCTTGTCATAGAAAATCTGGTCACATTTACATTTTTTGTAAAATTAGAAACTACTGTTATTATATGTTACTCTCAAATTCTACAAAAGTAGAAAGAAAACATCACAAACATAAACAACAGAATGAAGCAACAAAGAACACATGATACTAACTCTTAATATGTTAATTATGTGTAGTAAAGAAACAAAGCTATGCAAAATGTACACCAGCCAGAGGGGCTTTGGTGAGTTGACTTTTAGAAGAAAAGAAAGAAAGAAAACTAGTGTCTATCACTCTCCAATTCACATGCCAATGTTGGTGACGCGGATTTCACCATGTTGTTTATGTTCTCTCTGGTAACTAATTGTTGTCCTACGTAGAGTATACTTTATTTGACTCAGAGGTCTCTCTTCTCCTCTACAGCTGGAGGTTTATGATGATTGCTTGAGGTATTTGTTGTGTACATCGGCTGCTGCGGTTTGTTGAGTGCAGGTTGAGTAGTGGCTTGTGAAGCTCCATTCACAACTGGTGGTATTTGCTGAATCCCATTCTCCGTTTTCACAGTCACGGTTGGAGCTGTTGAGTGTGACTGTATATGGCTTCTTGCTAAATACGAACACTTTGATTCTGCAAAACCAACAAACTTAACTAGCTTTAGAGAAGAAAAGAAAGAAAACATCACAAACATAAACAACAGAATGAAGCAACAAAGAACACATGATACTAACTCTTAATATGTTAATTATGTGTAGTAAAGAAACAAAGCTATGCAAAATGTACACCAGCCAGAGGGGCTTTGGTGAGTTGACTTTTAGAAGAAAAGAAAGAAAGAAAACTAGTGTCTATCACTCTCCAATTCACATGCCAATGTTGGTGACGCGGATTTCACCATGTTGTTTATGTTCTCTCTGGTAACTAATTGTTGTCCTACGTAGAGTATACTTTATTTGACTCAGAGGTCTCTCTTCTCCTCTACAGCTGGAGGTTTATGATGATTGCTTGAGGTATTTGTTGTGTACATCGGCTGCTGCGGTTTGTTGAGTGCAGGTTGAGTAGTGGCTTGTGAAGCTCCATTCACAACTGGTGGTATTTGCTGAATCCCATTCTCCGTTTTCACAGTCACGGTTGGAGCTGTTGAGTGTGACTGTATATGGCTTCTTGCTAAATACGAACACTTTGATTCTGCAAAACCAACAAACTTAACTAGCTTTAGAGAAGAAAGCTTCTTCAATGCGTTCTGTTGTGAAGCACGAGAAACTTAACTGTACCTTTGAATTCTGCGTAAGAGATAAGTCGAGTAAGGCAATCTCTGAACTTGGTTAACACCACTCTCTCCTGCTCTGCGCAAATCTCTGACTGCCCCTGTGAGTTTGTTCTGCAGCCACCAGGGTCCACTGAACCATTAGGTTCAGCTGCTGCTACCATGAAGATGGTGTCTTGTTCATCACACATCAAAGACAAAGTTGCTGGAGATAGCGGCTTTCCTTTAGAACCATCATCTTTATTGCCATCAGTTGCAACCATAGTGACATCACCGGCATCTTTATTGCCTTGTGAGTTGTAAGAAGCTAACGATGTTTGTGTTTGATCTTCAACCCGTTGCTCTGTTTCATTTCTTTTATCTAACAAGGGTTCAAAGGAAGACCAATGAAAAATACACATAGAGCTAAGCCCTCAGCAATACAGAATTTTTATCACTCAAAGTTTCACCTGTTAATGTTTTTGTTGTTTCTCCGGCTATAGCTACCAAAACTGAGCAAAGCGCTTTCACATCCTGTGGCTGGATAATCTCTGCTAAGAGAGACCTACAAAACAATACAACATATAACTCAGTTTTATCAAGCTCTTTGGATCAACTATATAAAGACCAGAAACTTCACCTATATACAAACTTTGATGGAGTTGATGAATTGCCACCAGCCCTAGTAACAGTTGCCGGAGATGTACCTGAGGTTGGGCCACTAGTTCTTCCATTACTTGCCTAATTACCATTAACCAGAATTCAATTTCACCAAGCAATGGATACCAAAATCCATTACAGACTAAACTGGGAAATTGTGAACCTGTTGAAACTGTCCAAGACGATAGGTAGATGAATCTTTGGTTGCTTGGTTGAAAGAAATATCCTGACCTTTCCTTCTCTTAGGTGCTGGGAAAGGAGCAAAGGCGGAAGAACCAACAGCTCCAGCAATGGCTGCGTTTGCTGCTAGTTGGAGATAAGCCATGTTGTTGGCATGTTCACCGTGAAACAAAGCTCGTCTCTCCTCACTTCCGTCAAAGTTTTTGCAATCTAAGCATCCGCAGTTCTCGGAACAAAGTACGTTTGCTTGAAAACACTCACAATACTTCTTAAGGCATCCTGATTTCTTGCAGTGGCATCCTTTGTTGTGTTTCCCTAACAACAACACAGCTTCACCAATCTCTTCCTGCAAAATACAAATCTCAACAGGTTAAGTCTTCTAACAACTGAAAAATGTAATTGTTTTTGCACAGCGTACCCTTTTATCCCTTGGACTGCTAGCGATTTTGGGCCTGAATGCATTTGGATTCCGGTCAAGAGTTGCTTCGACAGCATCTCGTCTTGCGGGTTCGTTATCAACATTGTTGAAACAGTTGACACAGTTACAACCATCACAGTATGTTCCGGATGCAAAGCATTCACAGTACCTGACACGACATGGCAGAGTCAAAGTTTACGAACATGCATAATCCATAATCTCATATCCCAACATGTCTCTAGAAACTAAGAAGCAACATGAGTGGGAAAGACTTATTACAGTTTCAAGCAGCGAGAGTGTTTACAGTTGCAGTGCTTCTTCTTATGAGGGGTGGTTACATCTCTACCTTCCACAACAGGCCTTGCTCTAGATTTTGGAGATTCCGGCTGCCCTCTGCCAAATAAACCAAAGAATAAAAGGTTGAAAACTTCAAAAACACACTTTGTGGTAATATTAATACGAATAAGAGTTGTAAGAAAGCTTTAGTCTTTGGACAGAAACAATCAAAACGAGTTTCACCAGATAGTTTAAAAGGTTTAATATATTTAAACCATTTTCATCATCCCAAAATCAAACTTAAAAAGTTTGAATTTTTCTTCAAGTCAACACTTAACGTAGACTTACTGAAGTTTGATTTGCGATTGTGACGTCACCACTGGTAGCATCGGTTGTGCAACCGGGTGAAGCCGCGACGTTGTCGTTACCGGTGAAGGAACTGAGTGAGTGACGACGGAAGAAGCCGGTTTAGACAGTGAATGTTCGTCGGAACCACCAGTGAAGTCGAGTTGCCTCGCTGGCTTCTTCTCCAGGAAACCAGATTCATCAGATAAACCGTCCTTTTTTGGCGGGAAATCTCCTCCGCCGCCGCCCTCACCCATCTGTAAGAAAAAATTCAAATCTCAAATTTCCCAAAGAAACCCAAAATTTTTCCTTTTTTAAATTTTCCCTTGAGAATAAAAATCATAAATCAGAGGAAACACACAGAGAAAACCCAGATCCGTATATCCCGCGACGGAGCGCGAAAAAAAAACACTATAACCGCTTCGGCTGTTAAAAGAGCTCAGACGAGAGACTTTGAATTTGATAAAGGTATTACCTTTGAGAGAGAGAGAGAGATGGGATTAATTAGGGTTCTATTGGGTTTTAGCTCTTGAAGAAGAAGAAGAAGAGATTAAAAGTTTTAAACAGCTGAAAAAAAAAAGATTATGGGCAAACACTTTCGGTTTTGTTCTTCTTCTTCTTCTTCCACAGCATCTCTCTCTCTCTCTAACATGTTTTTGAATTTTCATTTTTTCTGGATTATAATCGACGGTTAGATTTGCGTGGCAATCTGATCGTACGGATCTGTCAAATGCGCTGATCCAACGGTTTGAATTCATATAAGCTTTAGTCTTTCTACCGTCCGATTAAAGTGCGTATTTACTATTTAGATATTTTTTTAAAAAAAGGAACGTCGCCTGAGAGATTCGAACTCTCGCGGGAAAATCCCATGTACTTAGCAGGCACACGCCTTAACCACTCGGCCAAAGCGACTTGTTGTTCAGAAAGAATAGCTAATTCAAAATATTCTGGCACAAATATTTAGACGTATTGCCATATATATATAGCTTTTGGATGACATACGTGACTGCTGGGGTCACCGGCGGAGCTATGTGAAGAAGAAGAGGTGTGAATCGTAGGTATGTGAACATACTCTTACTCGGGCTTATGGCAAGATTCCATAAAAGGTGTATGAAATCAAAGCTTAACCAGAGCTATTGATATGAAGATTGATCATTAGGCCATCTTTAGTATATGTAGGTATCTAAGAGAGTCTCTAACTAGTCACTGGAATCAGCCGGATTAATGCCTTGTATCTTTGAAAGCATATTGAAGTGATAATTTTCTACTGGGAAGATACATTGATTATGTTTACTCGCTCGGATCAAACTCAAGGCCAAAGTTTAAAGGAGCTTTCCACTAAGTTATTGTATCATCACTCTCTCTATGACTCTATGCTTATTTTTGTTCCTCATTTCACTTTTATCTCTTCCGTTTTTGTGTTTACTACTAGTATCATAAGTAGTTTTGCAAGCCTGTGATTTGGTCTTAACACAAAAATACATGATCTTAGAGCCCTCTAATGATAGAGAAATGGAACTAGTGATTGTTTTTGTGAGCTCAAATGCATCCCAGAGTAATCACACACGCACCCGAATTTTGTGCATCTGGTCGTTGACTTAATACAATTCCCGCGAGTGCAGCAACAACATTATATATATATATATACCATTTAATCTCTCAACAACTATCATTTGTAAATTATTATTAATAAGAATATAAAATGTTCTTGGTTATATAACTTATAAGTTAGTGGCTTTTTCATACGTATTTTAGTAAATTATTTTCTCACAAAAATCAAGAAAAGCAAAAGGTTTTCTCTATTCTTCTTCTTCTTCCGATGTATCAAATCTTCTTCTTCTTCCTCACAACCTTCAACAGTTATTACTATGTCTCTGCTCAGCTTCCTGCTCCTCCGCTCAGCAACGGCGAACTCGTCGCGAAATTCGAGCCGAGTTTAGCCATCATCACCGGAGTTCTCGCCATCATGTTCGCACTCACTTTCTTCCTCCTCGTCTACGCTAAGTGCTGCTACATAGATTTCCTATCAGGTTCCGGGGACGGAAGGCGGCAAGATCGTCTGATGTTCTTCAACCGGTCAAGTAACTCCTCAGCTCGATTCTCCGGTTTAGACAAGACAGCAATCGAGTCGCTTCCTACGTTTAGGTTCTCTGCTTTGAAAGGATCAAAACAAGGGCTTGAGTGCTCTGTCTGTTTGTCTAAATTCGAAAGCGTCGAGATTCTTAGGTTGTTGCCTAAATGTCGTCACGCTTTCCACATCGGATGCATCGACCAGTGGCTTGAGCAGCACGCAACGTGTCCTCTCTGCCGAAACAGAGTCTCAATGGAAGAAGAATCCTCTGTTTGTGTAAACAGTTTTCGGTTCTTGAATGAGTCTGGGAGAAGAGAAGATACGAGCTTGGAGCTTTACATAGAGAGAGAAGAAGAAGAGGAGAGAAGAAGAAGACAGAGAGAGGAAGTTGGTAGCTCATCGAGATTCAGCATCGGAGGGAGTTTCAGGAAGATTCTTAAATTAGGTCATAAAGAGAAACCCTTACTTGGTCCACAAGGAAGCGATAAAGATGAGAACAAGGTGATGCATAAGTTCAATCATAGGGTTGTTGTGTCTGATGTTGTGTTCAAGAATCGTTGGAGCAACGTGAGTTCATCGGATTTGATGTTTTTGAATTCGGAGATGGTTAGTTCGATCTCCAGCGAGAGATTCTCATTTAAGAGAAGCGATGAAGAGGATCAAATAGGTAACTTGCGAATCGAGGAAGTGATGGAGAACAAGTTGAGTTCGATGAAAACTCTGTTGTTGTCCGAAAGCAAAGACTCTGATTCGAAATCAAGAAGCGTTATGACCGAGACAGGAAGAAGATCGGTCTCTGAGATCACAACGGTTCCTAGACTCAGTATTGCGGTTCATGGCGATTTCAGCGGTTCAACCGCAGCGACTGCGTCTGAGACGGAGGAAAGACGACGGCGTTTGTGGCTGCCGATTGCTAGGAAAACCGCTCAATGGTTTGCTAACAGAGAAAAAAGAACTCAAATTAATACAACATACCAACACTTTAATGTTTAGTTTATTTAATTTTCTTCAAACATTATAATTTTTCTTACAGACTTGTTATTTACTTTATGTTCTATACAAAAAAAAAATATCATTACACATGTTGGTTAAGATCAAAAGAAGTTGATTTGTAAGATAGATAGATAGATTTTGTGGAAAAAAATAGATAGATGGATTTATATAAATTTAGCATTTTATCAACAAAAAGAAGATAGATTTATATATAAAAAGTAATAACTTATGATATATTAGTGTCTTTAGACAAAAATTATATATATTAATGTCTTGATTTTTATAAAAAATGTTTTTCATTACATGGAACAAGTCAGCTAACCTGGCTAAGAAGCAGCCACGCTCATTTAAATTATATTATTATGACTGCATTATATTATTATGACTGCATCAACTTAGTTATACTTTCTGTCAACGACTACATCATATTCATATAATCAACAATACACTCTGTCTATTTATGAACTACCCTTGGGTTTTTCTCTTGATAGTTGTGTTCTTTTGTTTAGACTAACATTATACTAACTCGTGTATTTGAATGCATAATTATTAGTAGGTCAACTAACTGCTAATTTTGTTATTCTAACAAACACTACATCTACAAATTTGATTAGCAATAAAAGATCTCATTTTAATAAACTGAATGAAAATAAACACTGAATCTAGTCTAGGTTATAAATAAGCATTTAGTTTGTCACTTACTTAAAAGTCCCCATCAATAATATGAAGCCTAATCTCATATTTAATTTCTTTTTCGAATGTCCAACGACAATATTATATATCACCAATCGATATATGATACACAGATTTGTTTATTTATTCATCGATTTTTGGTGTAGGAGTCTGACTCCTTTGATTTTTTTTTTTTTGTGCACACTGACTCCTTTGATTTTGTCTTCATATATTTATAAATAAAATTATGCCACTATTTAAAATAGACGTATACACACAATATGCTTTCTAAAAGAGTAATAGTCCATATAATTAAATGGAACACCTTTAATTTTCACTTGAACATCTTTTTAACTTTGAAACAAGAGTATAGAACCTGGGATGCCTTGAGTGCAACACCATAGGGTAACCTTTTTAATATTGCATGATTTTAATATTTCATCTAAAAATCCTATAAGATAACAGGTTATATTTATATGTTGGTTGTATAATTAAGTACTGATCTGGAATTCCATCTACAAACGTCATTTATCCACAATTTCTTTAACTAATATATGGAAAAAGCAAAGAACATAAATTAAGACGAAATAGGTAAATGAGGCCAAAGATTGTTGCTACGTAGAAACGAAGTCATTGCATCATATCATACGGTCCAACTTTATGACGTTTATGAAATGGACAGGCAATTTTCTATACATTATTAAACTGAATCTAAGGATATGATAGAATATAATCAAGCTTAAACTATATATAATAAGTGTATTAGGTACAATATGGACTGATTCATAGAGAAAAAGAAATATGCAAAGTTGAAGTAAGGCTAAGGTGAACTTCTATGAGAGATAAGTATCAAGTTCTTCTAATCTTAAACTCCCATAATACTCTATTCTGGTATAAAACAACAATGATATTGTTTCGTTGAAGCTGCAGATACAACTACACCCTAACCTCTTGGATGATTTGACTAAAGAATACAACTGACCGAGCACAGGCCTTTAGACTGGCTTCATGATTTCTAACATTTGTTCTTTTCCAGATTAAACTGCTCAGTCTTAATCTCTGAGTTTAAGAACCCCATGTTTTTAGCATGTCTCCTTAGCCTTTGATGACATCTCCCAGCTCAAGCTTGGGTCTGCACTGCTGCAAAGAATGTTGTTATCCGTTAACAAAGTCATGCCCAACTTAGGATACATAACAAGATTACATATCCGGTGTAAGAAGTATACACATGTTGGAGAAAAATCTTTAATGTAAAGCAAACATACACTTCATGCCTTTGTGTGTGTAGTAACACACAATGTGTTCATGGATGCCAGGAACTCCTTCTTGTCACACGCATCTCAGATAATATACAGAAGAAACCATTGCAAATTTTCCCTCTGCAACTACAGCAAAAAGCAGAACTTGGTGTCACTGACACCTATGTATCTCCCAAGGGGCATGACTCACACTAATAGCGCATAATCTCCCTAACCATTTCAGAACAGAGAAAAACTGCACATTTTCTCGTCATCATTTCCCAGGAGACATGAATTATGAAGTCCAGCCGCCGGTTCTATTCCCAGAATGTGAAGTTTCCTTCATTCTTTTTGAGATACCCGCAGAAGATGATGAAATTGATGGCATGTTCACCTGCAAATTAAACTGCAGGCATGAGATGCTAACAGATAAGGTGAGTTGCATAATACAACAGTTGTTCTGGAAGAGGCACATGCAGACAGTTTATCTGTAGGACTGGACCTATGGCATTTGCTGATCTGACGCGTTCAAATACCTCGGCTTCATAAGAAATAATTGGTCCTCCTGCAAAACAGAGCTTCAAGAAAACAGAGATTTTGAAATAAATTACAAGAAATCAAACAAGCCATTAACTAGAGCTAACCCCGATGAATGATTTTGCTTGTGTCCATTGGCGTTGCACGAATATTGCTTGACCCGGGAACTGCCTGGAACATAAGTGACATATTTTTTGTCAAAGAACCTTCTCCTGAGATGAACAAGAAAATAATAATGCATACATTTCAGATAGAGAAAACTACATTGATAAACTATACCTGAGACTGATTTCTAGTTTGCTGTGCATGCTGATACTTTATTATAGTCCAGTCAAATATATAGTCGAGCTCATATCTTGCTGAAAAATATATTTTTAATAATAAAATAGATTATAATTTCCCGTATTTTGTTTTATATAATACTTCTTTTCGACTTATATAATACTTCTATTTCAATATAATACACTATAATTATCAAAAATATAAAAAGTAGCATATAATTTTTATCTTTTCGTTTTAACAAAATTTTAATTAATATCTATTTATAATAATACTATATTACATTTACGAATAATAAATATTTTCTTTTATATAACAAAAGTTTTAAAAAAAAAATTATATTTTTCAATAGATTTTATTCTATAAACAAAATTAAATTTCTTAATAAAATTGAATTATCATTAATATATTTAGTGGATATTATTTTTAATATCAAATAAAGTAAATAATACATGAAAAATATTGTATGTTTTTATTTTAGTAAAAGAGATTTTTCTCTTTAAAAAAATCTGTTTTTATCTCTAAAAAACGTCCATCTTTTTCTAAACAACAAAGTCAGAGTTTAAATAATCTTCTAAGCGTTTCTGTTCCTTTCAATTCTTATAAAAATAATCAGAAGATAACGTACAGCAAACAAGTGCATGAGATATTTGTGTGTTTAGTAATATTTGCAGGACAAACGTTTACAAGATACAAAATTACATGTCATCACATTATCCTTAAGAACCGATATGTAACGACACGTGGCTGATATCAAGTGGAGGAAAACGATTCGCTTAATCCAAAACACCACCACCACTCCCTCTTTTCTTAGCCTCTTTCCAACATAATACGAATCAAGAACTCACTCTTTCGTGTCGGAAGAAACAACAAGAAGCAACAACTAAACTCTACAGATGGCGATGATGTCAGCATCTTCGGTGTTTCTTTTGCCGGCTAACGTCACGGCTGCCGCCGGTGCTTCATCGTCCAGGAACTCCGTGTCTTTCTTACCTATGAGAAACGCCGCGGGTTCTAGGCTCGTAGTCAGAGCAGCCGATGAGGCCGCTCCAGAAACACCTGCCCCCGAAGGTGCTCCGGCAGCTGTAGCGAAGCCGGCTGAAGCTCCTGCCGCCAAACCCAAACCGCCTCCTATTGGCCCTAAGAGAGGGGCCAAGGTCAGCAAATCTAAACAATCTTGTATACACATACGCATGCATACACCAAAGTTTACATATCAATCGATCGATTCGTTTGTATATGTCTATGAACGATTTTATTTGAGTGACTTCATAATTCAATAGGGAAAAAATGTTAACACATTCTATGAAATTTTATGGGCTTCATAGTGAAATCAATTAGTATTTAATAAATTAGTCTACGTTTTTTTAATATAATTATTAGATTAGTCCATCTCTCATAACAAATTTTCATCTTATATTAATATCATAAACTGTTGGGGTTCGTAGGTCAAGATTCTAAGGAGAGAATCCTACTGGTTCAAGAGCACTGGATCGGTTGTGGCAGTTGATCAGGTAAACACATTTTTAGTCTCTAATTAACGATCTCTGAGTCACTTATGCATGTAATTAGGTAGGTTTGTAACGATCTAAGAGTCACTTATGCATATCATTAGGCAGGGGTTGTCGATTTTTTTTGACCGGGGTTACAAATGTGCAGGATCCGAAGACCCGGTACCCTGTTGTGGTCCGGTTCGCGAAAGTGAACTACGCGAACATATCGACCAACAACTATGCATTGGACGAGATCGAAGAAGTTAAAGCTTAAATGAGGGAGACCTAAAAAGAAGTGTGTGTATTTGGTTTAATCTTCATACCGGTCTTATCTGTTTGTAACTTGACCAGAACCGTATGTACCAAAACATTTACCATTATTTCTTCCATTTCTAAATTTTTATATCCTCTCTACTCTCTAGTCATGCCGATGCAAGATTCAGTTTAAACCGGTTTCAAATTTATTAGCAACATCAGCAAGGTTCTTGTCTCATCTAACCAACTGTGACAAGAAGATAAACAACTGAAGAACACTTATAAACTCGATTTTTTCAACTCATGGTTTACTCTTTATGTCAAAAGATTCTTACTACGGTAACAGAACCTAACTACGGATTCTAGCATCAGCACTGAAAGCATAAACAGAGAAAACATAACTTACTTAACAATCAAAAAGTTTCATTACTTTTTCAAGGTAAACTAATATGAAATATACAAAATCTCTGTTCTTGTTATTGTTATTGTTGTAACTTGTGGATCACTTTGAAGGCTTTGAAGTGACTTCGAGGGTAAGCAAAGAAAGGAGATCAACAAACGCTACAAAATCTCTGTTCTTGTTGCTCCTAATGTGTTGTCCAGTAAGTCTTTCCAGTACCTTCTGCAGATGTGAACCTTGTGGACCTGAATAATGAGCCAGACATTCAAAGTAAGGATCAAGAATCTGAATCAACAAATATATTGACAACATAAATTAGATTAGTATGTGCATATGAAACCAAATCCAAAAGTAAAAAACAATACTGATGGATAATTCCAAGGTCTAACAAATGAGAAGACATTCTCTCATCCTCTATCTAACACGTGACGCTATGACATAAACTACAAGTTTTAATATTATCATGATCTAATCAACTAATATGAACTTTTAAAAGCCAGAGACGGCGATGCAAGTTTGAATGAGTTGAATGCTGTGACTGCCATGGATTCTCAGAAAGTCGACAGATTCTTGGATCTTCTTTGCGTTGTACTTCTTGTCTCGTGACTTGTCCTCTTTTCCTTTTTTTTTTGTTTTCTAAAAAGAGGCTGAAATTTCCGCGGACCAAACTTAATGGGCCTTTACTACTATTAATGGGCTTTTCCTCTGCACAAAATCTTTGTTTAATTATTGCTTCTATAAGGGTCTCATAATAATAGGCTTTATAGAAATTGCAAACAAATCATACCTGCGAACAATAGACATTTGCTAGACGCAAACTTAAATAAAATTTTATATTATTTTGATATAAAAAAATAAAATAAAATTATATTAATACCTTTTTTGTCTTTGCATGTTATATTCTATTGGATTTTTATCCTAGAAAAATGTAGAACATTTGGATGTTTTTGTTAAATATTATGGTGATGTTTTGGCTTGGATTATTATTCTTTCCAACGACTAATTATGATAAACTCTACACTATTCAGTTTGACTAAAAAAAATTTGGCCCGGTTTGTCGTTTTAATCCGCTCGTGGTGTGGCATAATGGTATAACCCCGTGTTCATATCAACTGTGTGGTAAATTTTGTTCACTTTATATATCTGGTGAAATCTGCAGAAATCTATTTAGCAAAAAGTACGTACCACACTAAGAGGCCATAGCAAAAATCGTGAGAAACAACTCATCTATGGACCTACCTTGATAAGATCATGTGGGGACTTTTAACCAGTTGTAACGTCATGGGTTCGAATTATTTCATTGTTTCCCAATTTGGCTTTGTCACCATCCCACCAACAGTTCCTTCATTCATTTATAATCCAAATCTTTGCTCTATTGACATACATCATACACATATATATATAACATATTTGATATGTACATGATATATTAAATATTATATATTTGCGAACATACAAATAATCCCCTTAAACTATAAACAATGATATTATAATTCTGACCAAAATAATTGGCAATTACTCTCTCACTTGTTCAAGTTCCTTGTGTTGTCCGTGTCCATCCATGTGTGTATATGTATTACGTACACTAAAGATTGGCACAAATCAAATATATTTTAAAAATTAGAGATATGTATCATTCTATTAAAAGTAAAATTTGACTTTACACAGAAGAAGCAAATTTCTAAAATACCAAGAGAGATGATAATTTTTTTATAAAATTATAGCTTATGATATTTAATATAAATTTTAGGTGGAGTTTGAATAATCAAACCCCAAAGATAATAATTTAGCCTATGTACATACCTATCACTTCTGTAACCTCTACATATCAAGAAATTTGGAAAGAACCAAAATGAATCTTGAGCCGGTTCCGGAACTAAAATCCCCACAGAAAGAAACAATATGCATAATACATGTACTTGTGGGGGTTGTAGGTACATAAAAGTGATACAGAGACATGGGTGCAATAATGTTCCCTTTGAAAGTTTACCCATCTTTTTTTTTTTGCTAAAAAAGTTTACCCATCCCAAAATTAAATCCAGTACGTTTGAATTATTACTCTTTACGTACCCTTTTTTAGTAAAGAACTAGAATTTGAAAATTATATTATACGTAAACATATATTAAGAAAAAAATACCTTGGGGGTCTTGGGTACTTGTTGGAGAAGTAGTTCCTACTCGTATAACATACATTATTATAAATTTATTTCGGTATATACCTTGAGCGATGGACTTCTTTTTTTTTTTTTTTTGCTAAAGTGAGCGATGGACTTGTAAAAGTGAGTTTAAAGTAAACTTTTAAACATTGCGTCTAGTAAGTTAAGTGCTTGTTGCTTTCTTCTTTCGAATGTTTAGTGTAGACTGTAGAGGAATGTTTTTATTTCTTTCACAAGAGGTAGTTAAAAAAAAACATGGCATGTGAAACGAACAAACCCTAGTTTTTGCAGACTTTGGTAATTTGTACGATGGACGACCGATCCCATGTGTTACCCTTTTACTCTCTGTATAGAATTTGTCAAGATTTCCTTGTAGTTCTTAAATAGGTAATATGAGTTGACGGCACATGAGGCTAGATTCATGCATTATTATATATGATAATGTATATTGTCACAATCACCAGAATTCTGCTTCCAAGATATTATTGTGAACATATCCAGATCAAGCATTTTTGGTGGAACTTTAATTTTACTATTTATGGAACAAGTTTTTTTTTTGAACAAAGGCTTGCTATTTTTCTCAATAGATTGTCAAAATCTGATTGTGATCCGTCCGCTAGAAGACATCCTAATGTCTATATGAACCACTACCTATGTAACATGTATCAATAATTTATGTATGCTAAATTTCAGAAATGGATGCAATAATCTTTGTAGCATCAAAACTTATACTATATACTTTTAGTTATTCGATTTTTTTGTAACTCTGTGATAACATCGAGAGGATTTTTGTATAGGAATGTTACATGGAATTTGATAAGAATCCATTTTCTATCAAAGAGGATAATGTTTTCATACAATAAAAAAAAGATAACATATAAAAGCAAGAAAATATATACAAGTTTGAAACTCAAAATTATTATAAACTGTCTATCAATAATATTTCTAATATATTAATATAAATGTATGAATGCTGTGGTCGACATTGATTTTGAACTGCTGGCTTTATCCTTTGACGTTGGACGTATGCCAATCAACATTTGATGTGACACTGTAAGATCTCTTTTATTAATGTATATAGATGAAAACTGGACCCAACACACGTGGGTTTTAATGTTATCGAAAAAAATTATTCACTTTTCTCGTTTTGTTTGTCCCTATAAATTGATTATTTTAGATTACGTGAGTTCCTTGCTTTCGAGTTTTTTTTTATAACATGTATTGGCTATCCAATCGGTCCCGATAAAAATGCATTTAATACTATTGAATAGACTAAGTCGAAAGCGTATCATTTTAATCTGGTCCGTGGGGATTTTTCATGACGATTAAATAGCAGAACTCGGGAAAGCGTACTATTTTTACCTAGCCTGAGTTTTGGATATCTCGTAAAAACACGATAAAAGACCGTCCCGATCTGGGTCAACTTGGCCAAGAACTCGGAAAATGTTTTTTTTTTTTTTTTTTTTTGCTAACAAACTCGGAAAATGTTTTAAAACTTATTATAGCCTTTGCTTTTGTTTAAAATCAGATGTATTTTTGTAGATTTATGAAAAATTATGTAAACCATTGAAAAGAACTGAAAAAATGGTGAATAAGTGAATGACTGCATATTTCTTAAGATTGCAGGTTTATAATGAAAGAGATGAAACGTAAGGAAATCATTCTTCCACTAAACTAAATAGAAGTAAAAAAATGGGTCTTTAATGCTCGAACCCTGGACAATTTAGAGCACAATTAATCCAAGGTTGCTTAAATGGGAGTGCTTAAAAAAACTTTTTTAATTTTTTCTTTTTGGTCTGAAAAAAAAAAATAAAGAAAAAACTAATCGCGTACTGCCACGTATTATTGAAGCCCGCAAACAGTACAAGCAAGAGCAGCTTGTAACATCTAATTAAGCACCCTTTTTTCTTCTTCTTCTTCCTCTTCTTAAATTAAAAAAATGTTAAGCATCTTGGGTTAATGGTGTTCTTAGGGTTTAAGTACCGAGAGCCACATCAATTCTTTCATTATTTTTTTACTGTTTTAGCATATATTCCTTCTGTTTCTAATTGTAGGTAGTTTTAACCAAAAAAAATTGTTTCATAATATAAATAGTTTACATATTTCAATACACTTTTTCATTTATTGGATGTTGTGTGACCACTAAAATAATGTTAAATTTTTTTATAATTAATTAAATTAATTAATTAAATAATATTTTTCTAAAAAATAACAATTTTCTAAATATTTGTGCTTTTACCGCAGGTGTTACGCCTAATGCAATTTCGAACAGAAATTCCAATTAATATTAAGGAATAGATCGATAGTTTGTTACAACCAACTATATTAATTACATGGACAGAACTCCAAGCGTAAACTGATTAAACAACGACAATTTTGTTTTCACAGGGAATCGAACTCAAAAGCAACATAAATACACGCCGAGCTCTAAGAATTACTACTATGCATGCTACCACCTTTGGTTGAGTTTCTTGCTTTGAAGTTTCGACCAACGCATTCTTGGGGTTCATTTACATATTTTCCGGTCAAATTTCTTAATTGTTATTTGGGGTTAAACTACAATGTATTTTCTAGTTATATTACACAATGGTTAAAACTCTTTTAGATAAGTCAAGAGGTCCAAAACTTCTATCGAATAAAACTTAGTTACCTAAAAGAATGTACCTATTTTCTTTCCGTGCAAAGCCAAAACTTGATGCATTAACCAAGACTTTCATAATTGCATATAATGACTCGAACTTAATGTAAAGTGGGATTCTGATTATAAAGCTATTTTTCTAATTTCGGCCTGCATAAAACACCTAGCTAACACATGTGTTTGAGAATCATTAACAATTAATTCTTTTTGAAAGGATTTAGCTACAAAGTGCTTATTAACTAGTTTGAAAGTTGCTTTTCCTGTCAAGGGATCTGTGATGTGTTGTGTATATGAAATGGAGTGATGACCTCTGCCTTCTGGCTACATAATATGCATATACTAAGTATTTCGACTCATAATGTTTCAATTTTTACTGTAGCATTATTATTATTTTAACTGTCCAGTAGCACCATTTCATTCGTTCATAGACTATAAATTCTGAAGTCGGGGTCATTAGTAAATGCCATTGCAAAATGATTATCAATTCGGGGTCTTCAAATTTGACGTGAAGTCCTGCATGGTATATGAAATAATGAAACGGTTGTGTTGGTTCTTAAGTTGCAATAAATTTCGGTCCATACATATTAACTAGTCATAGACGTGTCAACTAGGAATAAATTTCGGTCCATCCATATTAAAGAGAAAGAAACAGCCCAAGTCGAATTATAGCTTAAAATGGAGATTACTTTATTAAACTATACTAGGTCAAAGTTTTTCTTAATCAGCTCAGAGTGAAATTAAATAAAATCTAATTAAACCATTTGATTTATATCAAAATCCGGGATGGAGTATGCCCATTGCAATATTTGAATTATGGTTAAGCTAGCCATCTATAGATATTCTAAATAGAGAGAAAATCAAGATTTTCGTAATCCCAATTAGTTCGAATTTTGGCATAGGATTCCTCTCATTAAAAAGGCACATATATATATAATTTTTATCTAAGAAGCACTTGCTGATATTTCAACAGAACCAAACCAATTTCGGGCAGGGTCATTTTCTGTTTGTTTTTTAAAAAGATGCATTCAAGCTCCTAAGTCACAAATAAAATTCATAATTCAAGTTTGAGAATGAATCTTAATATCGAAAATTCAAGAATTCGAACTTTGTATGAATCTTATAGAAGTCGATTACTGTATTTCTAATGCCTGAGTAATTAAGATTCGAATCCTTGACTTTGAGAATGAACTAATATCAGAGATTCATTAAAATTTCAAAAATATCATTAATAGGGAGTTTGTTCAGTACCGAATAAAAAGATGGGCTTAAAAACCTTGTGCAAATGAGAACCAAGAGAGCTTAAACAAACCAATGGAAAAAATGATAAAACGAACTGAAACATTTTCTACTTTAGAAATATTAGAGACCTGTATACAATATAGATGTTAAAACTATGCAAAATTATGAGAGGAAAAAACTTGTACAAAAAATAATCAAAGAACCCCTAAAAGGCCGCATCATCCTCTGTTCTCCCAAACCAACAAGGGGAGGAGGTAACAAAAAAACAAACACACACAACACCCTGTGATGGGTCTTCTTCAGGAGAGGGCTCTTCTTCTTTGCATCTCTAAGATGTCATCTATCTCTGTCCTAAAACTGTAAATCTTCCTGCTAAACTTAGAACTGTTGGGAGATACATCTTCGATGATAAGCCCTCGACCGTATTGTGGGTTGTTTTGTTTCGAGTTTCCAAACAGAACCTATGTCTTGTGCGATCTTAACCGCGTCCATAGACACACCTGAGAGCCCTCTCCTCGTAAACCCGACCGCATACAAACCAGTCCTTCCTTTCCAACCGCTGTTCGCTGCTTTCGGGAAACCATTCTTTGCAAAGAACTCACTCTCCTATAACAACACATAACTCAATCAGTACACATGACAAAAAAAAAAACACAAACCCGGTTTGGTTAAACCGGATCCGGTTATCAGAGTTTTTAAACTTCTTGGTCTTGTTTTCTCACCTGTAGCCAATATGGGACGTTGCTACGGTAACCAGTAGCGAGTACAACCGAGTCGACCTCGAGCTGTTCACCGTTAACGAGCTCGACTCTGTTTCCATCAAACCTTTTGATCCCTGGAACCACATCGATCTTTCCTGACCGGATCTTCTCCATGGCTCCGATGTCAAGCACCGGCGTCTTCCCTTTCACGCTCTTCAACTCCATCGGACCCATCTCGGGTCGTTTCAAACCGTACTTCTCGATGTTCCCAAGCACAAGCCAACACAAAACCAACAGTATCTTGTCCACGAGCCATAAAGGAAGCCATGCCAGCATCTTCATCGCGATCTCAAACGTTGACTTCCCCATTACTTCTCTCGGCATCACATGAACCTGAACAAACAAAAGATAGAAACTTTGAGATCGGATTCTTGATTCTTGAAACGTTAAAGTTTGAAATCTTTAATGACTTACCGAGCTTCTAACGACCATAGAAGGCTTAGCGAAGTGATTAGCGAGGTCGAGAGAAACCTCCATGCCGGAGTTTCCACAACCGACGACTAGTACTTTCTTCCCGGCGAACTTCTCGCCGGACTTGTAATCACAGGCGTGGATAACCTCTCCGGCGAACTCATTAAGTCCATCAATCTCCGGGACCACTCTCTCCGCATTCTCTCCCGTAGCCACCACGAGCCACCGGCAGATATACTCAACCTCCGTCCGAGTCGACTCGGCGCTCGACGCGGTCTTGACTCGCCACAACCCGCTGGTCTCGTCGAACCGGGCGGTCTGCACGCACTCGTTGAACTTCGGGTTTATCTCGAACCGGGAGGCGTAGGACTCGAGGTAGTCGATGAACTGGCGCTTCGTCGGGTACTCCGGGAAGCTCTCCGGGAAGGGCATTTTCGGTAATTGGCAGAACTTCTTGGGGAGGTGGAGCTTGAGGCGGTCGTATGTTCTGTTCTGCCACAGGGAAGCAATGCAGTCCGCTCTCTCGAGAACGACGAAAGGAACGTTCTGTTCCCGGAGACAAGCGGCGGTGGCTAAACCGGACGGTCCTGCTCCGACGATGACCGGTCCGTTGACCCAAATACACCGGTTAGTTGTTACTTCTTGATCCATCAAACGAAACATATTGTCCAATTTTTAGAGAGAGAAGTTGAAGATTTGTAGAGAGAGAGAGAGAGGAGATGGTTTTGAATTTGGAATGAAGAAAGTGTTTGGAGGTTGTGATGTTTATATAGAGGGAAGATCATCCCATGTGGCGTTCAATATTTTTTTTTTTCTTCCAGGAGATGATATTTGATATATCTGTCTAATATATGATCATGAGCTGCTGATATTTATTTTGGTTAATAATAACAGACTACTTGTGAGTATGATTGCTTAGAGTTGGATTTATTTATATAAAAGGGTTCTATATAAAATTAGCTAATGGTTTTGTGACGGTTGAGCACTTGTAATAAACAGAGATAGTGCTTGAGGATGAAGTAATATGTTGTTGGTATTGGGAAATACGATTTTCTACCGACCATTTTGTGTATAACTTATTACATTTGTTAATTATAGAGGACTAACAATAACGATACCACTCAAATAAATGACATAATAATTCGCCCATTTTATGTTGTATTATATTCTAGACTTCAAAATATTATTTTATAAGTGTTATTTTTGATATCATATATTCATATGTATTTTTAGTTTATTAATTGATAATCATATAGCCATACGTGGGTCTTTTAAATCTTATATTTGTACTTTCGTTTAGCCTACGAAGCTTTATAAACAAAGTTGAAAAAAATTTGATAATCATAAAAAAAAAAAAAATTAGTCAGGAGTAAAATAAAAAAAATATAAATTGTTTGTAACATATTTGAAAACACCATTAATCAATATTTAAGGTTAGAATTTTTTTTTAAAAAAATTGATGGAATTAAGGAGCAACGACGGTGACGCGTATTTCTTGGAGAGAATGTGGGACCCACAAGATGAAGCCACGTGGGAAGTAGATGATGACGTGGAATTTGAAGCCACGTGGAGAAGATGATGAGCCAAGCTGTGATGTATGTGGAACCAAATGAATAAAACCACATCAAACCCATTCTCTTCCATTAATTAAGCTCCTCCACTATTATTAATTTCTTGGTCCCGCCATCTCCACATTTTTCATTTTTACATTAAAATATAAAACTTCTAATTTAAAAATATATATTTGAAAACAGCTATTATACTGATATTTGCAGTAAGTATGATATATATATATATATATATATATATATACGGAAATTGCGATTTATAAATCATATACATTCTATGATTTTAGTATAAAAATTCCAAACGACTAGAGATTTTATTTATTTGTTTTTCAAACTAAAACTATGCAACACAAACGAGTTTTCGTAAACTGAGTTAAACTCATATAAATTTCCGTAAAACTGAGCTAACCCATATAAGTTGATGCTAACTTTTTTTTTGTCAACCAGTTGATGCTAACTCAAAAATGAAATTGTTAAAGTTTTATGTGGGTCTTAGAAAAGAGTGATGATATATGTAGCTAATTAGCATATATTTATTAAAATATTTTCATCATAAAATGCATAAAACTCATTGTAACCTCCTAATTTGTTTTTACTATCCAAATAAATATAAGATTTTTAAGATTTTTAAAAATTTTTTTTTGAACGAAAATTACTTAGATTAAAACGAAGAAGATTACTCTGTTTCAACAACAGAGGATTGCAGAGAATACAAGGTTGTTTTCGCTAAGAAATCAGCAACACAGTTTGCTAAACACGGTACAAAACAAAAATAGATAGATTTAAAAGAGCGAACCAAGACATAAATATCATGGAGAACGCCTTTCAAACTAACATGTTGATCCTAGAATTCAAGAGCTTGATGAGAGACTTTGAATCCGAACAGACGCGAATCCTACGGACTTGAGAAGAAACTACTGCTGTAATAACAGTTTTAACCGCTAATACCTCTGCCACAAGAGCTGAAGAAACGAAGTGCCGGTGAAAGGAAGATTGTTCTGCGCACACATCCAAGAAATTTCGGAGTTACCAGCCCAAACTACAATTACCCGACGAAGAATCCTAAGCTGCATCAGAAAAACATGACCAAGTGAATGAGTTAACAGAGTAAGCAGAAGGAGCCGAGAAATGTGGAACCACAGGGAGTGGTAAAGAAGGCTTTTCGACATATGTCTGAGCAGCCTTCCAAGCATGAATAACACGTACTCCTAAAATCAACCTAAATAAATGTCGCCACCTCCAAACTTTTCTAAGATTTGTTCATATGAAAGTAAATTAGGCAATATAATCCATCAGAATAAAATATGTGATAGGTATATGTGATTAAGGAAGGCTCTATTAACTTTAATAAAGTATGAATAACACGATATAACTTATGCTAGCCAGGTGATGGTGACTAACTAAGCTACAATGATAAGATCTTTTTCTCTTCATTGGTACTTGAAATTACAATTGTAAAGTGCATTTTTCAAAGTACACAAGAAAAAGGTACTCATAATAGTGGATATGAGTTAAGTTTTTTTAGTTTGTCAAATGTTTTTTTATATACTTATAGAAACTAAAAAAATTATAGGATCCCACAAAAATACCCACTAAATGGGATTGTTGAAAGAAGAAACCTAAAAGCAAAGATGTAAAGCCATGTGCATAGAACCTTGGTTTCCATGGAGTTTTCTCTTCTTTTCATGCCACAACATTTTGGAAGCTTTGAGTTTGGCATATCTAGATATACATACACATATACAAACTCATGACCAGTATATATATATATATATATGCATGCACTCATTTTAAACTTATTGGCTTCAAGCCGGTTAAGAGTGTTATTCATCGTTAGCGATCGGATCGAATCACTCTCGTTAAACTCATCCTGATCGTTTGGTCCGAAAGGATACGTAGTACTTTCACGGTTTTAAACAATACATTCACCTTTTCTATTAAAGCACTGGAAATATGGTTTGCGAGAAAAGCTTATTAGGTATGAATCAATGTATTATCATCGTGCGTGAGTCACGGCCACTTAGTTAATAACTTTTTTGTTGGTTTCTGATCATGATAAACGGTACCAAACTCTATTTTATAATGAGTTACAATATTACTAGTGTGGTATATTCGATATTAGCCATATATTCAGAAAACCTTAATTATTTTGGTTTCATATGCCAATTATATCTTTCTCTTTTTCTTTTCTATGCCAATTTCATGGCTTTATAAGGTTAAACATAAATTAAAAACTGAAGCAAACTAATGATCAATATATCAAAGTTCTAAAGTAAACAAATAGGAAAACGATGGTCAATTATCACGCGTAAGAGAGAAAGGAGGAAGATGATATCATTAGATACGTATACGAATCGCTTCATCACAATTAGGCGTAAAGTGAAATTTGCAGCTCATTCGCCGCAGAAAGTTTTTAGTTTACTTAATTATTATCTTTAATTATAAATTCTATATAACCATTATATAAGTATATACATGACTTATTGCTTCCTACAAATGGCGGTGCACTTCTATCTCAAATTATTATCATATAATGGTATAACCTTTTACTGTTGGTACGTATTAGTTATCCCTGACTCCCTTTAAAAAGTATTTTGATCTTCTTTTGGTTTGTGGAGTCGTCTTTAATTCATGTTGATTATATATTTATAACAACATTGATACTTTACTTTAATAAAAAGTATCATATGATCAAATTTTACAATCATATTTTCATGCATGACAAAAATTAAAATGACATTTGTTTTTTGTTAACTCTATAATCCATCTGAGACAGTTTTTATTAAATTTAAATATTTTTATATTATCGTAGGAAGATGGACATACACCACTGGTTTATTGCATATATAAATGCATTCACACATTTTACAGCTATAAGCTAAATTATAACATCACACACACACAAAACAATCATCACCTACATTGCAATGTTTGAGAGCTTGATGAGTTAATTAGTAACATAGTATCTCAACAGTATGTTGTTTAATGTTTTATATTATTATATTGTGTTATTATTCGAGTTTCAATTGCATAAAAGTAGCCAGTAGCTATCATAACTAATAGAAAATCATGATGTTAAATACTTTAATCACTGTGATTTTGTAGTCATCTGTGTTTGGAGTGTGCATAAGGCTGAGTACTTAGTATTTTTGATATACTTGGTATTCGACTTCATTTTTACGAGAAATAAATTTTGATTTGTATTTAATATGTTAAAAAGGTACTTACACTTTTAAGTACTTCTTAAAAATGATAAACTAACAAATTACTTATCTTGTTTTATTAATTGTTATTTGTAAACTAGTACTTGCAATTTAATCGATAATCAAAACTAAATATTTTTACTATTCATAAATATACTTCAGTATTTTTTCTATGTTTAAGTTAATTTGGAGGACAAAATATATAAGAAAGAGAAATTCCAAAATACTCATATAAATATATTAGTTATGTTTGCTTTGCTTATGGAATTGAATATATAAATTAGTTATTTTACTATGATTTAGAAAAGTGCATATTTTTTAATTTGTAAAATTGAGTAACAAAGTAAACAATATCATTCTTTTTTGGACAACAAAGTAAACAATATCATAAAATTGATTTTTAACGTAAAAGTTTCGATCGGATAACTAGTAACTAGTTTTTTAGTTGAAATTTCATACGAATAGAAATAGTTCTCAGTGAATGGAGTTTTAGTTAATTTGTCACTCTGTATGTCATCTTTTCCAAACTGGTTCTTGTCAACAACTATAAGAATATTTCTACTGATTTTAAATACATGTATATTTTAAGAACAAGGTGTATATTATTACCAATGCAGAAAAGAATGTTGGGATTACGCTCAGAGCATGATTGTAAAGGAGTGCCATTCCCGAGATTAGAATAGCTTTTCCTGATTTAACAAATGATTTATGCAATGATAAAAAGTACTCTGTTAGAGAAAGAACGAAAAAAGCTCTTTTGTTTATTATTTCATACTCCATCTATTCAAATAAGATACATGTTTTAGAAAAATCACACATATTAAGAAAACATCTTGAATTTTGAAAAAAACACATTATTTTTTGTGTTGAACAATTTTTCATAAGTAGTAACCAATCAAAATTCAATAAACACAATTAATTTTCTTGAAATTTACTAATTATCATTATTATATGCATTGAAAATGTAAAATATTGATCTTTTTAAAACAAAATTTTTTTCTAGAATATGGATCTTTTGGAAACAGAGGGAGTATTTATCTTTTTACATTTGATCAATCAATCATAGAAATTAGCAACTATCTGTTCATTAAACCGCATTAAGCAAGTTCTTTGGAATTGTCAACGGAATAATATTTCAGACGATTTTGATTGATCGAACAGAAGAAATTCTATAAATTAATACTATGTAAATTAATAAACACTATAAATTAATAAATTTCACCGGTTTCAAATTGAATAATTATAAAATTTGACACAATTCCATAAAATAATAAAATAATAATTTTTTAAATAATCTTATGTAAATATATGTTCTCGATATAAACATAAAGTAATAATTAATGTTTATAATGTTTATATTAGTATAATCAATATATTGCATAGTTTATTTTTTCATTTATAGTGAAATTTATCTTTATTATTTCTTAATTTCTCTAAATATATTAATATTATTTTGTTATTTTACACTTAAAATACATTCATATTTACCATATACATAAAATAACCAAATAGAAAAAAATAAAAAACTTCTGTCGATAAAATTTAAACAATACATATACCGTAAAATTAAGTATTCTTCATATGTATATATAAAATCAATTAAAAATATATAAAAATCTAAAAAAGAAAATCTTCTGTAAATTAATAACTCTATAATTAATAAAATATCGAAGTTTCAACATTATTAATTTATAGAATTTTTACTGTATATGTAAAGTGTAGTATACAAAAACTGAGAATTTTGATATTTCATGAGTTGTTGTAATGATAAGATTTTACAGTCATGATGTTTTTTTATTTAGTTTATTCCGGAAATTTAAGTAGAAATAACAAAAAGATAATAATATATAGTGAGATGATAAAATTTAATATGTATAAATCAGTTTAACACGTACATAATGTATACACTATTAGGAAGAATAGAAATTTTATAAATTTAGCAAGATTGCATTTTTAGAACATATAAATTCATTCTGCATATGATGATAAAAGGCAATGATATACTGTTTTATAAGAATAATATCATTTAGTTACCAAAATAATATCATTTTCTTTGTTGATTAATACAAAATAATTACTATACAAGTTGGTGTAAGAAAAAGTATAAAAATAAGAATAACCAAACCTGCTCTTGCAAAAAAAAAAAGAATAACTAAAACTGAAAGAGAAAAAATAACAAATGAAACCTTCGAATGAATGTGAAAATAATCATAGAGAGAATAAAAGATGTTGAAGAATCTATAGAAGCCAAATAAAAAAATTCATTTTATTACATTCATTTATATGTAAATGATTGGCAAATTACAACTCCCTAGATTTCCCAAGATCTTGTGAAACTAACTCGTCCCATACATTACTCCGATCCGACTATCACTATACCTAACATGCATATATTAATATATAGTATACACTACAATTAGTGGTATCAATAATGGAACAAACCTGCATAAACTTCAATATCGAATATATACGGTCGCTTTGTTTTGGATCTTTCTGTAGATCGTAATAAATATATTGATGTTTTTCACATTACTATGGATTATTATTGAGAGAGTTTCAAGACATAAAATCTTCATAAAGATTATAGGCACCAAGACCTTAGCAAATAAGGGATTTTGTTTTTATCAAGACAAGAAAAATTAGAGCATTACAACAAAACGTATTTAATAAATCCAATTGGTACAACGTTTTCCCAATTTTAATTGTGTATACTCTACATATTATGTGTCAAGTAGAAGGGGCATATCTCAAGAGGGGATCGTTCTTGAAACATTTGACAGCTTAACTGGTCTGAAAGTTTTGATCATAGTGAACTGTAAAAGATTATAAATGATATTTATGTTAGAAAACTCTCTTGTTTATGGTCTAACCGATATGATAGATTTTATGATGGGCAAATCAGATACCAACCAAACTAACCAGAAGAAAAAAATATATACTATTTTCACAAAGAAAAGAAAATAGTTTCTAACGGCTGGAACATATATATGGATGTTTGATCATACAAATCTTTTGAACTTGTAGGTGTTCATATGAAACAGAACATGGGAGATGATGATATGATTCTTTTGTATAGATAACTTGGGTGTTTTGTTTTCTTAACCTGTGTATCCTATAGCATGTCTGACGACTGATTTTTGTTAATTATATAAAGTTGCAAAGCTAATAGTTAAATCAAAATTTGGGAAACAATTGATATTATTTAACTATATGAATTTTTATTTATAGGTGAAGATGCATATTTTGTTTTTTTTTGTTTTTTGTTTTTATACCAAAATTATAACGTTTACGATTTGTTATGTAGACATTATACTAACTATAATATTTATGATAAATATATAGGTTATAACTTATAACTATCGCCAATGATATATATGTACATAATCGACATGTAATCTTTTATAGGATGATCAAAGTAGTTGAAACAATTTTATAACAAAACGTATTTAATAAATCCAATTGGTACAACGTTTTCCCAATTTTAATTGTGTATACTCTACATATTATGTGTCAAGTAGAAGGGGCATATCTCAAGAGGGATCGTTCTTGAAACATTTGACAGCTTAACTGGTCTGAAAGTTTTGATCATAGTGAACTGTAAAAGATTATAAATGATATTTATGTTAGAAAACTCTCTTGTTTATGGTCTAACCGATATGATAGATTTTATGATGGGCAAATCAGATACCAACCAAACTAACCAGAAGAAAAAAATATATACTATTTTCACAAAGAAAAGAAAATAGTTTCTAACGGCTGGAACATATATATGGATGTTTGATCATACAAATCTTTTGAACTTGTAGGTGTTCATATGAAACAGAACATGGGAGATGATGATATGATTCTTTTGTATAGATAACTTGGGTGTTTTGTTTTCTTAACCTGTGTATCCTATAGCATGTCTGACGACTGATTTTTGTTAATTATATAAAGTTGCAAAGCTAATAGTTAAATCAAAATTTGGGAAACAATTGATATTATTTAACTATATGAATTTTTATTTATAGGTGAAGATGCATATTTTGTTTTTTTTTGTTTTTTGTTTTTATACCAAAATTATAACGTTTACGATTTGTTATGTAGACATTATACTAACTATAATATTTATGATAAATATATAGGTTATAACTTATAACTATCGCCAATGATATATATGTACATAATCGACATGTAATCTTTTATAGGATGATCAAAGTAGTTGAAACAATTTTATAACAAAAGAGTAAAACTAACTGAATATCGACTTATTGGGTAGAAGATTCAAGATATGGTGTGCGTCATACCAATACCATCGAAGTGGTCACATGCTTTAGAGTATGAATTTTAATTAATTTAATTAAGAAAATCGTAATAGTTTTTTTTTTGACTAATAGTTATACAAACTATTTGTCATGCCAATTATTACACTCTTATATAACCAAAACAAATGAAAAAGATTCTTGCCTACGTCGACGATCAAGAAATCAGAACCACAATGTACACAAATTTTCATTTTTATATTGATTAAAGAACAAATGTCCATACCCATATTGATCGATATGTTTTAAGACGAAGATTTATGTTTCTTATATCGAAGACACATACGATAAATTAACGTTATGTAATCATAAAAAATTAATAACCGCGACAGGGTTGCAGCTGGCGCAACCGTAGGCTTTTCATGTGGCAATCCACGTCGGCTTTACTAGGATTTGGGTTCAACATAACTAATCTAACAACTTCCAACATTTAAATGGTATATTCAATATTTTTGCTGAGTAAAAAAAGATTTTTTTACACTCCAACACACATTTTGTCTTGTGAATTACACGTTTAGTCACTTCCCACTTGGGGAACACAATTTGCTTGTGGAATGTCTCCCTTACCCTCGTTTTAGACAACCCAAGACTCTCCTAACCATTTCAAAACTAACCATGGTTCACCCCTTTTAATTTAAAAAACATCTTTTTTCTCTTCGAAAACACATTTTTTTTTTCCTTTTGAAACAATCGAAAACACAGATCTACTTTTCAAAACACAAATAAAAACCTTCCAAACACCCAGCTCATGCTTGCCTCGGCATCACCGCGACCAAGCTCCCCATCATCAACGCAATCCCGCCGGTGATTATCTACGCAGTCAGAACTCGCTTTCGTTCGCTTTGCTCTTCACGGATCAGACCAGTTATGGCGTTGGGTCGAGCACATCAAATCAAGAGACCCAGACTTCATCCATCCACCATCTTCCTTAAATACTTAGGGAGAGAAAAACTGTATCTTCTCTCCGATGAAGCCATGTCTCTGCTCAGATCTCGTCAACCTCAATCTCTCTAAGATAACCAAGCAAATCATTGCTACATACATGGTTTGTTCTCTCTTTCTCTCTCACAGCTATTTTAATTATCTCTGTTTCTTACTATTATTATAAAAACTTGTCTTTTTTTTTGTTTTCAGGGTTTTGATATTCTCATAATTGGTTTTTAAGATTTGTTCTTCTTGATGTATCTTTATTTTAAAAGGTCAATTTTTTTTTGTTGGAGCTATCTACTGTTCTTGCCAAGCCTTTTCAGATTTGTTCTTCTTGATCACGATCATCCACATCCACAATCTCTCTGTTTTTATTTTTCGACAAATTTGACGTCCACACTTTGTCTGTCCACAACTCTTTTTTCTATCTGGTTTAGAGGGCGTGGCGACGAAGCGATCCGACCTCCGTTGTGGAAAAGACGCAACAAGCTCTCGTGTCTATTATATTTAGTGATTATGTTTTGTGGTGTGTCTATTAGAGATTTATAAGGATGATGTAAACTCTTGTTTGTGACTGTGACTATAAACCCTTCCTCATGATTAATAAAATTGGCCTCATCTGTTTATTGAATATTTTGTTTGGTTGATTGGATTTAGAATTTTTGACACAATTAAACGGTTTGTGGACTTTCTATTAGTTGGATATGTCAATTCTTAACTTGGCGACTATAGTTTCTTGATATTATCGGTTATCCACATCCACAATGGCAACAGTGAACTTTCGTCCACATCCACAAACAACAACCATTTTCAACATCCACAAACACGTATACACATATGCATATCGAGAGACTCGCTTCAACACAAGAACTCATGACATATTGTCTTTTGTCAAGGTTCAAAGACTCAAAATACGATCTTAGTTAATATAGTTAATATGAAACCATATTTCTCAAATCAACACTAAGTCATGTACAATTTTTGTATACATTTACGGTGTCCATGTCCACAATTTTTTTCATATTCAAATTGCAAAAATATACCAAAATGGATCTTAAAATGTAGAGAACAAAAAGACATAATTTATGATAACAAATTTATTTATTTATATATTTTAAATATATTAAAATAATCACATAAAGAAATAGATGCGATTAATAAAGTAGTATGAGAACAGTTCAAGTAACTCTGACCATACGATCTATTTGTATTCTTTATATCTAATGGCTCAAAAAAAACATAAAGAAGAAGAGAAGAAAGTGAGAGAGTGGAGAAAAGCTGGCAGATTTAATAAATAATTTTTTTTTATTAAAATCGAAACTAACTCATCTCTTCCTTTCGTTAACTAGAGCAAAAGGGCAATAGAGTATTAATACATAGGGGGAAAGAAGGAAGAAATGTCTCACAAGTGGAATGTGTCTTATGGAGTAAAAAAAGAGAAAAAAATGTCCTTTTGAGTAATCAACTCGTAAAAAAACTTGAAACTAGGTACCGCCCAATAGACAGATAAACCAATAAACTCTAATTTCAAGGATTTGTGGTCCCAGTTTTTATTATATTTACCTATAAACCGGAAACTAGTTAAACCGAGATCTGGACCAAAAAGTTTTTTTTTGAGAACTAGAGCTGGACCAAAGTCATTGGTTATTACTTCATTTTTAATTCATTTAATTCAAGAGATGAATTAAATGTATCGTCTAATTATTAGATACCTTCTCATATGAAGAGTGCAAAACATTAACCTTTTGTACTTGCAAATTGTAGTTCATATCTTTATTTAAATTGTTATAGTTTTTTTTTTTCTAATTTAGAACAGAAAAACGAAGATATAGCAACGGGTTAACATCGGTTTCATATGACTTCCAAAAGCTTATAATTTAAATTAAAAAGTCGTGAATATATTAGAGTGTTTTTTATTTACCTCCATGAATGTTAATTGTGGAGAGGTATGTCATATAATATCTCAAAACTATTCTGAATTTTTATGTCAAACCAAAGGTGTGATTTTGTCAATAGAAAAATAAAAGTGAAATTTCTCCTTATATAATAGAGTAAAAAGATAGAAAAGAAAAGTGAAATGAACCGAAAGAAAAGTAATATCGTTGGAGTAAACTTTTTCACTTCCTTCAAATGGAAAGAAGTTTTATTTTACTTTATTCTCATTTTAAAAGTAAATTGGCAGAAATGATTTCCTCATTTATTATCTTGATTGGTTAAAATAAGAGCAAACCAGCTGAAAATGTTTTTCACCTTATCCATTTACTCTAATTGTGCTATACAAACTCCAAGAAAGATAAGAAGTAGTTTGATTATGTATTTGTATAAGAGATTATTTAAAATAACGAAACATGCATGTGGTTAGACTTAATGAAACGTGGTGGATCGTGATTAACTTCAGGTCCATGGAATGGAAGAGTTTTCTTGCATGGTACATGACTTATACCCACATGCTGCGCGCACATATATACATTATGCGCTCATATTTACACTATTATGAATTATGATATAAATAATGTGGTCATATGGGTATCAACCATGTTATTTGACTCCTACATTAGGGTAAGCAACTAATAAATATGAAATCATTTCTAATTTACTAAATATGTTTAGTAATTTAGTCATCACTAGGAGCTAGTTAATACGTTTTCTCAAAAACTATTTAAGTTTTTATTTTTTTACATGTAAGAATATTTTTGACTACATAAACATGACTATTACAACCAACTGATTAATTATTGAAACCAGTACGAATATTATATCGTAGAGTTTAAGCAGGTAGAATAATTATTCAAGGTTTATACCACTTGGTCGGACCAGCCGCCATTCATCCAATTTTCCCTACGAAGTACACATATAATTTTGAAAAAAGTTTAGTATTATACAAAAATGAGAGACTTATCATCATTCAAAATGATTTTTTATGAAGATATTGTTCCGGCTCTAGAAATAATTACTAAGAAAGGAATATTCTCATACATTGATTATGCATTGGCTTTATAATTGTCCAAGAACATACGTAAAACTAACAAGAGTGGACGAATATGGTGGAACTAATTAAACTGAAAACTCTTTAAAATTTAATTAAGGAACTATTTGAATCTAGATGAAGTTTAACTTGGAGTGTCAAAGAAATTATCGACGTCCAAAGATATACAATGCATGGACATTCATGAAGAGCCACGTCCTTTCACTTTTCGATCAACCCTTCAGATGCGGTAGGGACATTAATCCTCATTTTATCAGTTTTAATTGTATTAGAAAAAAATTAAATTGGTTTGTGGCTTTAATCAAGCTAAGTGTCACATGCGTATTCTTCGTAGTTCGTATAATATACGTTCCGCACATAACGTACGGAGTTTATCAGTAGAGTAGACTAGAGACCGTCCATAGCTAAAAAAAATATAGTATTAAATCTTTCTATAATTTGATTCAACCGAAGGTCAGTTAAAGTCCATTTGACTATAAATAGTAATTTGGACATGTGAAAAAGTAATTTGGACATTAAGGGTCAGTTATAGTCCATGTGACTAACGTTTGGACATGTGAAAAAGTAATTTCCATAAATAGGAACTTTTTTGAACGGCATAAATAGAAAGTTAAGTAACAAATTTACCTCGTTTTTTCCTGTTTTAAAATGTGTTATTAAAGTCATGAGAGCAAAGTGAAAGATATATAATATCAAACACCATGTACTTTAAATTTATCACTTGTGATTAGAATCATGCATGAATTCATGCTGCAAACAGCTTATAAAACTAACATATAATTTCAAATAATTTTTTGAATCACGGTGAAGATAAAGGCATGCATAAGAACTTGCAGTACCAATAATAGAAATAGTCCAACCCATGATTGTATTATTTTTGTATAGTCCAATTTTTTCTTATTTCTTAGCTCCCACAATGTTGTAGTTTTGACTCTCAATAATATTCAATGATTCATGTTTCTATGTATATATTCAAAGTATAGATGATAAACTAAACAACAGAAGCTTAAAGTCAGCTATATTTTATTCATCTTAATACATTCGTTACACCTGTTGTTAAATGAACCCAACATATTTTCAGAAATTTTAAATATCTCATTAAACAATCCAGACGACTTTTAAAGTCAAACTAATATTTGTTATATTAGTCGACCGGGAGAAGAATGGTCCCGTTTTTTAGCGATGATAATTGATTATAGATAAAGAAAAACCAAAAAATGTAAACTTGAAATGTATCTCGACCACGAGGGAGATGGTGTTAAACCATATATATACCATATTGCAAGAAAAAAAATCACAATGTCTTTTATTATGGACCATTAGAAAACTCAATATGGTCCTCCGATATCCAAGTCGACTCCTAATAAGAAATGTATCCATATGCCTGTTTCATTTTATACGAGACAATTATCAGCTCAAATTCAAAATATTTATTTATATCTATAGGATTTATATAATTTGCTTAAACCTATATCATGAAATCAACAAGTCGTTTGAAAGAAACATCTATGCATATATGTAATATTACCTCTCACTTTTTTTGAACATCATATGCATATAACATTACCTCTTAATTTATTAGTAAGCTATATAGAATTTCGGCAACAAAAAGTATTTTTAGAGTTAATATTACATATATACGTATATGCCTTTGTCAAAAAAAAAAACTACATATATGCATAGAGCTCTAATTAGATATTGATTAACAGTTCAGATAAAGATATATCCATCAACAATACGTTAAAATCTCTCTGTCACTGTAGCTTTTTAATGATACCATATGAGTTATAAAATAATTAAGGATTTTTAATACTAAAATATCGGACTAGACGCTGCTAACGCGAAATTTTTAGTTTAAATTTTTTTATCCAAACCAGACTTGGTTAGATAATTTTCTGCAGAATCAATTCGAACTACGGTTCGAATCTGCAAAATCTAAATCGAACCCAAAATGAATTGTCCTTTCTAGGGGTGAACATTTCACTTTAAATTCGGGTTTAGTTTGAGTTTGGTTCGGGTTGGCTTGTTGTTTGGTTTGTTTATTAGACGACGAAATACGAGTTATTTAGCAAAAATATCAACAGAGACCACTTTGGATCGTAGTAGCCTGGTGGGCTTATAAGGGAGTTAAAGCCCACAAATATCAGAAAACCCAGAAAAATAATAAGATAACAATAAAAAACCCCCGAAAAAGACCAAGCCTAAATTAATGATTCATCTTATCCAATAAACAGTCCCCACGTGGGACTTTTAGTTGTTTCTAACAAGCGAAATAATATCACGCGCTATGACACCGCGCGTAAGTGCACGAACGACTGATCCCCCTTGTCAAGAAGACAGCCACCACCTCGAAATTACAAAAGAGGTCACCGTCGTCGTCTTCGTCGTCAACTTTCGCTTGCGGACCAGGCGATTTCTCCGATGATTTTCTTCAGGCGTTTAATCATCATCTAGATTCGATTCGTTCGTCTCCATGAGTTGCTGCTAGGTGAGAATTTTCGATTTGTCAAAGCATAATTGAAGATATATGTTGGCTTTCTCGAGAGAACATGTTCACGATTGTTTTTTTTCCTTTCCGGAGAACTTGATGTTTGGTTGGATATTGTGTTTTGCTTTTGTCGATGATTGTTCTCGATGCTTGTGTTGTCCTTTTCTACAATTAGATTTGTTTTTATTGTTTCAGTAGCGTTTCTTGAACTTCTCATGTCGTTTCCTTCTCAGAAGTTTGGTGTTTACTATTTAACAGCTTCCTCTGCAATTTTGGAGAATTCATTTGTGTGATTTTTGTTTTGGCAGGACAACAATGGAGGCTCGACCGGTTCAGAGATCAGGTTCTAGGGAGCTCAGTAACCTCACTCGGACTTCTTCAGTCCCATCTACACCAAACCCTCTAGCAGTAGTAGAAGATGCTTTCATGAGATCAGACCACAAGCCCTTAGGACAACAAACCTATCACTTGCTTTCTTCCAGTAACGGTGGATCAGTTGGACATATATGCTCTTCCTCATCATCTGGTTTCTCAACCAATCTCCATTACTCATCTATGGTGTCGCAAGAGAAACACTACGCAGCAGCATCGAGCAATGATAGTTCTTGGTGCCATGGAGGGTTTCTTGACTTCCCTGAAGACCACCAGGCCGTTCACAACAACGGCCAGATTGAGGACGGTTGCATTGGCATTGGCGCGGCGTTTGATGATGACATTCAGAAACCAAATGATTGGCAAGAATGGGCTGACCACTTGATCACCGATGAAGATCCTTTACTATCGACTAACTGGAATGATATCTTGCTTGACACCAGTTCTAATTTAGACACAAAGGTTTGTTAGAGTTCCTACTCCAAAGTCTATACTTGATTCCCTAATTGAGCACCTGTTTTAGGACCAGAAGTCTCTGCAAATCCCACAGCAACCCCAGACTGTTCAGCAGCAACCTTCTCCGTCTCCGTCCGTGGAACTGCGACCTGTCAGCACAACATCTTCAAACAGTAATAACAAGGCACGTATGCGTTGGACGCCAGAGCTTCACGAGGCTTTTGTCGAGGCTGTCAACAGTCTTGGTGGCAGTGACAGTGAGCATTTATTTCTCTTTGATTTCCATTTACTTTATGGAAAGATAATAACCTTTTCCTCATATCGCAGGAGCGACTCCTAAGGGTGTGCTGAAGATGATGAAAGTTGAAGGCGTGACTATATATCATGTCAAAAGCCATTTGCAGGTTCTTATAGTTTTCTCCTCTGTGCTAAAAATGTATACTATTCGTCTTCTTTGATGAAGGATTGTGTTTTCTTTATGAACTGCAGAAGTATAGGACGGCTAGATATGGGCCAGAACCATCAGAAAGTGGTAGCTACCATTGTCTTTCCTGTCCTTATTCCCTTGATGACTTTTTTTCCACTGAAAATCAGTTTATTGTGAGCGTTACAGGCACGCCAGAGAAAAAGTTGACACCGCTTGAACATATAACAGCTCTTGACTTGAAAGGGTATGATTTTTAATGTCTGGTAACGTATCAAGTGGTGCACCATCTTGAACACATTCTCACCTTGTTACGATATTTATACTACAGAGGAATGGGTATTACAGAGGCTCTACGACTTCAGATGGAAGTGCAGAAGCAACTCCATGAGCAGCTCGAGGTATGTCTTATCTATATTCAAAAAGACATTGTTTATAGCTTGGGTTTTTTATGAGCTATGGATTCTAAAGATTATGAGTTCGGATCAAAGTGTTTTTCTTTCCATGTTGCTGTAGATTCAAAGAAACCTGCAGCTCCGGATAGAAGAACAAGGCAAGTACCTGCAAATGATGTTCGAGAAACAAAACTCGGGTCTCGGCAAAGGGACAGCCTCAACATCAGATTCACCACCCGAATCTGACCAAGAAGACAAGAAACCAGCTGACTCAGAGGAGCTCGCACCAGAGGAGACCAGGAAATGCCAAGAGCCAGAGTCTCCACAGCCAAAGCGCGTCAAAACAGACAATTGAAAGAGTCTCTTTACAGGAACTGGTGTTGTGCTGGATCGTTCCTGAGTTTAACAGTTAGAGAGAGAGCTCTCTTTGAAGATCTTCAAGACTCCTCTCTCTACTGTTTCAACTATTTTTTGCTGGAAGACTCTCTCAACTCTGCTGTGTAGACAAACTACAGATCCCCAAAGAAGAAACCAAAAACAAAATCAGTGTTTAGTTTGGGAGAATCTTCATCATTTGAATGTAATCTAAATGATTTAACTCATCATTAGTGTAAGGATACAGATTCTATGTTTTAATGTTTTTCATCTGTGTATTACATAATGTTTATAAACTTCACATCAAATGATATGCTCACACATGCATCTTTATATCTTACATTCATCTATCAAAAAAACAAACAGATGAAAGTCATCTGAAAGGCTCCACTGGCATCGTTTCCTCCAGTGTAACAGCGGCTTGAAAACACTCCACAGCTTCTTGCAACGACGAGACAGATTCTTCAGCTTTGAACATCTTCCCAAGATTGCACCAAGCAGACTGGTTCAGCCTATCAATCCTGAGAGCCTCCATTAAAAAGCTTCTTACAACTGCTATGCTTGATCCGTTCCCAAGCTCCAGTAGAATCTCAGCCTTGGATATTAAGCTCGGGACGTGCATTGGATCGATGTCTAGTGCAGTTGTGAACGCCTCCATGGCTTCTTCTAGTTGGCCTTGTCTCTTGTACAGTACACCTGCCAGTATGTATGAATAAGCTATTAACATCAACACCTTGAATGTTTCAAAAATCTCATTTGGAAGAAGAAGGCAGTACCTTGAGTGTGGTATCGAACAGGAGAGTAAGGCGAGATGAGTCTTGATCTCGAGAGACATGTCTCTGCGTCATGCCATTGCGAGAGGTTTATATAGATATGAGCAAGATCATGCCACGTCCCAAGCTCCAGACTCCTCAGACCCTCTACATACCCCATTGGCATCTTCTTTCCAGAGCTGAAGCTTTTGCTTTGAACTTGAAGGAGTGCGAGAAGTTGTGTAAGTCTCAATAGCATCCTTCGCTTCTCCTTTAGCTACACGAAGCTTTGCCTTCAGACGCAACAGCTTCCCTTGTTCCCACTTCCCTGTCTCGTCAAGCGCTGCATCCACGATGCTCTCCGCGTCTGAAAACCGCTTCTGCGCAGATAAAATCCGAGCCAGAAGCAACCATACTTCCAGATCAGACTCTGCTCCAAGCTTCAACGCATGTTTAGCGTATGCTAACGCTGAATCCAGCTTCCTCTCCTCTGCATTCTCCAACGCAAGGCGGTGCAGGACTCTAGGGTCTGTCATATCCGCAGACTCCAGAGCCTGCATCCCTCAGATAGCCTAGCTACCCGCTCGGTCTCAGTAGCCGATGCTCTCGAGCTTTCAGTGAGTGCAACGCCTAAAACAAGACGCGCTGCACCGTCTAACTGAACGCATACGTTGCCTAAGCTTCCCATAGCACTCCTCGCATAGTCTAAGCCTTCCTCAGCGAGACCAGGTCTCTCACCACATATCTTGAAGCCATCAGCAAACCAGATACCCGGTTTGGATCCTCCGTTCTGAAAACAGATTCCTCAGTAAACCAAGCGCGACAAGATCTTCTCCTGCACCATGATAACACAGAGACAATGTGTGATAAAGCTCCCTCTGGTCCAAGATCTCAGGGCTAAGCTCTTCAAGTTGCTTAGCAAGAGCAGTTAGATCCCCCGCCACCGTAAGAGCGAACGTGAGATGGTCCAAGATAGCTGCATCCCAGGTGATTCTCTTCTGGCTAACTTTCCTGAGAAGTAACATGAGAAGAAGAATAGCTTCCTCCACATTGTTCCTCGGAATGAAAGACCCTTCACTCTGAGAGCGCAGGTTAGGCGGCACAGCTTCTTCACCGGAGTAGAGAAGAAACACGGCGTACTGTTTCTGTATCCTCGCTGTGGTTTCAGGATCAAGGTTCCAGTGATTGAGAAGCGCTCTTCTATAAGACAAGATAGCATCACGTGGCGAGTCAGCGAGCTTCCAGAGCTGAGGAAGCAGCTCAACTGCTTTGTTTAGCGTCTCCTTCAACTTTACATCAGCTTCAGACAAAGAAGCCTCCACTATATCAAGAATAACTCCGCAAGACTGCGCAGCTTCTGCAAAAAAGAAGAAGAGTGACTTTTGTTTAGCAAACAAATAGAGAATCAAAAGAAAATGATTGTGACTTGTAGTCAACCTAACCTTGGAACCTTCAAGACGCTGGAGAGACTTGGCTTTGAGGAAAATAGCTTCGAAGAGCAAACTAACAGCATGTTTAGACATTGAAGTAGGAGGAGGAGGAGCAAAGCTGGTTTTGGACCGTCCTCTATGTTTTGGTTCTTGTCTAAACGTTAAAGCTGTTTTCATCTTTATTGTGATCCCGTTGATATCAATCCCTTCAAAGACTCGCAATGCCGCCTCTATGTTCCCTTTCTGATACTCAATTCTCCCCAAAAGTGCGCTACCCTCCTGAAACAACAACCAACACAAGTAATGATACAATACAACAGCTGTTCTTTGAGAGCTCTCACAGGTGTGAAGAAAAAACCGAACCTCGTAGTTCAGTGAGCTACTAGTCTCACGCAGAGATAACTCTACTTCGTCAATGTTCACATTATCAAGCTTCTCAGCAGCTGATAGAGCTGAGCTTACACCAAGGTCTGTTCGCTTGCTGTCTTGCTCCTCTATAAGTCTCATTTGTTCACCAGAACACAAACACTTTATCCTGCATAGCTTCTCAAACAAGTTTTAATGTTTTAAGAAGAACACGTATTAGATCAGACACGTGAAAACCAAAACAATCACATTAAATGCAAACACGATTCTAACTCAGTTCAGTATCGAAAAGGTCGAAACTTTATATAACGAAAATGAGAAAACAATGTGACGACAAAAAAAAAGAAGAAGATACCTTTGATTTTCCGAGATGATAAGGAAGCAATTGGAAAGGAAAAATCTCATCTTTTTACTCTATCTCTGCCTTTTGCTTGATGTGAGTGACTCTCTCTGCTGCCTCTCTGTTTGTTGGTTGTTTAGTAGAAGTAATAAACTAAAGACAAAAGATATAATAATAATAAAACAAAAGAGACGGCGTGAAGAAGAGAATGATGCAGGAGGCGAATAATAACAACAGCAGATGGAATGATCCAAAGCTTTGGACTTTGTACCACGAGATGTGACATGTGTTTATTGTATTAATTCCTACCTTTTTATATTTTTTAATTATTATTTCCTTCCTTTTTTTGCTTATTATTGCCTTTTATATTTGGATTTTCCCTTTTTTCTTTAAAATGTCCACTTTTTGGGATTTTTTCTTTAAAATGTCCACATTTCTTTCTATTTAATTATGGGCAAAATCGCATTCTTCAAGTTGACATTTTGTCAGCGTTTTTTTCTTCCGTTTTATCTTTTTTTGTGACTCATATAATTTTAATAAAAAATATAACAAGTTTTTAATTAAAATTTCCAAGGTAGAAACAACGAATACATTGAGATAATTTCACAATTGCCTGATGACGTATATATTTATATCACATATTCACTATATAAATATAAATACAAAACATATGTTTGAACAAAATAAAGACAAAACAATAATCAAAATAAAACGAAAACCCCGGGGGTTTCATTTCAATGTTTCAGAGCTTCCTTCTTAGGACAACAACAAATGCAATGGGTCTTATGTCTTCCTTAACAACAAATGCAATTTGGTTACATATGTGAGCTAAGTTGTCGCCTCCTTTTACTAAGAGCTTATAAATTTGGCAGATGAATACTATGACAAGGATGGATTTTAATCTTCATGATTATCACCAGTAACTCCGTTACTTCTCATGTTCCTCTATCACCTGGATTGTTCTTTAGGAACATACCTGAATCGAACACATTATTCCATGGATTGGATCTCTGTCATCCTAACAGCAAGTCTATTCCTTGTTCTACATTAATAGTATCACATGTTAAAAAAAATAGTATCACTCCTCGTTAAGCTTTTACTTCTCCACTCTGGAAAAAAACAACCTATCAATAGGTTCAGCATCTATTTGTTTCTTGTCGTACATGCAACGTCCAGCCTTTTTAGCTTGTGGATACAAAACGTATCCCAATATTCATGCCTTTAGTTTCAGCCATTTTTTTTTTTTTAAACATCTTACAAATATATTTTTGAGTCTAAATATTTTTTGTGTGGGTTATACCTACTATATATTTATGAATTTGGTTAGGATAACTAGATCCATCACATAGTTTGGTATTTGTTATATCATTTAATGGTGGAGTGTTACAGTATGTGTTTCCTGATTGTGGAGTGCCAATGATTTGCAACCGTAAATAGTGCCGCCAAAGCAATTTTAAAATGGCAGACAGAGAACGTAATGAAAATCGTCTACCATACTGTTGTATGATATATTTTCTTCAGTAGACCGATATGAGAGTCAGTGTCTAGAGACCAGTGCGTAGCTGAGGACTTGAGACACTATAATAAGGTAGCTAGAGATATCGTAAAACGGGTTCAAAATTTGAAATTCAATGTATGCTTATTGTCTTATCAGTTAATCTCATCATGCCGATATATCTTTATTCATGCAGATGGCAAACAATCAAAACATCACCAAGGATTGTGAAGAGTTTCTATGGGTAGATTCGTTACAAACAACCACAACTACTTTTATTGCTCTGTAACATAAACGTTTAACAGTTCAAAAAAAAAAACATAAACGTTTAAGATAAGAAACAACATTGTAAAAAAAAAAGTTGTTCTTTTTGTTTTACGGTACCCAGCCATTGCACCACTCTCTTGTTTCCTGACTGGTCCAACGCGATTGTGACATCAAGAATGTCATGATACCAAACATGAAACATATATAAGTTATACCACTTTGATGAAAATGCATGTAACAGCTCGAAACAAGGGACTGAAAGGAAAATAACAATACCTCAAACTAAATCGCTAGTCTTAACTGATCGATCAGTTTCGAGGTGATTCGAACATCTTCCCCAAAGATAACCTAATACCTTTATAACACACACGACGCAGAAAGCTGAACCAAAGATGACGGATAACAAACCGAACTTGTCCATATCGTCTTCGTATACCTTATCAAGTTATTATTATCTCTATAATTGTGTTAGCTTCATTCTTCCTGCGCACAGAATATATAGATAGAGAGTCTCGAACTTCCTTTAACATTTTGAGGTAAAGACAAAAAAATGTGAGTTTTACATTTCCGGGTCTTATGTAATAAGATTTACTTCTTTAACTATGGAAATATGTATATGCGTTCACGAAAAGAAAGGAAAAGGTAATATTTAGACGACGGCATATTGGATAATAGTATTCTACTTGCTATATTTATGTTAACATTTTTCTTGAGATAAATAAATCAATCATATGGTAGTTTGAAAAGGTAAATTTAAATTTTTTTATCGTTTTGGAAGTTACTCGAGTTAGTTTTGTATTAATGGGTTTTCATCGTTTCAGCTTTGTGTTACTGGGCTTTCTTTTGGATCTGTTCGAATATATTTGTCGTAGTCAATAGAGTAGAAACGAGGTCGTTTCATTATTTTATCTCCTTAAAGATCAAAAGATTCAAAACTCAGAGAGTGAGAGAGAGAGAGAGAGAGAGAGAGAGAGAGGATGAATCTTCCAGTAGTAGCTTGCTTAGCACCACCTAGATCTTCGATTCTTCACACCAGCTTCATATCGAACTCCTCCGATAAGCATCGCAGTTCGATACCGGTTTTTCCGGTGAGTATATCATCCCGGAAAGTGAAACCTCTCGCTGCTGTTTCATCCGATGCCGTACCCGACCCTGAATCCAATCTCAAACCGGAGAAGGAAGCTGCTGAGAGCGAGAACTTTCCGACGAAGGTCCCGCGTAAACCGAAGCGTGGACGACGGAGCGAAGCGGACGCCGTGGAGGATTTCGTGAGAAGCTCCCTCGAGAAGACGTTCTCCACCATACGGGAGCAGAATCCGGAGGTTTTCGAGAACAAGGAGAAGGCGAGCTTCATCAAGGACAGAGCCGACGACGAAGAAGACGACGATGAAATCGAAGGAGAAGGAGAGATGGTGGTGGAAGAGGAAGATCCAGATTGGCCGGTGGATACGGACGTTGGATGGGGAATCAAAGCTTCGGAGTACTTCGATACGCATCCCATCAAGAACGTGGTGGGAGAAGACGGGACCGTGATCGACTGGGAAGGCGAGATTGATGACAGCTGGGTGAAAGAGATCAATTGTTTGGAGTGGGAGAGCTTTGCCTTTCATCCTAGCCCTCTCGTCGTCCTCGTGTTCGAGCGTTACAAGAGGTGAGAAGCTTTGTTCCTTGTTTGACGCATTTTCACGAACACCTTGTGTGCATTGGAGATAACTATACAAACTATGAAAAGCTTTTGTCTTTTTCCGTTTTTTTGAGATTTTTATTGCGTATGGAACAGACCCTTTACGAATAAGAGTCGATAATCATCAAAGTGTAATGAAAAAGGAATCTTTTTTTTTTTTTTTGAGGAACGATGTTGCTTGGCGTTTACAGGGCAAGTGATAACTGGAAGACATTGAAGGAGCTTGAGAAAGCGATCAAAGTGTACTGGGATGCTAAAGATCGGTTACCTCCACGGGTATGTCAGAAGCCTTCTCTATAGTTTGCAGCTTATCTCTAAGACTTGCACATTACACTCTATGTCTTCATTGTCACTCTCCTGATGTGATTACAAGTTGATATAACTCTTTGCTCTCTGTTAACAAGGATCACCATGTTTGATGAAACAGGCGGTTAAGATAGACTTGAACATCGAGACAGATTTGGCGTATGCTCTTAAAGCCAAGGAATGCCCACAGATTCTCTTTTTACGGGGAAACCGGATTTTGTACAGGGAGAAAGGTAATATGATGTGTGATTACATGCTGTTTTTTTTTTTACAATGTATATAAGCAATGGATCATCAAAATAGAGTGTTTGAACTTTGATACAGATTTTCGCACGGCGGATGAGTTGGTTCAAATGATTGCGCATTTCTACTATAAAGCAAGGAGACCTTCGTGGATAGACAAGGCTAACGTCACGCCGTATTGCTAGTTTGCAATGCAAACGAGTAGAGTACTGAAACGTCAGTGTAGGAAAGATGTTTGAGACTTCACATATGGCTATCTTCGGAAGAAAGAAGAGATCAAGCAGGAGTTACTCGACCTTATTAGTTCAACATTATCTTGTTTAGCTTATGGAACTAGCAGGTGTCTGGTGAAGAGGTAAATTTTTGGTTTTTGGGATAGAAATCACAAGTTTTTGTTGAATTGTGTTACCAAAGTCGTCTCTGTTGTTCTAGAGGGCGTATAAGCTTTGGACATATTTGTTTATTGTGTGTTATATGCAAATATAAAGTTCCCAAGTAATGGGGTTTTACTGCCCATCTTTCTGTTTTCTTAGTGCTTGTATCCTATACCTTTGACTTGTATGAGAGTGATTTGAATCCAATGGTGTGTTATCAAGATGTTAGAAAGATTTTGACACGAAGTTGATGAATTCATCTATCTTATTAAAATAGAAATTTATCTATCTTATTAAAATAGAAAGTACCTTTTGATTTTATTTGGCAATATGAATAATAGATTTTAAAAATAAGTTTGTTATTAAAGTAGAAGTACATTTTTATTTTATTTGGCATTATGAATAACAGACTTTAAAAATAGGTTTGTTTAGAAATTTGGATAGCAGTTTTAAAAAAGAGGTTTGCTTAGAAACTTGGATAGCAGTTTTTAAAAAGAATTTTGTTTGGAAACATAAATAGTAGTATATTAAAAAAAAAGATAATGGACTTATGTTATTAAGAAAATTTGGAAGTCTATTAACTAAAAATAACTTTTGTTTAAAATAATCATAAAACAAAATTTAAATTTTATATACATATTTCAAATCAAAATAATAATTTAAAGTTGATTTATATAAAAATGATTCAAAACTATACATATATTCAAAAATTGAATTTTACTAACATATTTTCCAATAACCATTATTAAAAAAATGTTTTTAATATATATAAGAAAAATATAATACAAAGCCCAATTTCATATACCAACTTAAATTTTGGTTTTTATATTTCACATTAATTTTTAAAAATATAATATATGTGATTATTTATACGAAGGTCCATATAAAATATTATTAATTATATGATTACTTATATAATACGATTAATTATATGATAACACATATATGATATATAATAGTGACTAGGGGTTGGATGTTCGGGTACCCATTCGTGTTCGATGGTGTGTTTGGGTTTCAGGTTTATGGGGTCAAAAAATTCAGTCATATTCGGATATTTCTAAATTTTGGTCTGGGTTTGATTCAGATCTTTGCGGGTTCGGTTCGGATTCGAATAACCCATTTAAATGATTTTTAAAATTTAAATTCATTATATACTTTAATTTTCTCAAAATCTATAAACAAAATAATATATTACATATAAATTTGAATAACATATGTCGAATACCTAAACTTATTATATAAATGAGTTTGGTTTAAATATTTGTGTAGATAATCAGTAATTATTTTAAGTATTTTTGGTGTTTTGAGTATATTTTAATTATTTTAGATATGTAATATATGTGATTATTTATCTGAAGGTCCATATAAAATATTATTAATTATATGATTACTTATATAATACGATTAATTATATGATAACACATATATGATATATAATAGTGACTAGGGGTTGGATGTTCGGGTACCCATTCGTGTTCGATGGTGTGTTTGGGTTTCAGGTTTATGGGGTCAAAAAATTCAGTCATATTCGGATATTTCTAAATTTTGGTCTGGGTTTGATTCAGATCTTTGCGGGTTCGGTTCGGATTCGAATAACCCATTTAAATGATTTTTAAAATTTAAATTCATTATATACTTTAATTTTCTCAAAATCTATAAACAAAATAATATATTACATATAAATTTGAATAACATATGTCAGAATACCTAAACTTATTATATAAATGAGTTTGGTTTAAATATTTGTGTAGATAATCAGTAATTATTTTAAGTATTTTTGGTGTTTTGAGTATATTTTAATTATTTTAGATATGTACTTTTGACTATTTGTATATATTTTCAAGTAATTAAACAAACTTAAAAGTATCATATATATTGTGGATGTTTTTATATACATTAAATCTAAAAGATAATTAATATATATAAGTATATAAATCTATTTTGGATACATTCGGGTACCCTGAATACTTCGGTTCAGATCAGATTCGGTTTTGGTTCTCTAAATACCAAAATTTTGAATTATTCGAATATTTAATCAATTTCGGTTCGGGTTTGTTACTACTTTTTTCGGATCGGAATCAGTTTGGTTCTTCGTATTCGGGTTTTTTGCCCAGCCTTAACATTGACATGAAAAAATTAATAGTAATATATTTTTGAAAAAATACACCCGTGCGGATGCGCGGCCGCATGGTCAAAATCTAGTATTGGATCACAAAGTGGTACATGTTTCTAGAAAGTCCATATCATCTAAAGCTCCGGACAGTATTTTATTGTATTGATTATAAAATTGTTGTATGTTCTATGCAATAAAGAACTCCAAAGTATTTGTTTTTGATGTCTATCTTTCATCTTTTATGTTAATTGAACCTTTAATTGAAGGAATAATTTGAAACCGATCTCTAGCGTTTGTTATTCTTCAAGATCATACTTCCCAAGAGAATCAAAACCGATATATAGTGTACTTGTGCTTCTCCTATAGGGTTTCAACTCGGATTTAAAGAAATAAAGCCAATATATTATTTTATATAACACATACCATAAAATAGATAATTTTTTTTGATTAACCAAAATAGAGAATTATTAAAACGCTAAAAATAAGAAGAAAAAGCATGCAAGACAATAATAATCAACAGATCATAGCTAGAGACTCTTCTTGTTCTTCAAACTCATTGTCTCGGTAACTCTGAACCCTAAAAAAAAACGAAAAGGTGTGATTAATTGATTATAGAGATACTATATTTGATACGTATTAGCCTTTATCAAAAGAAACATAATATGTTACCTTAACCCTGCGAAGTTGTGGCCACATTAACATCGACGTCATCTTTGATTTTTAGACACTTCAGAACCCGTTGGTAGAAGCATGCTAAAACAGTAAACAAGATGACGAAGAAGACAACGACGCCGGCTACGGCATAATGGCCAGGACTATTACTCATCGTTCCTTCCAAACAAAAAGTGTGTACAGTTTTTTTTGTTTAGCGAATGCCTTCAAGACAGAACTTATTTTATGCTAAGTATTCTTCGTCTAGAATTATATATATATAGGGATACCGGATACATTTCTAAGGAAATAAAACTATTTTACATTTTGATAAAAGCTAACTTGACTTTTTATGAAAAGGAAAGGAAAAGTTAACTGTACACTTTCCTCCGGTGTTTATATATGTAATTTTGTCATTAAGGAAATAAATGGAACAATATTCTTAATAGGGAGAGTATTAAACCGGTTTACAAAAAAAAGTATAAAAAATAATTTAAAATAAAAATCACATAAGTAACAAAATTAACACTTTAACTCTTAATGAGGAGAGTATCATTAAATGCTGTTTTTTTTTTTGCAATGTATATGAGCAATGGACATCAACATAGAGTGTTTGAACTTTGATGCAGAGGCTCGTACGGCGGATATTGGTTCAGATGATTGCGCATTTCTACTATAAAGCAAAGAGAGACCTTCGTGGATAGACAAGCCTAAAGTCACCCCGTATTGCTAGTTTGCAATGCAAACGCGGGTAGAGTACTAAAAGGTAAGTGAAAGAAAGATGTTTGAGACTTAACATATGCTATGTTTGGAAGAAGAGACCAAGCAGGAGTTACTCGACCTTATTATTTCAACATTATGTGTTGTTAGCTTATGGAATTAGCAGACGTCTGGCGAAGAGGTAAAGTTTTTGTTGAATTGTGTTACCAAAGTCGTCTCTGTTATTCCAGAAGCCTTATCAGCTTTGGACATATTTATTTACTAGGTGACCCATCCGCACCTTGTGCGGGTATAAAAGTATAGTATAATTCTGAGACAGGAGTATCGATTGAGTTCAAATGTGGGAGTTAGTGGAACAAGTGAGAGTTTCAATGCTGAGACAAGATTTGCGCAAATCTCTAGGATGCAGTAGGGGTGGGCAATTTGTTACTTTTTCGGTTTGGTTTGTTTAGTTCGGTTTTAATATATTTTTTTCAATGGAAGTAAACCTTATTTAGTCTGGTTCGGTGTGGTTTATGTCCAGTTCAATTTATATTCGGTTCGGTTTATTTTGGATCGGTTTAAGTAGGCTCTTTGTCGCTTAATTTTTTTAAAAGAAAAATTATGTTTCAAAACGTATACACATAAAGTATGTGAACTAAATTCAATATTAAACTGAAACAAAAACTAAAAAAGTCACAAAAAGTATATAAGAATAAAACAAATGAAAGTTAACTAAAGTAATAAAAATTAACATCATTAGTATGTTTTTAATAAAGTTAACTATTAAAAAAACAAATGTAAGAAAAATATACAGGAGACAATGACATATTAAAAATGTGATAAAATCTCATAGATATCACAATCTCATAGAAACCTGCAAAGAAAAGTGACATCACAATCTCAATTACTTGCACAAATTTATATGATAAATTTGTGCAAGTAATTGATAGAAAAATAAGGTAACTCAAATTATTTGCACCATTAACATATAAATCACAATCTCATAGATATCACAATCTCATCATCATATTTCCGAATTAACTAATTAGGAAAATAAAAAACATACACATTTAATGCAATATCACATGTATATAGTTACCAATAAATGACATCATAAAAGAACAAGAAATTTACTTAATAGACATATATTTTCACGAAAATTTAACTTTTAAATTTGTCAATTAAATGTATATTTAAAAAAATACTTCCTAAAAAGATTATTTCGTTTAGAATTATATATAATAAAAATTCAGAATATTTCAAATTTAAAGAATAATTACGAATTAATAATCATATTTTATCATTAAGTCTTATGGTTCCTGAAATATTTGTTATAGAAATTCTTGTAAAGATAATTCTTGAGATATTTAAAGTCTTATGGTTCTTGTAATATTTGTTTCCTTTTAATAAGCATGAAGCAATTAAAGAAAGATATTAAAAATTGGCTGTCATAAATTTGCAATAATTAACATACCATTTAAGACAAGTAATTGATGGCAAAATAAGGTAATCATCATATCAACTTGCGCAAGTAATTGATAATGAAATAAGGCAAGTTATTAATAAACGAATTAACCAATTAAAAACCTTTACCAACAAGGTATATCTTTCCTAATACCATAATATGAGTATAGAATTATAGAATAATAAATAGTTTTGATTTTGATATATTTTAAATCTATAGAAATATATTATAATTATGTTTGATTAATAAATATTACTATAGATATTTAATTTTAATTAAAAAGATCATATAAATATGTAACAAATATGATTTTATAATTTTATAATAAATACTTACATATCATATCATACAAAATGTTACACATATCACATTCTAACTATGAATTATATACAAAATTTATTGTGTGATAAATTGTATAAAGTTATATTATAGTTGACATAGAACTATATAGTTTATGATGACAAAAAAAAAGATGAGAAAAAGAACTATATAGTTTACATATATGAATTTATAGGATATACATTTTATAATATGATAAATTGTATAAAATCATATTTGAGTACAAAGTTGATAATATATATAAAAAGTATATAGTATAATGGTAGACTTCACTAAAATATTTAGCTTTCACAATAAGCTATGTAACAAAATGTTCTCAAATTAATTTAAAAAATTTATCTACCTATAAGTTAGAATTATTTATGGAATATTTTAGTAAATATTTTAGTAAAGTCTACCATTATACTATATGTATAAGTGAGATTGGGTATAAATATTTTAGTAAATATTTTAGTAAAGTCTACCCACTTATATAAGCATATAGTATAATGGTAGACTTTACTAAAATATTTAGCTTTCACAATAAGCTATGTAACAGAATGTTCTCAAATTAATTTTAAAAATTTATCTACCTACTAGTGATATTCCGGCGCTACGCGCCGGATTCGTATGTTGTATTCTTATTTAAATTTATAATTTATTATATGGTCTTAGTAAAGAAAATATGTTAAAAATATGTAAAAAAAGATATTTTATGATATTTTTGATAGTGGTTTGCGACCATAATATATTATTTAGTTTGAAGTTGTTTAGTTCAAAGTACAATAACATAAGTAGTTGTTACTAATTGATTAATAAAAATAGAATAAAAATCAATAGTCGTAAAAAAAGTTAATTTAGTTGGAAACTTAAATACCCATGTCATAGACTGAGCTTTCTTTCAAGAAATGTTTGAAGGTGTTAAACCTGAGAAAGTTGATTAACGCATGTAAAAGCACCACATGAGAAAGGAAATGATGCATAAGAAAACTACCACTTTAAAAGTAAGCAATCATTAACTGTAAACTGAAATTAAAACCGTGTACCTTCCCATTAATCAACAACATATCAACCCCAATATCTCACCTCTTTCTTAACATTTCATGCTTGCCAAAATTGTTGTATCCTAGTCTGAATATCTCTACACCGATTTGTCTTCAACTCCGAGCAATGAAACTGGGAATTCGACAATGATTGAATTGGGAAAAGTAAAGGGATTATCGTCCGAACTCTCACACCGTCTATACATATACAATGAAACTGAGAAAGCAGGAACTAAAGAAGCATTCAATAGGAGATATTGGGATGAGTGAGATTTCTGGATTGATTATATGAACGATTCGTCGATTGCGTTAAAGAAGGAGAATAGAGAGGCTATATTCTCCATCGCCAACATCAAATACAAAGAAATCCTATAAACCAGTGTTTTGAAACCCGACCGGACATTGAATCGGATGATTTACGGATCACTGGATCATTGGATCAACCATGGATGAATCATGGATTAATAAATGAATTAGTTTTATTATATAATAATATATTAGTTATGAAAACACATATATATAAAAACTAAAGGTAAGTATTTTAAGTGTACATACAAAATATTAAGAAATAGTTTAGACTAATTAAAAAAATTGTAACATAAGAGTTATGACATCTAAAAAAATCAAGACATAAAATTAAACTTCCAATCCAAAATAAACTAAAATTAAAATATCATTGTAATAAATTGTCAATAACAAAAATAAACTAACACCAGATCACATCAACTAATTTTGGTTTTCTCTAAATTTTAAAACTTACCAACAAAATTTTCTAAATTTGTCACTTCGTCATCTTTGGGATATTCTTCAGCAAGAGCATTCTCTAATTTATTATAGTCATGCTCGCCAGGTTTTTCTTCTTCAACAATCCAAAACTCTGTTTTGTAATTCACATGATCATATGATTTTATTCTTTTTGATCTGTAAATTAAAAATGTAATGATCTATACTAATAAAGTAGGCTTTTTTATCTCCTTGGGGGGAAAAATGCCATGTGGCATTTTCTTTTTAATAATTAAAATATTTTCTCAATTTAAATTTAATGAATTTTGGTATTAATTGTGAAATAAATTGTAAAATAAAAAATAATTTACTCACCTTTCTTGCAAACGTAAATTGTAGTGTAGAGGAATAATAAGCCTCATCGTGCTTTAGTTTGTTTTACGGACGTGCGGCTCAAGCACAATCATGACTCACTTTTTTTTGCAAACGTAAATTATAGTGTAGAAGAAGAGGAAGACGGCAATAAAACTGAAAATTTTAAATTTTTAATTAGAAATTTAGAATATAAAAAATAACATAACTTGAACTAAAAATAGTAAAAAATAAAAATTATCTATTGGTTCAACCAGTGCTGCAACATGTATCGAGTTTTAGTGAGTTTTGTGTGTTTTATGGGTTTTTCACAAAATCCAAATCCGATTTATATTGAGTCACCGGATTTATCGGTTCAACTACGGGTCGGGGTTAGATTCAAAACACTCTTATAAATGTTTGGACCTGTATGAAAAAAGTTTAAAACCCCCAATTTATTTCACAATTAATACCAAAATTCATTAAATTTAAATTGAGAAAATATTTTAATTATTAAAAAGAAAATGCCACATGGCATTTTTCCCCCCAAGGAGATAAAAAAGCCTACTTTATTAGTATAGATAAGTTAGGATTATTTATGGAATATATTGTTACTAAAATTACATTTTAAAAATAAAAAGAGAATGTCTCGGGAGTAGTTTACACTAATGATTTAATTAACAAATCTTGTCCTTAAAATTTAAATATTAAAGCATCATATTAGGAAATAAGATATTACGTCCATAGAGAAAATACCATTCTAAGCGCACATCTTTTGCAGGATCAGAATGGTGAACTCTTAGAAGTCTGAAATATGAACACTTCCCTCAAATCATCTATGAAAAAATATAAAACAAAATCACAATCAGCAAACCAAAAAATATATATGTGTATATATAAGCTTATAATTCTAAACAATAATATAAATCTACTAATAAAAAAGTATTAAGAGCACAAAAGATGCTATTGAAATGATATAGGTGAGATATGTTATCAAATTGAGAAAATTATTTTTACCAGATTGAGGAACAAAGATGTTATCGAAATGATATATCAAAGAGGTGTACAATCAAATCATATATAGCTTCAGTGGAGAAATCGTCATAATAGTGTATCTGCATATAAACCAAAATAAAAATCAGCTCTCACGAAATATAAAAGCATAATGTTCTAAAATAAGAAGAAAAAAAAAGTTCAGAACATTATTAACATAAAAAGTTTAGAATACAAAGTTCAATGATTTCGTTTCTTCTACTGTGAATGTCTTATTTATAGTAAATTGGTGGACGTTTTTCAATGATTTAGGCTACATGATAAGCTAAGAAGTAGAATATTCTCTAATAAATTCTCAATAAATCTTATATTTATAAGGTAATAGATTAAATAAAGTAAGAACTTCCGCAAGTAATGTATATTTAAAATAAGGTAAGTCAACAAATTTGATAGATTTTAAAATTAATTCAAATAGATTAAAGAAAGTAACAACTTGGCAAGTTATGTATAATTACCTTATATAGTATCTCATGCATAATATCTTGCTACATTTATTTCAAAATTATTTGCAGTAAATATTAATTGCAATAAATTAAAGAAAGTAAGAATTTGCACAAGTAAAATATTTTTAAAATAAGGTAAGTCATTAAAAACGAATTAAAATTTTTGATATATTTATAAATTAATTCAAATAGATTAAAGAAAGTAACAACTTGCGCAAGTTATGTATAATTAAAATAAGGTAAGTCATTAAAAATGAATTAACAAATTTGATATATTTAAAAATTACATATTGAATGTTGTTTCTATATAATTTTTTTAGAAATCACATATTATAATAAGGTAAGATTTTAGCAACGAATGTATTTAAATAATTTTAAATTGAATGCGAATTTTTGGTGGGTTAATATTTAATAAACAAATATAATTTATTAATCCTTCAATTCTTAAATAGCCTTTATATTTATATTTTAGAAAAATATATTTTCTGTTTGCGACCTGCGATAATGTATTTAAATATTTAAATATGTAGTATTTAGTGAATTTTTTAACATATTTTAGTATAAAGTGTATGTGTGTGTTTTTCTAACAATAATTATATAAAGGATAAGAAATTTTATATTAATTTTTAACATATTTTAGTATAAAATGTATGTGTGTGCTTTTCTTACCAGGATAAGAAATCACATACAATTTAGGTTTATGAAAATATATTATCGTTTGTTGAAAAACATAATTATATTTTATATATACAAATATAATTTATTTGTATATATATATATATGTAGTAATGTATGTGAATAGTTTATATAAGTGGTTGATAGTGTTTGGAAGCCGAAAATTAGTGGTTCTAGGTTAACTCTATCATTGAGAGTGTTTGGAAGTCTAAATTAAATGGTCTAGGTTAACAATTCTCTGCCGATTTAAAAATAAATCAAAAAGAAATTAGCAAAAATCAACCAATAGAATTAAGAGAATTAATCTGAGAGTGTCCTCTATGAGTGCCACATAAGCAGAAATCACTAAAGTGACTTCTCTTTTAATATATAGGGGGTAATGTATGTGAATAGTTTATATAAGTGGTTGATAGTGTTTGGAAGCCGAAAATTAGTGGTTCTAGGTTAACTCTATCATTGAGAGTGTTTGGAAGTATAAATTAAGTGGTTCTAGGTTAACAATTCTCTGCCGATTTAAAAATAAATCAAAAAGAAATTAACAAAAATCAACCAATAAAATTAAGAGAATTAATCTAAGAGTGTCCTCTATGAGTGCCACATAAGCAGAAATCACTAAAGTGACTTCTCTTTTAATATATAGGGGGATAGTGTGTTATATGCAAAATATTAAATTCCCAAGTAATGAGGTTTTCCTACCCATCTTTCTGTTTTTTTAGTACTTGTATCCTATAACCTTTGACTTGTATGAGAGTGGTGATTCTTATTAAGATGATAATTCTCCAAGAGCCAAATTTTCAAGAAAAAAAAACTATAACCCAAGTTTGAAACATCAAGCTTTTTAAAATAGTTTCTTCTGTTTTTTTTTTTGGCACTAAGATAAAGCAACGAGGTCTTCGAGCATTTCTATTTTATACTCTTTCCGTTTTGTAAAAGTGTCATTTTGATATTTTCATATATATTAAGAAAATGATTGAAATGCATTAATTCTTTTATTAATTATACCTGATCAACCAATAATATTTATAAAATCAATGAGTTTATAATTAATATTAAATGAAAAGTTGCATTTGAGTTCTAAAATAACACCTTTTAATAATAAAAAATGTTAAAGTGATTTTCTTTAAAAAAACATAGGAAATATAAAGCAAAGAGACTTTTGAGGGTCAACAATGCTACCATAAAACCCCCGTTTTGTGACTTATGTAACGGGAACGAGTAGCTAACTGTCCAGTATGTAGGAGCAGAACGAGTGATTCGATCTCTTGCTTCAACTTCCATATTTCCTTTTTTCATTAAAAATGTCAATTTGGAATTTTTTATTATATAAAAAATATCATTTTAAAATTTCAGTGTAATATACATTTATTTTCAGTTTAGTCTTAATTTTTTTTTTTTGTAAAAAAGAAAGATTAAATCCAGATCTATTAAAAAACTACACATAACTCTTGGGTGGGAGGTGCAGTCCACGGAGAGACCATCTCTCGGGTATTCAAATGGATCGTAAGCAATAGTCTATATCCGTATGAAAAATGAGAATCGAACTATGGATTCACCGTATTGGAGTTTCCTCAAGTACCACTAGTGCAATCCCGTTGGTTCAGTTTAATACTAATTGTAAACTGCATTTATTTTATAAATAATTTTATTTATTTTAATATTATTGGTTAAATATGTATAACTAAAAAGTATAAACGATTTCAATCATTTTTATTAATATGTGTGAAAATTGTCAATTAATACTATTTATGAAATCAATGAGTTTATAATTAATATTAAATGAAAAGTTGCATTTGAGTTCTAAAATAACACCTTTTAATAATAAAAAATGTTAAAGTGATTTTCTTTAAAAAACATAGGAAATATAAAGCAAAGAGACTTTTGAGGGTCAACAATGCTACCATAAAACCCCGTTTTGTGACTTATGTAACGGGAACGAGTAGCTAACTGTCCAGTATGTAGGAGCAGAACGAGTGATTCGATCTCTTGCTTCAACTTCCATATTTCCTTTTTCATTAAAAATGTCAATTTGGAATTTTTTATTATATAAAAAATATCATTTTAAAATTTCAGTGTAATATACATTTATTTTCAGTTTAGTCTTAATTTTTTTTTTTTGTAAAAAAGAAAGATTAAATCCAGATCTATTAAAAACTACACATAACTCTTGGGTGGGAGGTGCAGTCCACGGAGAGACCATCTCGGGTATTCAAATGGATCGTAAGCAATAGTCTATATCCATTATGAAAAATGAGAATCGAACTATGGATTCACCGTATTGGAGTTTCCTCAAGTACCACTAGTGCAATCCCGTTGGTTCAGTTTAATACTAATTGTAAACTGCATTTATTTTATAAATAATTTTATTTATTTTAATATTATTGGTTAAATATGTATAACTAAAAAAGTATAAACGCATTTCAATCATTTTTTATTAATATGTGTGAAAATTGTCAATTAATACTATTTATGAAACGGAGGAAGTATGTAATTAGGTTTTAAAATCGAGAAGGCCAAAAGTCTTGGACATATATAGCCGGTGAAGAAAGAAAATATGTGCGTCAAATATTTGTAATTTTTTTTGAATGAATGTTAAATTTATTCAAACAAAAAAAATATTTTTGTACAATAGATGTGTCTTTGTTTGAAAAGATTAAAAATGAAAATCTACTCTAAAAAGAATTTTTCATCTAGTAGCAAACCACACTACCATAGCCTTGCTAATCTTCCATTGCCCTCCCCTCTTAGAGAGTCAATACGATTTCTAACAAGCTTATCAATATACTTGACGAGCCGGGTTGCAGCTTGTGGAGCTTCTCCATGTCTCCTGTTATTCCTCTCTCGCCATATTGAGTACAACACAGCTTGAAAGGTGTTTCGAATAAGAAACAAAACAGTACTATCCAGATTTTTTTTCCACCAACAAAGTCAGTATCTCAGTCCAGATTTTGGTGTACCTTGCACCAACAAGTTTCCTTGTTAATTCTCGCCATATCTCTTCTGAATAAGCACAGCCAAAGAACAGATGATCCCTCGTCTCCATTGGACCATTACAAAGGACACAAGACCCATCTCTTTGCGGATTCCATCTCAAAACTCTGTCTCTTGTGGCCAGTCTATCGCGAACCGCAAGCCAAGCTATCACTGAGAACTTTGGAGTTGCAGCTGAGAACCATATTCCCTGATACCAAGTCACTACATGGCTTGTAACTCTCAACACCTGCCACGTCTGGCAAGTACTGAAGTTTTTGTTGAAATTGTCCCTAGTTCCCCTCCACAAATGAAGATCCTCATTGTGTCCCAGACCTTGGTTTCTCATCTTAAGAATTTCCTGTTCTATAGTGAGCAGAGCTGAAACTCTATGCATACGTCTCCGGTACTGATGCACTGCTGTCTTTACAGAACCATTTATGTTGATCCCAAGATCGATGCACCCACGTGGCCCCGTTATATCAAACAACCTCCCCAACGGTGACTAGTTATCAAACCAAAAAGATGATTGCGTCCCACTGTTAACCTCCACTCGAGTAAACTGTTTTGCCATCTCTCTGTGTTTTAGGATCTTTTTCCAAAGCCAAGAACCCAAAGAGCTTTTGGAGTTTATATTCCAGAAGGATCCTTTACGGATGAGGTAATGACGAATCCATTGGACCCATAGGGAGTTGGCTGATAAGAAATGCCAGATCAACTTCAGGACGCTGACCTTATTAGCTTCTTTGAGTGGGCGCTAGCTGAGGCCTCCTTCATTGTGTGGCTTGCATACTACAGACCAAGTGATCTTTGCTTTCTTTGTGCTCAATTCAGGGCCTGACCATAAGAAAGCTGAGCATAGCTGATCGATTTCCTTTAGACATTGCTGCGGTAGCCGAAACACAGACATCTAGAAGTTGGTAATGCTGTGAATAACTGATCCAATGAGTTGCAATCTCTCTGAAAAAGAGAGATGGCGATTTGGTCCATGAGGTTTTTTTTTTCTTACACGCTCCACCAGTAAGCTATAGTCTTGAGCCGACATCCCCTTTGTCAGCAGAGGGATCCCAAATAACGAACAGGGAGTGAGCCTGATTCAGAAGGAAAATGAGTCAGAATCTCCATAAGTGCTTCTTCCTCGACACCAGCCACAAAGATAGTAGATTTTTCTAGGCTGATCTTTAAACCAGATGCGCCTGTAAACTCATCAAAGACCTGAAGAATGCCTTTAACCGAATCCCTTCTTCCATCTGAAAAAACCATCATATCATCCGCAAAACAAATATGCGTGAGCTTTAAGTCTTGACAATAAGGGTGATAGCCCATTTTCTTATCAGCAGCTGATTTATCTATCATTTTTGAGAGTACCTCCATGATGATAACAAAAAGATAAGGAGATAGAGCACATCCCTGCCTCAGTCCTCTGTTACTCTGAAAATAACCAGCCAACTCTCAATTAATCTGTACCGAGAATGAGGCTAACTCAATACACTTCTTAATCCATATGATGAATTGTTCTGGGATCTTTATGGCCTTGAGAGTCGATAAGATAAAAGGCCACTGCACTGAATCAAAGGCCTTTGATATATCGATTTGCAGAGCACATCATGGGGAGATAGAGCTTTTATGATAACTCTTCACCAGCTCAGAAGCTAATAACACATTCTCCATTAGCAACCTATCTTTGACAAATACCGATTGATTGTGAGAGATGAAGCGTGGAAGTATCTTCTTCAACCTGTTTGCCAATATTTTTGATGACTTTATAAAGGACATTACAGCAGGAGATTGGCCTGTACTCCTTCATGTGAATAGCCTGTTCCTTCTTTGGTATGAGGGCAAGAATGGTTGAGTTGATACCTTTAGACAAAAAACCTGTATAAAAAAAAGATTGAATCGCCACTACAAAGTCTTTCCCTATCACTGACCACTCTGCCTTGTAGAACTCACATGTGTAGCCATCTGGACCAGGGGACTTATCCCTCGCCATGGCAAATAACACCCTTCTGATTTCTTCCTCGGATACGTTTTGAGCTAGCATTGTTTGATCTGTTGTCTCGCACTCAAATCGCAGAAGCTCATGAAGCTCTGTTTCTGATATTCCCACGTAGTCAGCTGGCTGATGATTCAGAAAGGTATTGAAGTAATCTACAGCCTCCTCTTAATCTCATCTAGCGTTGTAGCTATCGTACCATCTCCTCGTGAATCTCGTTGATCGAGCCTTAATAACTTGATGGAACTGTTTATTGTTTCCGTCTCCAACACACAACCATTTTAGTTTTGCCTGTTGACTTAAGATTTTCTCCTCCAAAGTTTCCAGAGAGAGCCATCTCTCATAGGCTTGTGATTTAGCGTCCATCGCCTCAGCTGTACAGTTTGTCACAATGGTGATCTGCCTCTCACATAATAGATCTCATGCTTCTTTTGTTTTCCTCCTTACATGACCCAGCTTCTCCTTACTCAATTTTCTCAGAAGATGCTTTAAAAATTTAAGCTTTTTTGTAAGCCTAAATAGCGCAGAGGTGGAATTGAAAAGAGGCTCCGTCTCATTCCAATATTCCTGCAACGATGGTAAGAAACCCGAGAACTCAGTGAGGACATTTGTGAATTTAAATGGCCTCTTCGGTTTAGTCAGTTCAGGCCGCATCATGATACGGTAACGGAGGTGATCCGAACAACCCCCTGGCTCAAAAACACGGTTTGTATGAGGAAACCGGTGAGACCAGACCTAATTGATCAAGGTTTGATCAAGTTTCTTGTATATCAAATATTTGTAATTAATAAGAATATAAATGTATTTCATTCATTTTTAATTTTTTAGACATTTTAAAATTTTTGGTAGAAGCATGCTAAAAGAGCCAACAATATGACGATGATGACGACGACGATGGCTACAGCATATTGACCAGCACTACTCATATTGTTCCTTGAAAACAAAAGTGTATTCAGATTTCTGTATAGTGAAGGCCTTCAACACAGAACTTATTTTATGTTATGTATTCTATAATTATATAAAGGATATATAGGGATACACCCTAAAGGAAACTGAAATATTTTACAATTTGATAAAAGTTAACATTGGATGAGAAGAAAAGGACAAGGTAACTTTACACTTTCCTCTAGTATTTATATATGTAATTTTGTCATTAAGGAAATAAATGGAACAATATTCTTAATGAGAGCATCATAAACCCGTTTACAAAAACAAAATAAAAAGTAAAACAAATAATTAAAACATAAAAATCACATAAGTAACAAAATTAATACTTTAAATTTTAGGATTATTAGCTCAAAAAGAACATTTTAGTTATGTTTTTGCAATGCAAAATCAAAATCTAATTAATGTTTTTGAATAGTTTTTATGACGGCACAATTTTTGAAATTTAATAAAAATTCTAATAATGAAATTAAATATATATTGATCATAAGAAATATTATTGATCTTGTTTCAGCCTCAAATTTTCAAATATTTATTTGGTTTTGAAATAATTATAAGATATAATATTTTTTAACAATAAGATATAAAATAATTTGTTTAAAATTATTTGCTTATTAATTATTTTTCAAAAATATATTTATAAGAAAAATATTATTATCTTGTAGAAAATAATGTATAACTTATTTTATTTTTTAATTTGTTTTGTGAAGATATGTTTTATATGTAGTTATAAGTATATATATATATATATATATATATATATATATATATATATATATATATATATATATATATATATATATATATATTAAGATTTATAGATATTTTTATTTTTGTTGTTTTAGAAAACATAAATAATACTAAAACTTCAATCCTTTTTATAAATCTATGTTTATATTTTATAAATATTTCATTTTTATTTATTTGATTTAGTAAAAGGAAAATTATAAAAATTTAATAATTTTTTATCAAGAAAAAAAAACAAAATAAAAAGTAAAACAAATAATTAAAACATAAAAATCACATAAGTAACAAAATTAATACTTTAAATTTTAGGATTATTAGCTCAAAAAGAACATTTTAGTTATGTTTTTGCAATGCAAAATCAAAATCTAATTAATGTTTTTGAATAGTTTTTATGACGGCACAATTTTTGAAATTTAATAAAATATTTAATATATACTTATATTTAGTTTGAATTTTAAAGTGTATTAGGAGATCGGCACAGCAGTATCAACACTATGGAAACACGAAGACAAAGAAAAGATCTGGAAAGATTGAAACGAATCTGAGTAAAGGTCAAGAAGAATAGAAAGTTAACATCTATCTAATATATTATTCCATATTGGTTTAAGAAATTAGACCATTCTAATGTTGACTCTATTTTTACTCTAAAATGAATATTCCAAGTATATTATTTCTATTTATTAATTAATTTATTATCCAATCCTTAAATTTTAAAATCTTAAAATTTCACCCATTCATTTAGTTAAGAGAAAATTTGGATAAATACTTTTATACTAGGTGATTCTACTATGCTCATGCATGGATACAAACATTTACGTAATAATTGAATTATAACAATTGATAAGAAATATTTGTTTATCAGTTTTAAGTAAATATGTGATTTCACATATAATATTTTGTATTTTTGATATGTTGGATTACATCTAATTCAGTAATATTTTGAAAATTCATTAATAAGTATAACTTGTAATATTTTGAAAATTCATTAATAAGTATAACTTGTAATATTTTGAAAATTCATTAATAAGTATAACTTGTAATATTTTGAAAATTCTTACACACTAAATATTAATAAATAGTTGATTGATTGTTCATATTCAAAATGGTTGGTTATTCATATTTTAGTATATTGTATGGTATCATTTTTTAAAAAAATGAAATACATTTTGGTTACAGTTAGACTAAAATAACAATATTTTGTTAATTAGATTTTGTTAACTTTTATGTTAGGATGATAAATATATTTTGTAAGATTATGTATAATTTGATGGATGTTTTTTCGATACAATTAAAAAGATTGAAGTGTTGATATTTTTAATAAAAATTCTAATAATGAAATTAAATATATATTGATCATAAGAAATATTATTGATCTTGTTTCAGCCTCAAATTTTCAAATATTTATTTGGTTTTGAAATAATTATAAGATATAATATTTTTTAACAATAAGATATAAAATAATTTGTTTAAAATTATTTGCTTATTAATTATTTTTCAAAAATATATTTATAAGAAAAATATTATTATCTTGTAGAAAATAATGTATAACTTATTTTATTTTTTAATTTGTTTTGTGAAGATATGTTTTATATGTAGTTATAAGTATATATATATATATATATATATATATATATATATATATATATATATATATATATATATATATATATATATATATTAAGATTTATAGATATTTTTATTTTTGTTGTTTTAGAAAACATAAATAATACTAAAACTTCAATCCTTTTTATAAATCTATGTTTATATTTTATAAATATTTCATTTTTATTTATTTGATTTAGTAAAAGGAAAATTATAAAAATTTAATAATTTTTTATCAAGAAAAAAAAACAAAATAAAAAGTAAAACAAATAATTAAAACATAAAAATCACATAAGTAACAAAATTAATACTTTAAATTTTAGGATTATTAGCTCAAAAAGAACATTTTAGTTATGTTTTTGCAATGCAAAATCAAAATCTAATTAATGTTTTTGAATAGTTTTTTTATGACGGCACAATTTTTTGAAATTTAATAAAATATTTAATATATACTTATATTTAGTTTGAATTTTAAAGTGTATTAGGAGATCGGCACAGCAGTATCAACACTATGGAAACACGAAGACAAAGAAAAGATCTGGAAAGATTGAAACGAATCTGAGTAAAGGTCAAGAAGAATAGAAAGTTAACATCTATCTAATATATTATTCCATATTGGTTTAAGAAATTAGACCATTCTAATGTTGACTCTATTTTTACTCTAATTATAAAATATTCTACAAATAGATGATTATTTTACTCCAATGGTGAATTCTATTTTTTACTCTAAAAATGAATATTCCAAGTATATTATTTCTATTTATTAATTAATTTATTATCCAATCCTTAAATTTTAAAATCTTAAAATTTCACCCATTCATTTAGTTAAGAGAAAATTTGGATAAATACTTTTATACTAGGTGATTCTACTATGCTCATGCATGGATACAAACATTTACGTAATAATTGAATTATAACAATTGATAAGAAATATTTGTTTATCAGTTTTAAGTAAATATGTGATTTCACATATAATATTTTGTATTTTTGATATGTTGGATTACATCTAATTCAGTAATATTTTGAAAATTCATTAATAAGTATAACTTGTAATATTTTGAAAATTCTTACACACTAAATATTAATAAATAGTTGATTGATTGTTCATATTCAAAATGGTTGGTTATTCATATTTTAGTATATTGTATGGTATCATTTTTTAAAAAAATGAAATACATTTTGGTTACAGTTAGACTAAAATAACAATATTTTGTTAATTAGATTTTGTTAACTTTTATGTTAGGATGATAAATATATTTTGTAAGATTATGTATAATTTGATGGATGTTTTTTCGATACAATTAAAAAGATTGAAGTGTTGATATTTTTAATAAAAATTCTAATAATGAAATTAAATATATATTGATCATAAGAAATATTATTGATCTTGTTTCAGCCTCAAATTTTCAAATATTTATTTGGTTTTGAAATAATTATAAGATATAATATTTTTTAACAATAAGATATAAAATAATTTGTTTAAAATTATTTGCTTATTAATTATTTTTCAAAAATATATTTATAAGAAAAATATTATTATCTTGTAGAAAATAATGTATAACTTATTTTATTTTTTAATTTGTTTTGTGAAGATATGTTTTATATGTAGTTATAAGTATATATATATATTAAGATTTATAGATATTTTTATTTTTGTTGTTTTAGAAAACATAAATAATACTAAAACTTCAATCCCTTTTATAAATCTATGTTTATATTTTATAAATATTTCATTTTTATTTATTTGATTTAGTAAAAGGAAAATTATAAAATTTAATAATTTTTTATCAAGAAAAAAAAACAAAATAATTGGTATAGAATTAAAATAATATTTTTAGTTCATGAGGGTATATATGTAATTTTGTCATTAAGGAAATAAATGGAACAATATTCTTAATGAGAGCATCATAAACCCGTTTACAAAAACAAAATAATTGGTATAGAATTAAAATAATATTTTTAGTTCATGAGGGTATATATGTAATTTTGTCATTAAGGAAATAAATGGAACAATATTCTTAATGAGAGCATCATAAACCCGTTTACAAAAACAAAATAATTGGTATAGAATTAAAATAATATTTTTAGTTCATGAGGGTATATATGTAATTTTGTCATTAAGGAAATAAATGGAACAATATTCTTAATGAGAGCATCATAAACCCGTTTACAAAAACAAAATAATTGGTATAGAATTAAAATAATATTTTTAGTTCATGAGGGTATATATGTAATTAAAATCTTGAGTATAACGTGTTAACGTTGATTGCAGCACATATAAAATAACTTCTCAAATAATATTTTAGATATAAAATTTTATTTTGAGAAATACTCTTTGTTTAATTTTGTTTTTGAAAATACACTTGCATCCTTTTCAAAGAATATGAAAACATAAAAAGTCACGAAGTTCCTTCTTTTAAACAAGCAACGGCACACGTCGGTATAGTTTCTCCAGCACACATCATAATCAACATGAAAGAATAAAAGAACTAGTTCTCATGGATCCCTCCCGCAATCTTTACAACATTTGAGCAAATCGACGGAGAGAGAAAGAGAAGATGAATCTTCCAGTAGTAGCTTGCATCGCGCCAAGAACTCCGATGCTTCACACCGGCTTGAATTCAAGATCTTCCGACACGAACCGCAGTTCAACACTGTTTTTCACGGCGAGGATACCATCACGGAACTTGAAACCTCTCGCAGCTGTTTCGTCTGATTCCGCACCCGACCCTGAACCCAACCTCAAACCGAAGAAGGAAGCTACGGAGAGCGAGAAATTTCCGACGAAGGTCCCGCGTAAACCGAAGCGCGGGCGACGGAGCGAAGCGGACGCCGTGGAGGATTTGAGAAGCTCCTCGAGAAGACGTTCTCCAGCATACGAGAGCAGAATCCAGAAGTTTTCGAGAACAAGGAGAAGGCGAGTTTCATCAAGGACAGAGCGGAAAGCGAAGGAGAGATGGTGGTGGAAGAGGAAGATCCAGATTGGCCTGTGGATACGGATGTTGGATGGGGAATCAAAGCTTCGAGTACTTCGATACGCATCCCATCAAGAACGTGGTGGGAGAAGACGGGACTGTGATCGACTGGGAAGGCGAGATTGATGACAGCTGGGTCAAAGAGATTAACTGTTTGGAGTGGGAAAGCTTCGCCTTTCACCCTAGCCCTCTCGTCGTCCTCGTATTCGAGCGGTACAAGAGGTCAAAAGCTTGTTCCTTTCTTTTTGACGCATTTTCACGAACACTTTGCGTGCATAGGAGATAACTTTACAAACTATGAAAAGCTTTTGTCTTTTTCCGTTTTTTGAGATTTTTTTTTTAGTGTGTATGGAACGGACCCTTTTTACGTATAAGACTCCGTAATCATCAAACTGTAATGAAAAGGAAACATTTTTCTTATGAGGAACATTGTTGCTTGGCGTTTACAGGGCTAGTGATAATTGGAAGACATTGAAGGAGCTCGAGAAGGCGATCAAAGTTTACTGGGATGCAAAAGATCGATTACCTCCACGGGTATGTCACAAGCCTTCATCTCTATAACTTGCACATTTTGTTAATATAACTCTTTGCTCTCTGTTCACCATGTTTGATGAAACAGGCGGTTAAGATTGACTTGAACATCGAGACAGATTTGGCTTATGCTCTTAAAGCCAAGGAATGTCCACAGATTCTGTTTTACGGGGAAACCGGATTCTGTACAGGAGAAAGGTGATATGATGTTTTCTTTCGCAATGTATGTGAGCAATGGATCATCAACATAAAGTGTTGAACTTTGATGCAGATTCGATGAATTGGTCCAGATGATTGCGCATTTCTACTATAAAGCAAAGAGACCTTCGTGGATAGACAAGGCTAACGTAACCCCGTACTGCTAGTTTGCAATGTGAACGAGTTGAGTACTAAAAGGTGTCAGTGTAGGAAAGATGTTTATGCTTTGTTCGGAAGAAAGAAGAGATCAAGCAGGGGTTTTACTCGACCTTATTATTTCAACATTATGTTGTTAGCTTATGGAAATAGCAGGCGTCTGGTGAAGAGGTAAAGTTTTGGTTTTTGTGATAAAAATCACAAGTTTTTTGTTTGTTGAATTGTGTTACCAAAGTCGTCTCTGTTATTCTAGAGGGCTTATAAGCTGGAACAAATTGTTCAATGCAATTTAAGTCCCAAGTACTGGGGTTTTTTTTAGTGCTCCTATCCTATAACCTTTGACTTGTATGAGAGTGATTTGAATCCAATGGTCTTTGTTATCAAGATGATAATTCCCAACAGCCAAAATCACAAGAAGAAACTATTAAAAAAGTTTGAAACATCAAGCTTTTTAAATTAAATTACATAAAGCCAAGAGGCCTTCGAGGAAACATCAAACTTGAAGATGACTGCGCTATGTTACTATATATAAAGCAAAGAGGTCTTCGAGGATCAACAGTGCCAACGTAAAAACTAGTTTTGTAACTTTGTATCGTGAACTAGTAGCTAACTGGTCAGTATGTAGGAACGGAAGGAGTTATTCGATCTCTTACTTCAACTTTTTATGTTTCTAGGTTATGAAATCAAGAGGGCCAAAGGTTTGGACATATATAGCGGCTGAAGAGGTAAATTTGGTTTTAAGAAGTTAGAGGTTAACGCTTTTTGTTGACATGGATGGAAGATTTTGACACGAAGTTGATGAATTCATATTGGATTACAAAGTGGTATGTTTATAGAGAGTCTATAACCAAAATCTCCGGACATATACATATTTGCTTGTAATGATTGTCAAGTTGTTGTATGTTCGATGCAATAAAGAACTCCCAAGTATTGGTTTTTGATCTAACATAGACTTAAGTGAACGAATAATCTGAAACCGATCTCTAGCTTTTTTTTTCTTCAAAGATCATACTTCCTAAGAGAATCAAAACCGATGTGTAGTGCTTTGCGCTTCTCCTATAGCTAGGGTTTCAACTCGGATTTAAAGAAATAAAACCAATATATTATTTTATAAAACACATCATAAAACAGAGAACTATTTAAAACGCTAAAAAGAAGAAGCACGCAAGAAATAATCAACAGATCATATGCTAGACTTCTTTTGTATCTTCAAACTCATCGTCTCGGTAACTCTGAACCCTAAAAAAGAAAAAAAAAAAGGTGTGATTAATTAATTAATAGAGATATTATATTTGATACGTATTAGCCTTCATCAAAAGAAACCTAATATATTACCTTAAACCTGCGAAGTTGTGGCCACATTACCATTCGACGTCGTCTTTTTTCCTAGACGCTTTAGAATGTTTTGGTAGAAGCATGCTAAAACAGCCAACGCGATGGCGATGATGACAACGCCGATGGCTTTGGCATATTGACCAGGACTACTCATATTGTTCCTTGCAAACAAAAAGTGTGTTCAGTTTTTTGTTTAGTGAATGCCTTGAACAGAGAACTGATTTTATGTTATCTATTCTTCGTCTAGAATTATATATATAGGGATACATCTAAGGAAGCTGGAATATTTTCCAATTGGAAAGTTTACTTAAATGACACAAATTAATTGTGTTATTACTAGAATAATTCATATTTTTAAAAATTATTAAAATATTTTTTTGGTCGAAATTTCTCTTGACCATAGTTATAACAAAATATATATATATATTACCAAAGTGTCCTTACCATTTTATCGTTGGCAGATTTATTTTCAAAAAAAAATTTGTCGAGTAATAAGTCTGTTTATAAAATCTGTATAAAAAATAAAATCTATCATTAAAATGATGTCAGACTTGAAACGTCAGATTTTGTTTCTACGGCAAAGTTAATTGTCCGATTTGAAGAAAACATATTTTTAATGATATGTCGAAAGAGGTAGGAGATTTGTTATAAATGATAGATTTTTGTGGCCGGCTTATTTTCTTATGTACTGACTTATTTTCTTATGTTCGACTTGTTTTCTTATGGCGGAGTTATATATCCGACTTAAAATTGTTAGAAGACATTTTGGTGACAGACTTTTTAATTTATGTTGTAGCAGATTTATTGACGGAAATCTTGTTTTATATAAACCAAACTTAATATAATGTTTAATTTTGACGCACTTTAAATTAATTCCTAAACTAGTTTACTTTTAGGTTAATTAAAATAAAAATTAGGTCATTACAGATTGTAACTATCATCGTCTCCTTCGTCCTACTTTTCTTCAACAAACATTTTGGTCATTACATTTCATTTAGTTTGACGTCTAAGAAACTTAACAAACTCTAAGTAGCATTGTCCAAGTTTCTTTCATCACCTGAGACCGACCATAAGGTCTGGATTTAACTTAAGACTCCACCGATTATTTTGTCACTACAAATATGTTTTTATAAATAGTGTTACTAGGGACAAAGTAAATTAAATATCTGTATGAAATTCTTGGTGAAGTTATAAAAGCTGAAGTAACGACACTCAACATACCAAATACGGTTGGCATATACAATAAATCCGAGTAAAAAACCAACAACCTGCGTACTGGTACATCCAATTCAAAAAACAACAAGCATACTAAATAGTAGATTTCTGCAGCCACCTTCTCAATGATCCCAACTTCTTCTCTTTATCTGAATAGTAGCATATCTCTGAAGCGTCTCACTATCAAACGACATCACGTATGTCCTTAAACGGGACGGTTTAATCTCACTTCCAAAGCCCTTAGCACTAACTCCACCCTCTGGGTGAGACGACATGTCCTCTGGTTGTTCAATGCTTGTTTTACTTTCATCAGCCCCACCACCTTTGGTCCATCCGCTTCAAGAAATATCCATACATGACAGAAGCATCGTAGACTTGACCATCTCTGAGTTTGCAACAGAAGTCAAGTCACCGATTCTGCTTCCGAGGATTAAAGCTAGAAGGACGTTGTGAATCATCTCGGGAGAGTGAGATGCTGCTCAAGCTTCTCTACTTTTGTTGGCCAAGTATCAAACCAAGCAGATGGTTCTGATGACGGGGTTATTGATGGTATAAGTGATACGTTTATCTTCCATGAACTTTTGAACCACCAATGCGTACAGTTCTCTTCTAACCTCCTTCGTCTCTCATTCTCCTTCAACAAAACAAAAATCAATTCTCATTCAGAACCAAACCTATGTTCAACAGATTTGAAAGTGGAAGCATAGATTAAAAACTCGCAGATTAGAGTAACACAGGGACGAGGTGAGTTCAAGTGAAGGAAGTAGGACACAAAGTCAATTTACGGTAGAGGTGACGGAGACGAAGCCGTGACGGGAAAAAGACCGTCGGTGATGGAGGTGACGAGGCGAGCGTTGTGTTGCTCTCGGTGGAGAAACTCTACAAAAAAGTAAAGTGATTTCTTTTTTTTTTCTCCTTTCTTATAATTAAAGTGGATTTCTCTTTTTAAAATTATATAAGTAATGGCAAAATCATAAAGTCACATGTTTCGAGAATTTTTTTTTTTTGTCAACTTCGTGTTTCATTAAAATCCCAAGAATCACGTGATACAACTTTGGATAAACATTACAAGTACAAACCATTATGCACATCCCGCAAGGTAATGACACGCGGTAAGGTAAGAAACATGCATCTCGAATTTTCATTAGCCGGGCAATCTTGACGGTCATCTCCGTGATCACGCTTTGAACCACCGACACATTATGTTCTTCCCTTTTTCATGCTTCATTGATTCCAAGAACTGTATCTGAAGACTCTTCCTTTCGCCATCAACCGAAGCTTTAGTTTAGACTTCTAGCCTTCACCGACTATTAAAACTGGGAAAGTTTAATCGATTTAGAGCAAATCCTATGTTGGACCATCAAAGATGCCAACTTTACTGAATTTCTTACACACTAAATATTAATAAATAGTTGATTGATTGTTCATATTCAAAATGGTTGGTTATTCATATTTTAGTATATTGTATGGTATCATTTTTTAAAAAAATGAAATACATTTTGGTTACAGTTAGACTAAAATAACAATATTTTGTTAATTAGATTTTGTTAACTTTTATGTTAGGATGATAAATATATTTTGTAAGATTATGTATAATTTGATGGATGTTTTTTTCGATACAATTAAAAAGATTGAAGTGTTGATATTTTTTAATAAAAATTCTAATAATGAAATTAAATATATATTGATCATAAGAAATATTATTGATCTTGTTTCAGCCTCAAATTTTCAAATATTTATTTGGTTTTGAAATAATTATAAGATATAATATTTTTTTAACAATAAGATATAAAATAATTTGTTTAAAATTATTTGCTTATTAATTATTTTTTCAAAAATATATTTATAAGAAAAATATTATTATCTTGTAGAAAATAATGTATAACTTATTTTATTTTTTAATTTGTTTTGTGAAGATATGTTTTATATGTAGTTATAAGTATATATATATATATATTAAGATTTATAGATATTTTTATTTTTGTTGTTTTAGAAAACATAAATAATACTAAAACTTCAATCCCTTTTTATAAATCTATGTTTATATTTTATAAATATTTCATTTTTTATTTATTTGATTTAGTAAAAAGGAAAATTATAAAAATTTAATAATTTTTTTATCAAGAAAAAAAAAACAAAAATAATTGGTATAGAATTAAAATAATATTTTTAGTTCATGAGGGTATATATGTAATTAAAATCTTGAGTATAACGTGTTAACGTGATTGCAGCACATATAAAAATAACTTCTCAAATAATATTTTAGATATAAAATTTTATTTTGAGAAATACTCTTTTGTTTAATTTTGTTTTTTGAAAAATACACTTGCATCCTTTTCCAAAGAATATGAAAACATAAAAAAGTCACGAAGTTCCTTCTTTTTAAACAAGCAACGGCACACGTCGGTATAGTTTCTCCAGCACACATCATAATCAACATGAAAGAATAAAAGAACTAGTTCTCATGGATCCCTCCCGCAATCTTTACAACATTTAGCAACGTCCAACGGTAACCAATCCAGGCCAAGATCATACTAAAATCGGTTTAACAAAACCGGAAAAATATGGTTGATGGTTAAGCAATATGTCTATTGCTTATTAGCCTGAAATAACATGTTATGTATCCATCAGACTCTCAGAACGTTAAAAGAGAAGAAGCTGATGTTTAGTAGAAGAGTAGTCACCTTTCTCAAAAACTTTTCATGAATCTTCAACGCTTCTTTACACGCTTTTCTCGCGTCCAAATTACCCGCAATACCACCCAATATCTGCAACCAAAACACACACTAGCTAAAGAGTTGAAGTTCTCATGAGGTTTCTTGGCATGCAGAGAGAGAGAGAGAGAGAGAAACCTGGACAACGTCGTCTAGGCCTTTAGCTTCTTTCAAGAGACGTTTGTTCTTTGTTTCAAGAACACTCGCCACAACGAAAACAGCAAGCGTGTTGTCGTGTTGCTCGTTCTGACCACTCTTTATATACTTTCTCTCAAATTTTCCATACTGCTTCAGTAACCTCGGATCCTGTTTGGTTCCGTTCTCTGGTTTTTCATATGATGCAAACTTGTTTGGATTGTACTCCATAGCCCACATCATCTGTATCCACATTTCTATTATCATCATCAGTTCAAAAGACAAGAAGAACAAATGGAGATGTTGCCCACAACAAAGTGACCATGAGTCTTGTTACCTCCCAAAGGTACAAGGCATCAAGGAAAGAGAACTCTCTCCTGAACAAAACCATCAACATCCTTATAGCAAACAGATACTCTCCACCGTCTAGATCCTCTGTTTTGTAAAGAAGAGTACACTGTCTTTAACTTACCATCATGACAAAACAATGCTCAAAAGAAGGACAAAAGTAAGGAGTGAGTACCTAGATGTTGGTGTAGCCTAGGATCAACGGTTTGAATGACCTGTGAGAGCATACCAAGCTGAGTCTGTACCCCCATTGATGTCGAGGTTGTCCTGAAGTTTTCTCTCTTAAAATTCAAGAAAACTATAAGACCCATGAAAACAATATAACCACACAGTACAAGTAACGTTTTAGGTTCTTACTAGTCTTCTCATTGCACGCTCAAAGCACCAGAAAGCATCAGCTTCATCTTCTATCAGGATTATCATCGGAGAACATATATCATTCATTCCTAAACAAAGTATATGATTAGTATAACCATACAGCAGTTTCATCATTAGGCACCAAGATGGACTTTACCTTGAACATAACCAATATCAGGATTCAACCATGTGTATATGGCAAGAACATCCCAGAGTCTTGCCTGGTTACGCTCACTCTCATAAAAGCAGAGATAACGATCCGTTCTAATAACATCAAGACCTGCATTTCACCATATCATAAGCAGATATTGAATAACATAGTATGAATAAAACAATCATACCTATTTGACTCAGTACTAGCATCCACTGGAGCACACGCTTGTCTGTAACAGCGGTTTTCACTAGCCATTCTTGATTCTCTACTGAAGATTCTTCTAATGGCTGACCATCTTCAGCAACAATTGCCATTGTTACAAACTTGCCACTACCAACTAGAGGAACCATCTTCTGACATTCTTCTTTCCAAGCATAGTACTGTTCCCTTAGATATTATAGCGGTTTAAGCCATGAAGTTGCAAAACGATATATCATGTTTTTTTATATAAGTCCGGTTTTAGAGTCTTTTTGGTATTTTTCGAATCATTTCGAGTCATTGTAGGTTATGTACGTTTTGGACAAAATTGAAGCTTTTGGATCATTTTGGAACCTAATGAGTATTGCAGCTGAAAACATCAAGTTGGAGTTTATCTTTTGACATGGTGTCGACCAACAATGACTCAAAGTCCACAAAAACCATGATATGGATCTACCAAACTAGTTAGCATCGTATAGAAGACAAAAGTACCTTCTGTGGTTCCTCAGCTTTGTTCTGTCTTCAAACGTGCTGTCTGGATCGTAACCACCTAACAAAAACTCCCAAACCTCTCCTTTGATCGACGGATGAATCCCCTGGAGAGAAGTATCAAAGTAAACAACAAAGACCATACACCAAAAAGACAAAAGAGATTGAGATAGAGATATAGAGACTCACCCCTCGCTGTATACGACGAAGAACTCTCTCCATATCCAAATGACCATCTTCAGTAAACGCTGCGTGCCATCTTCTAGCACTTAGTGTTTTGCCAGCCTGATAAGATCCCAAGTTATTGAATCAAGAACATGGATGATGGAAAGAGAATGAAAGAAGAAGAAGAAGAAGAAGAAGAAGAAGACCAAACCCTTGATTTGAATCGTGTTCTTGGAACATCTGCTTGACATTCTGATCTAACTGGAAAGAAACCTTGCAAGTCTTCTCCTCCTAATTTCCACATAACTCCACCACAACAAATCATCCACGCTTTTTCACTTTCTGAAATAAAACAAATGTTGTATCGGGGAAGACGACTTGACTCACGACACGATCGCCGTCATGCGATCGTCATGAGCAACTGTTAAGCTTGACGTTTTCAAACAATGGCTGCTGCCTGTTGGAAAACGCGTTACTACTTTAGTTACACGTGGACTAAACTAATGTCCAACTTAACCAACTTGTGTTTAGTTTACAAGTGTAATAAAAAAGAAAAAACACAAAAACGAATTTGGTTATTGCAGACATAAGCTCAACAACTTTGTCTGACATTACAATAATTGTACGGGCGTAAAACGGAGTAAAAAAGCTTCGGGAGTTTCGTGGAAACTTAGGACCAAAACAACACACGTGTAAAAGAAGAATCAAATGTACAGAAAAGAGTTTATCATTTGCGGATGGAAAGAAGCTCGAAACTTCTCAGAGCCTCATCACGTGCAGTCCTCGAAGTGGTCACTCTGTTGCGGTTAAAGGCAGAGGCTGTCTTTGACTCGTATCCGGTCACAGCAGCAGCTGGCGCTTGTGTTCTTTGAAAGACGGATGGTCTGCCACCTCCTCCTCCGCTTGAGGCCACACGGCTCGAGCTGCGGCTATCTCCTTGTTCGCCTGATGAGCTTGGTCTACTTCCAGAGGCTACTGCTCTCCTTGAAGCACTGCCGTATCTGGAAGTGTTTCTTACTTTCTCAGATGCCATATTCTGACCACAAAAAACAAAAACATATTAATAACGAGAGAGAACAACATCAACATCGCTGGGGCTTTGAACCGAACCGAACCAGTTGAACCAAAATTTTGGTTACTTGCGTTTAATTCGGTAGGTTCTAAAAGAATTTAAGTTTTTGGTTCGGCAATCGGTTATTCAGTTTTTTTTTTAGAAAAAAATTATATCCAAACAATAGCAAAATCCAAACCGACCAAACTATACTAACCAAATTTTGAACCGAACTTCGTGAAATCTAACGAATTTATCCAAAATTAAAACAAAATTAAAACAAAATTAAACCAAAATCTAACCGAATTCAAAAACTTCGCTAAGATTTTCAAAAAAAACAGAACTAACCGAATACGGAACCTTACAAAGACTGGAAATGGTAAGTTTTATGTGAACCAAACTAACCGAAAATCATGCTAACCAAATTTCGAACCGAACTAACTGAAATTAACCGAATTTATCCAAAATTTTAACAAAACTAAACCGAAATCTAACCAAAATCAAAAACTTTCATAAGACATTCAAAAACTGAACTAACCGAATGCCGAACCTTTCAGAGACTTCGGTAAGTTTTTATGTTGAACCAAACTAACCCAAAACCAAACTACCTGAACCGAAATAACCGAACCCGCAGGCCTAGTTTGATGTCATGAAAAGTGTTGCATCAGTTCATTATATAACTCATGCACATTCTACTCAAAAAACGTTTACATATTGAGAAACGGATGATCATATTTTACCAGAGCAGGTTTCATTGGTGAAGGGACATCGTCAAGAGTTCGATGTCTGGTATGGTTTTGTCTTGTATGGTTTTCATGTGGACCAGCTCCTGTAGCGTTCCTTCTCGCGAATGCTTCAACCGCACCTGAGAATCTGTCGCGGATCTCCTTCCCAACTGTAAAAGAATAGAATCAGATCCAAACCACTTTGTAGTTGAAGCGTATAGTTAGTTACATACATGTGACTACTACCTCTGTAAAAAGAAATACCTGAAACCCTTTCAGGTTTTTCAGCAGACGGTCCTGCAGCCACCGCTGGTTTACCTGTACGATGCTGAAGAGAGAAAGAAAGAGTATGTGAGGGAAAACACTCCTTAGAGAGATAACTTTAAGGGACAAGTGTTTAACTCACCCTTCCGTGGGAGCTGGAACGGGCACTGGAACTACTCTGAGGGTGTTTCAACGCAGTCCAGTCGAATACATAGTCAAACAGATAACCTGTGGTTCATATTTGTTATTCATAAAAACTCAATTCGAAAGAATGAGAAGTTTAGTCTCTGAAAAACGCAGACCTTCACGGATAAACAGATCTCGGAACAACCTCCTTAGGTAAGAGTAGTCTGGTTTGTCTTCGAATCGCAAAGACCTGCAGTATTGAAAGTATGATACGAACTCGGGTGGATAGGACTTGCACAAGACCTGTTGTTACAAGAATAAACATTGTTAACCTCTGACTTATGTGACAATGAGCTCAGCCATATTATGTTCTCAGCATACCTCTATAGGAGTTGAAACTTTCTTCTCGCTGATTCTGTCGTACTTCTGCTTCTTTGTGCCAGCTTTTAGTCCCTGCCATGGGAGGCTGAACACAGAATATCACAGAGAGATCAGCCCAGAATGTCCAGAAACAAGCAAGTGTAAACATTTAAATCAAACAAAAAGAGGATCTGAATGCACAACCTTCCTCTCAGGAAATACATGAGCACGTAACCAAGGGACTCTAGATCATCCCTCCGACTTTGCTCTGCCAAAACAGGCACACTTCTTTACAAATGGTCTATACAACAACTTTGGAGTAGATCAAGAATGGCTTTATGAGCTGCTTACCAACTCCAAGGTGAGTGTTGACGCTAGCATACCGAGCTGTGCCCGTAAGGTTCTTGTTCTCTCTGTTAATGAAAACAGTATTGAGTATATGTAAGACAAAATAAAAGAAGCATACAGACATACACATGAAAGCTCCATAAAAAATCACCTGTAGGGGATGTGTCTATGTGTTTGGAGATCCCTATACTTCTTTGCAAGGCCAAAATCAATGATATACACCTACATATACATAACAACATTACCCAAAGATTAAATATAACATAACTTTCTCTATGAGAATCATTAGTTTAATGCGTACCTGGTTTGCTTTGCGACCAAGTCCCATCAAGAAATTGTCTGGTTTTATGTCACGGTGAAGAAACCCCCTTGAATGCATATACTCAACTCTGCTAATCTACAATGGTGAACATACATTTTTAAGTTGGAACCTCAATCCGACAAAGTTAAACGCAGCCTTTGAGAAGAGACTCACCAGTTGATCCGCAAGCATCAAAACTGCCTTCAAAGTGAGTTTCCTATTACAGTAGTTGAACAAATCCTCCAAACTCGGCCCAAGCAGATCAATAACCATCGCATTGTAGTCTCCCACAACCCCAAACCACTTGAGGCTAGGGATGCCAGCTTCAACCACAGAAAAATAAAACAAATTAATCAGCTAGTTTCCACATGTTGAATCAATCATCTAATACACAATATGAACCAGCAAACTCATACTTGTAAACTTACTTCCCCCTTGTAGAAGCATGTATATCTTGGACTCATAATGAAGTTGTGGATGCTTAGTTTTCGCAGGCTCCTTCAAAGTTTTACACAACGTTTTAAGTATACAATAGATGTTACATCACATGTTATATCAATACAGAGATGATGCAGATTTGAATAAAGATACCAGCTTTACAGCGACTTCTTCTCCGGTTTGCACACTTACACCTGACAATATTCAACAATCAGATTTGATTCAAAGGCAATCAACACAGATTGAAAACATTGTCTGAATCATAAAGGCAATCTCTTTTACCTAGAAAAAGCTCTCCGAAAGAGCCGCCACCGATCTTGCGACCAAGCTTAAACTTGCCGCCGATTACGTTATCCATTTTCAAGTCCATCCAAGAACCCTAATAGCTCTTTTCAAACAAGAACCACCCTAATTGAGAAACCAGCTTCTGCTGCATCAAATCCTCATCTGAGATCCAAAACAATCACCTTTCTTGCTTGCCTGCGTCAGAGAGAAAGAAACCATCCAATGCCGTGGAAGAAGAGTTGAATCGCCGGAGGAAGATGTAATGATGATTCAGACAGAGAGTCTTTAGAAAACCGACAAAACTGGATTTTTGTCGTATTCCCAAAATTAAAGGTGACCCAGTAAACTTGTAGTAAATGTCGAGAAAGATGGGCCTTAAGCCTTTTAAATATTAAGTGGGTTCTAACTTTGTATTGGGCCTTATCTTTTTGTGGGTTTGACACGTGCGAAGTCACGTGGTCTATTAAAACCTTTCAGGCTTACGTGGGCTATTGCTTGCTTATCAAAAAGTGGGTGATATATACGAGGACTTATCAGTTCACCAATTTTTTTTTTTTTGTCATGAATATCAATTCACCAAGTTATTTACTACTTTTTGACAAAAAAAAAAAAATTTATTTACCACTTTTTAGTTGTGCTTAATAATAACAGGCCTTATTTTGAGCTAGGAAAATAACTAGCCCATTATTTCGGGTCAAGAACTTCGTATTACATTTGTCCAAAAAAAAAAAAAACTTCGTATTACATTGACTAGAGATGTAGCTTTCGAGATTCGATACTGAAACCAATCTTAAACGCTAATCTTGATGTATAGTTCATGTTTGTCTCTCATCATATGTTGTCTTGTCATTATCATAGAATCGAGGTTTGAATCATTGGGCCTGAGACAAGTGTATCGAGCCCACTTTGACGTGGAATATTTTCGAATTGTGTAGAGGATATCCCCTCTGCTGAATGCACACATCAACGCGTCTCGAGAATGCTATTATTCGTGGAGGATGAAGTCATGAAGAAGCGTCAATGGCAGGTCACGTAGTCCATAAACCGAAGCGTCTAGATTATGATTTTTCTTTTCTGTGAACTAAACTTGTAAGTTGTAACTTACTCATTATTTTTTTATGTACAAACTTTAAAGTTTGTAATGGTATCTTTATAACTTACAGACAAGGAATATGCTTTATTTTCGAGATCTTTGTTTCTTTTTTTCTCCTTGATCGTCGTATATATAGAATAACCTAGTTTAGTAACCACTTGCTCGCAAGTTTATTAATTTTTTTTTGTGGGGTGTTTCAGATGGATCCGGACGCGGTTATGTCATAATCATCTTATAAAACTATTATTGTGTTTAGTTTATTGTGTTTCCTTGTGTGCTTAAGATGCGTGTGTTATTCTGTTGGTTTGTAGTTAAGCAAATTAAGTATGTTGTACTTGTATTTTAATAGTTAAGACTCATTACTTACTGTTCTGTTCTTCTTATAATAAAGATTTTTGGAGACTTGAATAATATATATATATATAACAAACGGGAATTAAATATGAAAAACAAGAATATTTGATGAAATTTTTTATTGGTGCAATGAGATTTAAGTCAGTCTAAAATTTATTGTTTTTTTCTTGAATTCTGCGAACAAGATGAATAATGAATTTTTAGGAATTTTGAAAAAAAATAAGGGTTACGTTTTGGATAAAACGAACTGAAAAGGTGTCGGTACATTGGATTTGATTCCACTGATTTTAAATGCTTCAGACTACAAGTCATAAAAAAAAAAAACAAAAAACAAAAAAAAGTCATAAAATATCATTGTATATATTGCTAAAAGTAACCCCGACTCCAAGAGATTGAGTACATTTCTAAAAACTAAAAACAACAAAAGATTCTTTAGCGGTCCCATGAGGTTGAAGTTGGAGAAGCTGAAATAGACTTACGAATTGATAGTGATTCAAAAAAAAAAAGAGACTTACGAATTGATGTCTCTTTTTCTTCTTTTAATAGTAGATTTCTTCTTCTCCTTTACATCTCTTTTCGGTTGGTCTTATAGTTTCAACTGTCATCATCAGCGAATCTACGCAGATATTTTTCTTTTATATAAATTAAAAATAAATTTATATGGAAAATTCAAAAACCTTATGTTTTAAATTTGATTATATATATATATATATATATATATATATATATATATTTAATTGTTAACATTGTTGTTTATGTATACTGTTCTCTGGAGTTTTAAAGTTGGATGTTTATGTTTTATATGTAATATAATTTGTTGTAAGTTGCTTCAAATGCTACAGGCTTACGCGAAGGACCCACAAATTAATATACATGATCATATATATATTTCCCCTAAAAAATACATACATAAATTATAAATAAGACATATTATATATATTAAGTGGGCGTCGTGTATATAATCTTATAGCTAGGGCTAGCTCAAGTACTTATATAGATGCTTACTGATGCATGGACTGCCCGTAGTATCATTTCTCTCTTTAGATAATCAATATGAATTTTATCTTTTATTTTTATGGTTGGAACACCAGACAACACATGAGCTAATTATTGATATGGACTGTCTACAAACATGAGCCTACATGTTTAGTAGAAACGTTGATTGAATACATGAAACTCTAGATATATAAGATATTTACCAGAATACACAAGATCAAATGTATATATCATACTATTATCTTTTAAAGTTTGGTGCGTGGAAACTTGTCTAATTTACAAAGTATTTGAAGTCCGAGAGTGAAAATTTCAATCAAAATGTTCAAAAAAAAAATTCAACCAATAAATCGTAAATATATATATATATATTAAATACTTTGAAACAGTGATTATAAGAGTAACTATCTCATATCATATAACCAACTTCGATACGTTTGTTTGTTCGCAGATGATTGGATGATGTCTACAATCGATACACATTACTGGTTATTAGATTGTTGAAATCGTTTCATATATATTAATTTGCTTTGTGTGAATTTCAAACATATTTTATAGTAGTTTGTTGTATAGATCACGAGTTTTCTTAATTCGAAACAAAGTTAAAATAGATAAGTTTATTCATATACTCTACAAATATTACTTCATTACCCATCTAATTTTCTATATTTTAGCATATCTAGCTAACTAGTAATTAACATTAAGGATATTAGTTTCAATTATTGCATGCATATAGTACGTTCAATATTTTGGCATGCGGCATGCGGCATGCGGCATGCGTCCATATAAGCTCGTCAATATTATCTATGCCAATATCATTAGGTCTGGCAATTAGGTATGGCATATATTAGCCAAAAGAGTCAACACCAACTATATGTGATGTGTAATGTAAGACATGACATGTGTAGTATGTATTAAATATCTAAGGAATATTCTAGAAAATATTCTTTAGACCTTGTACTATAAATAAGGAGACTTGAGGTGTATTGTGATCTAAACCAAGTGAATTGAGTGAGTTGAGTCCTAAGAACATTTCCATGGAAGGTAGGGGGCATTGGAGTTCTACATATATATGTATGTAGATATTAATATTATTATTTAATTGTGGGATCTTTAGTTTTACGTGAAACCCAACCTAAAGTTTCTTAAAAAAAATGATTTAAGAAACTTTAGGTTGAGTTTTCAATAAAATTAAAGACCTTATAATTAAATAATAATGTTAATATCTACATATACATAATATATATATGTATTTTAGAGCTCCAATAGGTTAAAACCTATTAAAAATGCTCTAAAGAGTCTCTCGAGTCCGTTGTTTCTTAATGAAATAAAGATCTCCTTTTTCATAAAACATTGATTTAAGAAATTTTAGATTGGATTTTCCACAAAATTAAAGACTCCACAATTAAATAATAATACTAATATCTACATATATATATATGTGGATTTTTAGAACTCCAATAGGTAGAATCCCCATTGAAAGTGTTCTAAAGAGTCTCTCGAGTCCGTTGTTTCCCTCAAACATCTTACCATCATACTTCTAATATATTAATTTAGAATCCTATATTTTATCTATTTGACATGTCATAGTAGAACCATTTAATTAACTACTTAATGTGACATATATGATTATTTACATTAAATCTTAATAATCAATAAAGATATCAATAATAAATCAATTTTAGTTAGAAATTTGAATTTTTTAGTTATAACAAAATCTGTTGAGACAAATCTAAGAAAATCCTAACAAATTTTTTAATATTTTCTGTAAACTAATCCATTACAATTTTGTAATTAGTAATGTAATCTTATTATAAATTAATAAAAAATACAATTTCATCATAAAAGAAAAGAAAATAAAAATTCTATGCTATTTTATAAATTCATAATTATAAAATATATTATATAAAAATAAACGTACTCTATAAATTAATTATGAAAAATTATATTAAATTGATAGCTTAACATATTTTTTAGAAAAAGGTCTCATTTAAATAAATTATCATTCATCGTCAAAAAGGGTTGAAATTTGTAAACAATGTAATATTTTATACAAAAACTAAAACTATTAACATATGTTAAACTTCTATGTCTACAACTATATATTATAGTTTTATTTATTATGAAACTAATAGCAATAAATTATTTATGAATAATTATGTATAAAATATAATAGTATATAATAACCTTTAGTTCATATATTATTTTACAAAATTTTTTACTAGAAAAATTTGAATTTTTAATAATTGATTAAATATTAACGACAAATAATTTTCACTTATAAATTTAATGTTTATTTTAGTTATAAAAAAATCTGTTGAGAAAAATATAAAAAAATCTTACCAAAAATTCATATATATTTTTATAAAATACTGAATTAGTTTAGTAACAAAAATTAAAAAAACATATAATCTTCCAATTTAAAAAAAAATAATTCTGTAATTTGCTAAATTTCTTTTGACCAAGTTTAAAATTTTAAAAATAAATATTAAAAAATCAAAATGATAATATTCCAAATTTTATAAAAGACAATCATAGATGCTAAAATATTTTTTAAAATACAAAAAATAAATTATGTTGTAAAATTAAAAGTAATATAATATTTTGAAATCTTAATTTAATAATAAAAATAGAAAACTTAATATCATAATATCCAAAAAATATCGTATATTGATAAAATTTAATAAAATAATATGATAGATACTACTTTGTATACAATTTAATAGAATAATAGAGCTATATTATTTAAACATAATAATGTATTTACTTATAAAATCTCACACAATACTATAGTGATAATGTTGAAGTATTATTTTTAAACACAACATGGAAATATAAATTATCATAAGCAAATATCCATCTACTGTATAACTAAATAAATTTTAAAATGTATTGTATGCAAATTGTAAAAATTGAAAAGCTATATTAAAGGAGATTGTATATTTGATTATTTCAGATTATAATTTATGTATCGAACTCAAAAATATATTAATATGTAATAACAATCAATAAGAATATGAAATGTATAAAACAAATCATTATATGACAAAAAACAATTATTATATATTAATAATGATGAATAAGAAACTAAATAAAATTATAGAGTTATACAATATATAACACTATATGTTAGTCATATATTTAAAACTTCTATGATAATATCAAAATTATATATTAATAAAATGAAAAATATCCCTACGAATGTGCGGGTTAAACTCTAGTTTGATTTTAGTATCTTCTTTGTGATTGTACTTACTATGTGTTTGTAAATTTGGTATCAGAATGATGGTAGTCTAACCTAAGATATTTATCTCTCCTACAAAGTATTATTTGTTACATAATCACATCTGACGAAGCACACACGGAATATCAACTTTGGAGGGGGAGGGGTTTAAAATCGATTCCGCTGTTATCTTTATTATTAATTTAATTATAGTTAATGTTAAATTTGTGGATATATATAAGAGGATGTATGATATACATATGGCAATATTTTGGCTAAAATAAATAAACTGAAATGAGATCAAGAACAAACAATATGTTCATATGATTATGAAAACCCGTAAATGAAAGCTGACCACAATATATTTATATATAATATATCGTTTTTATTGTTATCGTAAAGGCAACTATGAAAAAGTCCAATAGCTTTGCGGCGGAAAATATAGAATGATTATTGGCCAATATATTTTATATACAAAACATATGAAATGAAACTTACATTAATTACAAAGACATATTTTATGTGCATGAATCAGATGGACGTAGGTGTCGCGGAACTAGAAGTATTCCAAGTTGCACGTCAATTATATAATAATCATCACTAATGATTGATATATACGAAATACGAACAATGCATATGTATATTATTATACATATGGGGCATCTTGTTTTTTTTCCCAAACTTAATACTATAACATCTCTCCTACAAAGTATTATTTATTACATAATCACCATCTGACGAAGCACACAATTTATCAAAAAAAAAAAAAACATTATCACTGATTTTAATTGCTGCTGTTTGGCGAAATAATAACTGAATTTTCCTTGGGGAAACATATTAAAAACTATAATATCGAGACAAAATTTAAATGTCTACACTCTTTTTGACTAAACTGAATGTCTAGACTCATAAGAGTATTTTCCAGGTCATTGACATGTAGGTATTAATTTTTTTCATTAATTTAACAATGTATTGTCAAGTAATATAGAGAAAATAGAGATATTGTGCAACCATTAACGCGGGTGGATATCAGAAGTGTATCATCGACTTCTTTTTGGTTCGATTTTTGGTCACTATTGATAAAGCTTTTTGATCTAGCGGGTTCTCGTAATTACATTGATTTTGAGTTTCATATTAATGCAACTGTGGAGATGGGTATAACCACTACAAAAAAAACTGTCAATTTGTTATGGAAAATTTTTCTCGCAATTTTGCGGTGAATCTACGAGGGAATTGTGAGAGCAGAAACTGTTTCTACGAGGGAATTATGTAGCTCGCTCCCATAGGAAGGGACGTATGTACTGAGTGTATTTTATAGGTAAATTTTAGCATCCACTCCCACCACGTTTTCTTGTAGCGGTTCTGGAGATAACTATTTGAAAATGATTAACAAGGAACAAGCTCATTCAATAGAGGAGAAAAAAAAAGAGCTCATGAACCAGAATGCTCATATCAGGAAGTTGAGCGCTATTTGTGATTATCTAAGTACACAAAAGATTCAACCGTGCCGACCATTTTTCAGAACCCTACCATGCCGCCAAAGAACTCTTAAGCCCCAGACAACTATTCCAAAGATGATTCAAAAGAAGTTTATTTTATTTTAAACTTATGTTAATTAATGTTTTGTAAGGAACTTCAATTTTTTTATTAAAATTATTTATTATTAAAGTTAATTAATATTTATAAAATTATTATCTATATTCCTCAAAATTTCCTAGCAAATTTGCAAGGAATTTATGAAGTATTTTAAAAATTCTCTCGCGAATATTTCGCAGTTTTGCTATGTAATTTTCTTGAAAATTTATGCCACAATTGTGATGAAATTAAATCATTCTCACGCAAATCCCTCGCAAATTTGTGAGAGATTAAATTCCTTGAAAATTTTCGAGAATTTTTTTTCTTTTATAAATTTGTGAGAGAATTACAAATGAAATTTTTTTGTGAGTATCGATTTGTGAAGAATTGGTTTTCCTCGCAAATCTCAGTGTTCCTTGTATTGAACAATATTGGATGAGGAGAAACCAGCAGTTTAATCTAGTTTGAATAATTTAGGGTCTGATCCAGAATAATGATGTGAGGTTGTGGAAGAGTTTGGCTGACGGTTTAAACCACTTTTAGTACTAGACAGACCTGGAGCATTACGAGAGTGGTGCATCCAAAAGTTAATTGGTATCAAAGTATTTGGTTTCCGGCTGCGCATTTAAGGGGTTGGTTGGTAAGAACTGTAGCTTTATGTTTTTTGCTTTAGAAATTAGGCTGTAAATTTTTTTTGCTGTGGTTTTAATTCTTTTTGCTGTAAATTTATTTTCAAAGACAACTGAAAGCATTATGAAAGCTGTAGAAAATTTGATTTTTAAAGCTAACATATTTTCCTTTTTAATTTTTTTTTGTTGTAGATATATTTTTTAAATTTAAAGCATAATTGCTTTACAAAAATAGTTTTAGAGAGAAAATAGTTTTCTATGGCATCTACAGTTCTTGCCAATCAATCCCTAAATTTTTGGTTATGTTATGGATGGCAACGCGAGATAGATTAACAACTAGAGAACGACTATTACGGTGGAATGCACAAGCTGAAACACATTGTATTCTATGCATTGAACCAATTGGAATCAGATATCATCTTTTCTTTGGATGTCCTTTCTCATAAAGAATTTGGTGATGATTAGCTTATTAGCTCTTTGGTAATAGATACACGGCTATATGGAGTGATATTCTACTCATGTTGATGGACACTAACTGGAATAAACAACTCTGTTTCTTCTAAGGTTGTCTTCCAAGCTGTGGTCCATTCCATATGGAGAGAGAAAAAAACTGTAACAACATGGAACCAGCTCTGGACCCAAATCCATATGGTTTACTAATAAGTGATTGTTCCTAAAAACTTAGATAGCTTGTTTTAGGGTTGGACACGTCACATTTAAAAAATTGAGTCGAATAAATTAACATCAAAAGATATATAGAAAAATAAATGGACAATTTTCTTTATATATCATGGAAACAATCATTTTTTATGTTGGTTTCATTACTTAGTTTAGTTATATTATCTTCTTATAAGGAAATATGTAAACTATTAGTAATTAAAAAAAACTATAGGTTTCAGTGCATTACGAGATTGATTGGTATATGTGCCAATTACAATCGAGGATATAAGATGCTTATAACTTGCAGATAACAATTTCCCATATGAGTTAACATCACTCCGAATCTTTTGGTGTCAAGTATACAATTTTTTTTCATATGTATTCTCGTCTTTGTTTTTCAAGTAATTTATTTATTTGAATCTAATAATATGCGAAATTGACATAAAGCCTTATGGATTAAATCTTGTCTCGTGCATATATACCTCCAAATAAGTGTGTCATTTTCTTTTCATTGTTATGAATTACTTTTTAATCGTACTATTAGATAAACCCTACATGTTAATGTGGGGTATAAATTGTTTATAACTTTATACGACATTATTTTCAAAATATCATGAATATTTCTTTAAAAAAAAATCTTAGATATTAATGTAGCTGAATCTACAAGAGATAGAATTAAATCCGTTGATTCTAAAAATATATGGAAACTAGGATTTAAAAATACTCTTTTCAGTGTTTTAACAAAAGCTTTTGGTTTGGAAATACTCTTTTCCATGCTATAAACCTAGTTTAGAAATCACTTTTTATTAAATTATCAAAATTAAATACAACTCTAGAAAAAAAAACATATTTATATGAAAACCAAATAATCTATAAACTAATAAAAATCTTTAAAATAATTCTAACTAATTAATATAAATATTTAAATAAATAATAAACTAGATAATCAAATTATTTGAAACATATCCAAATATCTCTCAGCATATATCCATGTAATTTTTGAACTTCAAACCTAAACAAAATAACTTTTTGCGGATTTTCCAATACAAAATATTTTATGAATTTAATTAAAACTCATAACTCTATTATTTTTCAAATTTATTAAACCCAGTCCAAGAAATACAAATTTGTGTTAGTGGGCATAAATTCAGAATCGGATCTCTTAGCTATTCTTTCACAGTTTGACTTGCATAAGAAAATAAAAAATTGTTATATATATTTTATGTTTCTGTAATCTGTCTAATTAAAATAAAAATGTTATATTAGTTAACTTTTTGTTGATGTGTGATTTACAGAAAATATCACTGATAATTTATAAGAAGACTAAAATTCATTAGAGTAATTATAGAAACAACACTATACTACTAAACATATTTTAAAATAATACATAACTAAACATAGTTATAATAATATAATTAAACATGTTTCTAAATAATCTGTAAATATTAGGTTCCACATTTCAAAATTTTAACTATTAACTCTAAAAACTGTATGACAAATACAATAACTGATTAAATATACTAGAATAATGTATGAAGAAACAAATTCAAAATATATATAACCAGTTTCAGGAGATTAAATACTATAAAATATTTTATTTGAATAAAAGTAAAGTAAATGGTCGAATTAGCCTATTTTTATTTTTGAATATATGGAATTACATTCATTTAAACTAAAATATTATTTAAAATGAAATAAAAAATTATATGTAATAGGATGAGTGACATTAAATAAGTTAATTACTACCAGGTTTATTAACATATGTCTCACATAGTTGTTCAAATAAAAGAATTTATGTTAATAAAATAAATCATATATCACTATATCAATTTAAAATACCATATGGAATAAAGTAGTAGAGTTAATGTCACATAAATTTATAATTAAAATTTTATCAAAGTTTATCAAAGTCATATATCACATAATTGTTCAAATCAAATTATACAAATAATCATATTGCTAATATGGATTAAAACTATTTATTTTATTAATAATTCAAGCGAAATTTACAGAACGGATTAAAAAATTAAATTAAATAAGATATTATTTACAATTTTCTATTTACGATAAATGGAAAAGCAATAAAAGTCTCTTAATAACTTTAAAATCTAATTATTTCTCAAACAATATCATAAAAATAAAATCTAACTACAAAATACAAACAAACTGAAAATAGATATATATTTATTTTATGAAATTAAATAATAAACCCACGTTTTTATATGCGAGTCAGAATGTTGTTGGATTTTACAGTAAAATGTTTTTTTTGTTAAATCGATAAAATATTTAATATTCGTCGGTTAATTTATTATCCGCATAAATTCATCTGTTGGCCCTCACTGCTCCCTGAAATGTGGCGGTATCCATCAAGTAAAGATTAAACGAATGCGAATTTTATTCATTAATTATCAATATGTATGTTTACGTGTTGACGTATGATCCCAAATCGCAGAAATATGTTTACGTGTTGACGTATGTGATGTTGACTCTGCTGCATGTATATTTCAAGTTGACTCTGTCCCGAGCCCAAGCTCTCTTTGCTTACCCTGGTACCTCATCTGAACAGAGGTAGTCTCAGGCGTTTCGCCTCCTCTTAGCCGCGCTTCACCTCACCGTCACCATATCAGAGGTTGGATTCAACTTTTCGCCGCTTAACCACCGTATACCAAATTACCAACAAGTAACAACTAATGAAAAAGGCACATAATTTCTTTGTTCAGTTAGCTAAAGTCTAAAACATGAAAATAGGGGCACTATGTGAAGTGGGCTTGAGGCACTTGCCTTTATTTTTATGCTGTAAGCACGACTCACGAGAGTATCAACAAATGGTATAAAATGCATCATAATGATATTAGGATATATTGTCTGCAGAAATAGTAACGGCATGCCATGTGCATTTATCGAGAGCATATATACTTTTGATTCTTATTTAGACGTTATATAATGAGTGGTCGAGGTTTATATACATACTGCCAATATGCTTCGACATTGTTTATGTATTCCCTGTTTATTCAACGAAATTACATTAGTTGGTATAATGATTTGTCTACTAGCTTATAACCATTTGGATCTCAGAATCCAAGTAATCAATTAAATAACTACAATATATACAAATCATATAACGTAATCAATCAACTCTATCACACAACCGGTTTATTCTGAATCATACATATATATCAATAACAGTATATATATTTGTTCTATCTAAATTAAATGATGGTCTCATTTTTAAAATAAAAAGAGTACAGCCGTACAGGACAAGACTTAGCAATACTATTTTGTAAAGTATGATTAATCAATTGGGATAATCCAAATTCCATACAATAATTAATTCTACTAAGCAAGACAAAAAAATATGGGGTTTTGAAAATATATTATATATGTGTATGATCTGTTAGATTTTATCTCACTTCCTAACTTTATTTATTTTTAAAATCATTGTCTTATCAATTATGATCTAGATTTATCTTTAAAATTAAATCCTACATCCAAACTCTACTAATTTTTAAAAAATTAAATTATATGAATTATTGTAAACCAAATAATGATTTAATGGTTACAGTAAAATTGAATTAAGAGACTAATATAAATCGGAGAAATCTGACTAAACCAGTTTCGAAAAAAAATCCTAATGCTACATGGGCCTTGAACGACCCTAATTCTTTGTGATTTCGAGAAACTTCTCACCATCATCAATAGAGTAATATATAGCTTGAGCTTTCTCCAGTCAATAACCATTCTGAGTGTTGGGAAGCACAACCTATAATGCCCCTAGTGGATGTCGACGAAGTCATGGAGATTGTCGCGGAAACGACCGCCACGAACAAAGCTTGACACTCTGTATATTCCCACAGAACCATTCTAATAAAACCACGAGAAAGTAATACCGACGAAAAAAAGAAAAAGACAAATCTACTAACTCTGTCCATTTTAGTTGCAGTCAGGGGCGAATGCAGACAGATATTTTAATTGGTGCACATCTGATATTAAATAAAAAGAAAAAGAAATTGTAGGGACCCAAGACATTTAGGGGTGCACAAGAGCACTAGAACCATCCTCTGTTGCTGATTTATTATGGCGTTGTGCTTCTACAAACTATGGGTGCACGTGTCACCTTAATTGCTGCACAGGCTTCGCCACTGCTTGCAGTCCTTGACCGATATTTACAGATGAGAGCGCAGCTGATCTGGATTATGCCTCCAGGACCTTATGACTCATGCCGTCACAACTTCTCAGTTCATCCTCACTGCACACATTTGGGAAAGAAAGCGAACCTCTGAAATGAACTGCAACCACCACTAAGACGAAGACAAAAATGGAAAAGATCCTCTTTCACACCGTCTGCGAATGTGCCGACGGTGGATAAGTGAAGCCAACAGTATATGTGGAAATCTTAGAGAAAAGAAAGAAAACTATTATTTTGAAAAAAATTTAAGACCAAATCAATTATACAATTTTCATCAATCATAATTTAGTTTTATTTCTAAAACAACAACAAAAAAAAATTATGTATATCAGACAAAAGATTACATCTTTATTGTTTAGGAGGTTGAATATATGAAACAAAAAATCATCTGTAAATCAAATAAATTAGATAATTATAGGTAAAATTTATTATTTATTACATATGAAAGTTTAATATAATTTTTTTAAAACTACTGAAATTTTTATTTCCTTTTGAGTAAATTTATAAATCTTTTTAATACCCTAAATGATAATTACATATTATAATAAATAATAGTGAACTTTGATAATTAAAATTTTATTAATATAGAAGATATATCTCATATGTTTTATTCTAAAATATTTATAGTCAAAAATTTACCAATACAACTAATTAAACTACATCAAATATCTCTATAATAAAAAATATATAAAATAAATTTACAGCTATAGTCAATTATCTACAACATAAATTTTATAGATACAGTTTAACCATCCAAAAATCTCTTTTAAGTCACCTGAAAAACAAAGTTAAAAATGTGGTGTAGTCCCAAATTATGTTATTCTGTAATGCTAAGAGAGAAATTCCAACACGGATGAGAAGAAAAATAGAGAAGTTTTACATTCTTTTTTTAAATAACTCCAGAGTTTAAGTGCGTAAGGACATTTTCAATAATATTCTATAATTTTATCTATATTCTAATCTAAAATAAAGTAACTCTGTTATAGAGTTATATTTACTATAATGGATTATTCTATAATTGAATTACTTTACAATAGAACGAAATATAGAAAAATATAGTGTTTTAATAGAGTAAAAAAATAACATTTTTCTATATTTTATTCTATTATAGAGTAAACTGCTATAACAAATCTAATTCTATAATTGAGTTATTTTATTTTAGAATGAAATACATCTAACTCTATAATTGAGTTATTCTATTTTAATTCTGTGTATAAAACTAAAATGATAACAAAAATGAAACGGAAAAAGTAATAATTAGGAAAAATATAAGGAACGTAAAGACAAAATTGAGTTTTGTCTATATACCTCAATTATTGCAGGAGTCCTTGAAATAAATCCAAGATCTTCCGAACCATCACCAAGTGAGCTTTAATCAAAGTTTACTTTCTTCAGTTTCATGTTGATTGGTGGACGCATTACTCCTATCAGGAGTACATATACCAGTTCGAACTATTTTATAATAGTGACGTATATATTGTAACCGGGCAATACTATAGATAGAGTTTTTTTTTGAGAATAAACTATATATAGAGTTGACCTGGTAATTATTGGTTGATACTTGGTAGTTGGTACGCATACATACTTACATATTGTACGTATATTGTCTCTTTAACGTTTTATAAAAAATCACATATATATGCCACACTAGTATATATACATTCGGATTTTACCGAATTTTACATAAAACTAAAATTATCTAAATGAAAACGGTTACTAGAACAAGGAAAAAGAAGGGAAAAGTTAGGTTTGTTTTCCCTAAGTGGATAAAAATAAAACCAAAAGAGAATATTTGATAGTAGTGTCCCATGAGACATCTTACAACTAAGATTTCTTGTAACTTTGTTTTTTTTCTCAAGCCTTCTTACAAAAAAAAAAGTAAATAAAAAACTTTGTTTTTTCTTCTTGAAACCTCCCACCATAACTAATTACGTACATTGCACAAGCATGGACCCAATTAATCTTACAATATTGTAAGACTCTAAGTTGTCATCTTCCAACCTTAGCTACATGCATGATATATAATATTCTATTTCAATACATCAAATATGCTAATTTTCCCCTAGCTATAAATATATACATAATTGAACCTAGAGACACCCCTCTCCCCTTTCCTCCTCTATTAAGCTTTTCTTTGAACCTTTACATGTCCTCGTGGTAAAACGTTTTTACATTTAAATATACATAGTAAGCTACAGATTTATTCACATAATGGGTTTGAAAGATATTGGGTCCACATTGCCACCGGGGTTCCGGTTTCACCCAAGCGATGAAGAGTTGGTTTGTCATTATCTCTGCAACAAGATTAGGGAAAAATCTCTCCACTGTAATGTTGAGGATGACGACGTTGATGAAGCCTTGAAGGATGCTACTGATCTTGTGGAGATTGACTTGCATATTTGCGAGCCATGGCAGCTCCCTGGTATTACACTGATTTAACTTTCCTAATTTTGAATTACATTTATTAGCGTGTGATTAGCTATTAAACGTAGATATATACTAGAGTTTTAAAAGGGGACCGAGAATCTTGTTGCATTTTTTCAGTTGGCTTGTTTTGTCTTTTAGAAACTTTGTTAAAAAGAAAACTTGTAGATTATAAAATTGAAAGTTAGGTAATTTGAATTATCAAAAAAGTAAGTTAATTTGTTGCATTAAAGAACATTTATTAAAAATGCAGTAAGGGATAAACAAAGTTAGGCTTTGTGTAATTGTGTGGAAACATGAAGACCCTTTTTGCTCCATATCACAAGAAACCTTAATTACTTTCATGACCAGCATCACCATGTTGTAGTTAATTAGTCGAATATATGTATATAGATTACAATTCATAAACTATATGTACGTATATATATATATATTATTTAGGATATGATTGATTATAATTATGCTAACGGAGAAATTGTGGTCTATTTTTCTTCTCAATTAAGGCAAAATAAAGGAACCTTTATTTATGTAGTCAGACATCTTCTTGATCATCTTCTGCAAGGATCAAATTAATGTGAAACTGATAGGAATGTTTGAGAGAGCAATAATTTTCTTAGCTGAAGTCAAAATCGTAATTATATTTTGTCAAAACTGAATACAGTGTCTCACATCCTCCGTCTTGTCTATACCTTACAAGTTCTATTTCATCACATAAACCTTTTACACATGCATCAATCCAATTCAAACAATAATTCACCGTGATCCAATGATTAAAAAATTCGCTGGCAAGATACCAGAGTTTAAATATTTTCACTATGTTTTCAATAACGGTCGGTTATTTTGGATGTGTTAAATGGCAAAATATCATAATTTTCACCGGTACTAATTATTGTTTGTGCTTCCATTATTCAAAGTTTTAACTAGTATATTCTGAATGTTTCTTATTAATGAAAATACTTTAATTTTTGTCAATTTGTATACCGTTACCTAAACATATACATTTAATCATTTTGTTAACAGAACTAAAATAAAATTTTATAAACTTTAAATATAAATAATAATTTGACAATCTCTTGTGTCTTATTCTTTACTTTACACAATATATAATATTTATAATTTTATTTTACTTTGTACAAATTTGTCGATTTACTAATGATTTATAAAATCATGTATGTTGTGTAAATCAAGATGTGGCAAAGCTGAACGCCAAAGAATGGTACTTCTTCAGTTTCCGCGATCGAAAGTATTGCACTGGTTATCGTACAAACAGAGCGACACTTAGTGGATACTGGAAAGCAACAGGCAAAGATCGAACTGTAATTGATCCACGAACAAGGCAATTGGTAGGGATGAGGAAAACACTGGTGTTCTACAGAAACCGAGCACCGCATGGGATCAAAACTACTTGGATCATGCACGAGTTCCGTCTTGAGTGTCCTAACATGCTACCCAAGGTATGATTATTCCCCAACAATAATCCATTCTCTCTTTCATACTACTATCCATTATTAGTAATGATCATTTCACAATAATTATTAAGTAAGCATAACTTGTAACTTAGCTAAACTCACAAAATATGTCTACTCATGGATGTCCAATGCACTATATAGATACCAAATTTAGTATCAGCGTATTGGGTTTTTTTTATGTAGCCAAAACCAAATTGAAAAAGGAGATAGTAGTGTATTTTTGAGTTTTCTATATGAGTGGAAAATCATAATAAGTTAACCCACAAGGATATGAATGATAAGTCCTTTTAATTTCTTAAAATAATAATCATAAATCGTCAGATTCTACTAGTCCAATATAATATTCATGTACCTCAAGACATTAGTCTACGACCTATGAGATCCGGTCATAAGATATACATAGACGCTGTGAGAAATAAGTTAAGTGCTGTTCGTTTGGTTGACGCCGCTTTTGGCGTCTGCGTCGGCGTCTGAGTCTGAGTCTGCGTCTGCGTCTATTCGTTTTGTTTGTTGTTCGTTTGATTGACGCAGACGCAGACTCAGACGCCGACGCCGACGCAGCTAGTTGTTCGTTTCATAGACGCTGGACATTGACGCAGCCGCAGACGCAGACGCAAGAAGTCGATTTAAGGACTGTTCGTTTGGTCGACGCTGCGATTATTTTCATTTAATTCATATTTTAATTTTAAAATTTTGTAAAATTGTATTTTACAGAAATAAAATGTATTTTAAATTTGTAAAATTGTATTTAAAGGAAATAAAATGTAGTTTAAATTTTTAGTCAAATATACAAAATTTAACAACATTTTTTATCATAAATATATCAAAATATTTATCACAAAACAAAAGATAAATAATTCATCAAATCTTAAATAAATAAAAAAGATATTTCAATATTACATAGAAATGATAATCAAAGTTATAAGTAAAGAAAAACCAAGTCATTAACTAAAACATTTAATACGGTAAACGATTTCTACCATACTCTTTTGTGATGTTTTCACGCAGAGCTTCCATCGCTCTATCACCGGTCGGCTCATATACAATATGTCCACCACCACCACCACCACCATCATCATCATCATCATCATCATCATCATCATCATCATCTTCACATTCTTCATCACCATCAGCTTCTTCTCCTTGTGCTTCTCCATCATCATCACTTTGCCATTGTACAAAATCATGATCTTCCCGATGTGAATCACGTATGAAGTTGTGTAGTGCCATCGTCGCTGTTACCATCTTAATCCATTTGACCAGTCCATATTTTGGATGCTTACGATCCAAAATCCTCCATTTTGCTTTCCATACTCCAAATGTCCTCTCAATTACTGACCGCAGACCTGAATGTTTCCGGTTAAACAACTCTCTTGCACTAACTGGTGGTCCTCCTCTAGCAAACTGACCAAGATGATATCGCATACTACGATGCGGACCAAGATATCCTGTCCTGGTTGGATATCCAGAGTCAACTAGGTAATACTTTCCAGGAGGAGGATGTGGGAAAGAAGCTTCATTCCTTGCACAATGAGTCAAGACCTTGGTATCATGTGCTCTACCAGGTACACCGAGATATGCATATATGAACTTCATATCGAAGTTACATATAGCAAGAACATTCATTGTAGGATCTTGCTTTCTGCCTCTGTATGCGTCTGCATTTTGACTTGGAGGACGAACCGGGACATGAGTTCCATCAAGTGCTCCAATGCAATCTCTGAAATGAGGCCAATATCGATCATCATTCCTCAAAACAGGACTCACTCTTTCAAACTCACCTTCCTGTGGTCTTAATGTATCCACTGCAAACTTCAGAATAGCACTCAAAACATCATCAAGCTTCTTTTGTACTGTACCCACTGATCTTTGATACCTTGCAGCAATATCCCGTTTTGTCTTATCTTGACCAACAGTCTCGAGAAACATCGCAACAGATTCCTCAAGGTAGACATGGTGAGACTCTTTCAATCCATATCGCTCACTAAGCATCTTGCACAAAGCTTCAAACGTCCTTTGATTCATGCGAAGAATGTCGTAACATTGCTGATCAGACTCATACATAAGTTGTCGAACTATACGCCATCCTGCTCCTCTATCCGTTCTGTGACTCAATCTCTCAGTAGCCACATCAAACAAGCCAAGCTCATCGTCATAATCACCATCCTCATCTTCCAATATCCATCTTTCAAGCATCTACAAAAATATCAAAAGGAGATTGTTTTATTAGTATTATTACACAAGCAATGCATAACGAAGATCACAACAGCATTGTAAGTCAACACAAGAGACCACTGGCATCAAAGCTTTTAAAGAAGGCAGAGTTCAAAAAACTTATATATAAAGCCAACAAAAGGCAAAGTTTAGTACAAAGATCAGACCAACAAAAGAAAACTAGTGCTAAGTTCCATACTAGTTCCAGCAAGACCAACAAAAGAAAACTAGTCAATCAAAACGCTTTATCTTAGTCCTAAGCTCTAGAAACTTAATCTTAGCTTCATTTGTCTTCATTGTAACAAAGGCCCTACGGTTCCCTTCACTATCTATAAGCAGTTCCATTGCTGCTTCATATAATGGCGACCACTCTTCCACTCCGGGAAGTGCATACAAAATCTCTAGCACATTCTCAATGGAGATCACTCTCTGACTCTCTTCACGCTCCACTCTCTGTCTCTCTTCACGCTCCAACATCTGCTCAGTTATCTTATTCTTCGCCACAATAGCATCAGTCCTTTTGTCACAAGCTTCTACAACCATGTCTTTCTCCTTACGCCTTCTTTTTGCTCTTGAACTTCCGGAATGTGTCTGAGTCGCTGGCTGGACCTGTGGCTGTGTTTCTGTCTCTGGTGCTTGAGTTTCTGCAACTGGCTGAGAATCAGCTTCATCATCACCATTATCTTCATCCACTCTAGAAGTCAAGCTTGCTTCTCCATGTTGAGCGCTCCATCCTTCAGCTCCGGTTACTACTACACCACCGAATTCCGCTTCATACATATCCATATTATCAATCTCTTTACATGCGGATCTTCTAATCCCAGGACACTCCTATTTAACAAAAAAAAAAAGAATGTGAAATGGGTTTACAGAAAATCAGTGATAACAGCTAAAGTTTACAGAAAAGAATGTGAAACTGACCTTTTCGCGTTCATTCCACCAATCATCTGACATGAGAATTTTTCCCATATTGTCATACCCAAGCCCTGTTCTGTTTTGAGTCAGAGTCTTAATCCTGATATATTTCTTCCTACTGGTATCATACTTGTTCTTGAAATCCTTCTTCCAATCGGAAAATCCCTTCTTAAACCTCAGCTCAAATGCATCCATGATATTCTTTTTCCCTACTTTATTCATGCCTGTAGCACCCTTATTTCCTTTTTTTCTCTCTTCCGCGTACAGTTGAAAAAAATACCTAGTTTCCTCGGGAGTCCAAGTCTAAAACACACCAACCAATTCTCAATAAAACTTAAACACAAAAGAAGTATATTCTCAAAAAAAGTTCCATACGTATACAACCTAAAGCATACAACCAGGCAGTTCCATACATATACAACCTAAAGCATACAACCAGGCAGTTCCATACGTATAAGAGGCAAGAATAAAGCAAATGAGAGAGCCTTACATCTTTAGCCATCTTCAAAAGTGAGTAAACGAAAGAGTGAGAGCCTGAGCTGTAGAGTCAAAGAGGAAGCTATGACTTGTATAAAGCCGAAGTGACAAAGAATAGACAAAAGGCACAATTTTTACTTGGTCCTCCTCAAACAGATAACGATGGACAAGGTAACACAACATTCAAATGCTAAAAATTTATTATCTTACTTAGTCTCCCTCAAAACAGAAACACTAGCGTGGAAGAAAATAAAGAAACTAAAAAAAAAAAAAAACTCTCTAGACTTTTGCAAATGATAAAGACCTTTCCTTTTTAACTAATTTAAAACTATGATTACAACAAAACCCCTAGCAACACCACATAAAATCCAAGCAGACGTTAAACCATTTCAACCCAAAGATTTCACAAGAAACTTGTAAACGTAACCATCGATAAAGAACTTACAGTACGATTGCATGAACAAACTAATTTCAAAACCAAAAATTTCACACTGGCCGAGCAAGACTACTAGTGAGAATCAAAAATTAGCCACGAAGGAGACACGAATCAGGAGATATCATCAAAGCGAATCAACTAATCCGATCATACATATAGAGAAATTGAATCGATGGAGAACACACTCACCGAAGTGAGAGATGTCGAGGAGAGCTGTTGAGAGAGAGATGATGAGAGGGGTTGAGAGATGATGAGAGGGGTTGAGAGATGAAGCTTGAGAGATGAAGCTTGAGAGAGCTTTGCGGAGAGAGACGAGTAAAAAGACGTAACCTTGAAGAACCTCATGCCACTAAACATCCCAAATCAGAAGCAACACATTCACACAGTTCTCACAGAAAAAAACACAGAAGTGGAAAACAAAAGAGAAAGAGACAGAGAAACCCATCGAACCTGCTAAGTCCCAAGACAGAGAAACTTCATCACTTTCACGATTAGCAACGACCTTTGAGACAGAGAGAGAGCTGGGTTCGAGAGAGAGAGTTGGGTTCGAGAGAGAGAGCTGGGTTCGAGAGAGCTGGGTTCGAGAGAGCTGGATTCGAGCTCGAGAGATCGAGAGAGAAAGATCTGGGTACGAGATCGAGATTAGAGAGAGCTGGAGAAGAGAGGCTGCGTCTACGGCAAGTTGAGGCAGCGTCTGCCTTTATTAGATTTAGGTTTTTTTGTAATTAATGAATTAGGTTAAGGGCAAAACGGTAAATAGGTTAAATCGACGCTGAATTTACGTCGCGGACGCAGTATTTTTCGGCGTCAAACGCAAGACTTGGCGTTAGACGCAGCGTCAGACGCGGCAATAGACGCAGGGTGTCGGCGTCGATCAAACGAACAAGAGTTTTGAAAAAAATCGCCGCAGCCGCAGACGCAGGTACCTGCGGCGACCAAACGAACAGCACTTTAATCAGCTCACTGTTATATTACATACCTGCTGATTTCTTCTGAGCCCTACGCGAAATTCTGAACAATTCATTTAAGCTGAAAGCTTTTTGGTTTATTAATCTCGAATTTTTTTCGGTTATACCCTTTTGCATTTTCTGGATTCTATACCATATGAGAAATCTTAAACTTAAAATTAATTGGTAAATAAGTGAAGTAATCAAGATCTCAGCGTTTACGTTGATCTCTTCTCATTTTAGATATGAGATTATGTATATGTACATATATTTTTTTATATGTACATATTTCTCATTGTTTATTTAATTAAATTTATATAATATATATACTCGTATATATATATGTATGCATGGATTGTGGGGGAGGAGGCATGATTAGATGGCAGTAAATACAAACAATGACGAATTTGTGCAAATAAAACAAAATAATTGAAGAAAGTGACAAAAGTGGCTTTAGTACGTGTTTGGTCATTTGCTTGCACGAGACTGCACGTAAAGTAATGCATTTTTATAAACATATGTTTTTCCTAAACTATGTCCTCTTGTTTTGTCGGTCTGTGGACACAGGAAGACTGGGTCTTGTGCAGAGTCTTCAACAAAGGCAGAGACTTATTATCACTACAAAATAACAATGATCACCTGACGCAAAGGTTTGCGGTTAATGACGCTCCGGATCTTAATTACGCTCCTAACTACAACAATCAGTCGCACCCTTTACTATCATCCTCTCCTTCGACCACCTTCGACCCTCTACATCATCTTGATCAGTGGGGGCAGCTAATGAAGCAGCCTTCAAGGACTACTGACCATCCCTATCATCATCATTGTAAACATCAAACCATAGCATGTGGCTGGGAGCAGATGATGATTGGTTCGATGTCATCATCGTCGACACATGGCCAAGATCACGAGTCCTTGCTAAATTTGCTTTACGCCGACAATAACAACGATATCAAAGTCACTGATGATCAGTACATTCAGAGCTACGAGAAGATATTGTTGTCATCAGACTCAACTAGTTTGGATCATGATAAGATATGTATGGGGTCATCATCCGATGGTGGTATGGTCTCTGATCCTCGCATGGAATGTGGCGGCTTGAGTTTTGAGACCGACAATCCCCTCTCTTTCCATTGAAACATACTACACAAGGGGTTTTGCATATATTCGCCGATTTGTTGATTCGCAAAACATGCAAATATTTTATTTAAATGAAATTTTATATAATGATAATATGTAATAATAGTGTGATAAATCTATGATCGTTTCTCCTTATCGTATTCCCTCATTCCTTTTGTTCTTATTTTGTGCTTTCTGTTTAAAGAAGATTTTTCTCCCTTATGTTTTCTGTTTAAAAAAAATAAAATTAAATATAATCTAAGGATATCCGTAGTCGAGGTCTTCCAAATAAATAAAGAATTCAGTAAAATAATATTTTAATAAGAGAAATTTTCAAAGCCTATTGAGTTTCTAATCAAAACTCTCCGATTAAAATATTATTATTTTGATAAAAAAAATCTAGTAAAAAAAACCTTAGGGCAGTAATAATCTAATGCAAATATGGTTAGAGCAGGAGCAAAAAAAATCACAATAAAAAAAGACGAGAGGAATCTACAAATGTCATCACCAGAGATGTATCTCGAACCTCCCCTTTTATTTATGAGAAGAAAGGGTTTCATACAAGTGACGTGCCGGTGTGTTCATTAGACGCATATTTTACACATACATTAAAAGAGTGGGCATGATTACATTCTGACCATTACAATAGTAACCATGCCACACTACTTTATTATTTTACTAAAAACAAAAACGTTTTAACTTTTAACTTAAGCCTCGACTATCTGATCGATCAACTGTTGTTGCCCACTGCGCGCATGAGTCAAAGTGGTCTCAAGCGTGTTGAACTTAAGCCTCCTAGCTTCCTCGAGGGAGATCTGGTAAGCATTGGTTATAACCTCTAGTGGCAATGCCCTCAAAGCCGATGTTCGACCAGCCAAAGTACTGATCATCGCGTTAGCGTTTGTCTTGAAAGAAATCCATTCGAAATTGTTTTGAGACTGGACAACGTATGCGAATCCTTGTGGGATGACCACGAGCTGTCCCTTTTGTACCTGCTGGTCCAACACGTTTTGTCCGTTGTCGTTCACCACTTGGATCCTTGCTTGTCCTCTAGTGCAGTACAAGATCTCGTTCGCGTTCATGTTGTATTTCGGAAGCACCATTGCATTCTGAAATAGTGACCATGCCTTTCATTGTCACATACATATAGCTAACTTCCAATTTCTATATGTTTTTTTCTAAATAAAAATTGAGATATGAATATGAACTGGATAGCAAATATTATATATATGTTGACAAAAAAAGAAGCAGCAAATATTATATAAGTTGACATATATTCTGTATGCTTATTTTAGATAGTATATATACATTAAATGTATTTTAATTTATTTTTTAAATAATATATTTAATATGACTCTTAATATGTGGGATCTATCTATATTAATAGCTTCTTTTTCTGTCAAAAGTCTATATTAAATTATTAATAGTTAAAGTACTTACACCCTGGATAATGCCACGGGTGGCGCTGAGTCTGACATACTGCAAGATGGGCAAGGTCAAGCTGTTAACGCTGGTCACACGACCGAGGTTGGGCTTGTACACATCAGCACGGGCTGGGTCGTCAATGTTCTCGTGTGTCCTCATGCTGCAGATAGTCTCCTCCAGGCCGTTGTCTTGTGGGCTTTGTGGTGGGCCACGTGGGTGCCTCCACTTCTCGCTCTCGTAGGACTGTCTTAGAGGCGGCCTAGCAACCTGGAAAGGTCCCCTAACACGAACGATGTTTCCTCTGTTGTCTTGTTGGTTCTGAAGCTCCTGAGCCAACCTAACGTCGATCTTCAATGCCTGAGCTAGGACCTGAGGGTCAAATCCGCTCAGCATGTTCTGTTGTGGTTGTTGTTGCTGAGGACCACCAAAACCGCCTTGTGGGTTGTTTCCGGCCAAACGGAACACCTATGGTACAAAATTACAAATGCAAAACATGTATGTATTATGTATGTTAGGTAAATTGATATGGTAGACATTACAAAAGTGAATTGTTTGTGCATATATACTCTAGGGTTGCGGTCAAGTTGGTTTTGGTAGTTGGCAATATCGAGAAGGGAGATTATGACAAGTGGCTGGTCTCCGGTGTTGTAGATCCAATGGGCAGAGCCTGGAGTGATGGCAATGACGTCTCCATGACGAACATGTTCCACCTTCTGGTACATGTCAGGGAACCCTTGTTGTCCTTGCTGCTGCTGTCCTTGTTGTCCCTGTTGCCCTTGCTGTCCTTGTTGTCCCTGCTGTCCTTGTTGCCCTTGCTGTCCCTGTTGTCCCTGTTGCCCTTGCTGTCCCTGTCCTTGTTGTTGTTGCATAGGCTGCGAGTCCATGAAGGTCTCGGCACATCCAGGGATAACTCTTCCGCTAATACCCATTCCTATAAATTTTATAGATTGAGAGAAAGAGAAATAGGTCAATATAACGTGATATATACTAATTTGATAGGAAAATGTTATCATGTGACCTTGAACGACGTAGGAAATTTTCGGGGAGCTGAAAAAGGTAGGAAGGTAAAGACCGCCCTGTTCGATTACAAGACGAGCGATAGAGACACCAGCACATCGGATCTGAGGGTGGTTGTGATCCCAGTATTCGAGCTGACCAGCCTCACTCTTGATAGTTTCGGTGGCCTGGAGAACGTCTAAGTTATCGAGGTTACACTCGTTTCGAAGCTGAGGAGGAACCCCTAGCGACTGCCTTGCGAGACAGCCGTTAAGCGCCAGGAGAACCCCGAACGTTGCGACGAGGAGATGATCAAGCTTAATCATTTTTATGTGTTGGAAGAGATGGATGAAGAAAACAGGTGACTTAGTGGGAGTTTATATATTGTGGAGTGAGCATGAAGGTTTGTGTTTGCATGAAGTCGTGTGTCTATGTTTTTTACACGTCACTCTGTACTCAAGCAAGTGTACGTCTCATTATGTTCATGCGCCTAGCTCTATCTCCGCATATGCCAAAACACGACAAATTCAAATGTATCTATTTCAATTTTAGGTTCACGTTATCCGGAACTCAGTTATATTAGTTTCTCCTTTTTTTTGTCATCTGATTATTATTAAAAGCTTAATAGAGCAGCAAGTAGTAGATTATCGTCTTTTTTTCTTAACAACAAACATTTACCATTAAAAAAGATTGGAAATTCAAGTAACACAGCGTTTTTCGCCAAGAAGTCTGCTCGAGAGTTGCAAGATCTAGGAACATATGGAATCAAAAGTAGTAGATTATCCTACCCGGTTTAAATTCAATTAATATGGTTAAATGAATTTAAAACGATAATAAAAGGAGAAATTAACACTACAGAATTAGATAAAATAACTGGCGTTGCGATTGAATAATTTGCAGGATACAGCCAAAATCTGGTTTTACAAATCAAAGAAAAGAGTTTGTAATTAATTATTATTTTTTTGTTCAAAGAGTATGTAATTAATAAGAATGAGAAACCGAGAGCAAGAAGCCAAGAAGGTGACACCTTGATAGATGCGGCAACACTGGGAGGGTTTGATCCGTTTGTATCTTCTGAGACTTGACTCGACAACTGTTCCGTTGCATGTTTAGTCGTGATGACATTTGTCCATGGATTTGTCGAAACCATAAGCTCAGTCAAGCTCATACAAAAATGAATTGAGTATTTGTCTTTCGGAAGGTAGAGTAACAAAAGCTAGCAACTGGACTATTTTTAATAATAGTTTTTCTTTAAAGTTAGTTTGCTTTTCAATATAACATGAAAATTATTTCATTAATAGCTTTATAATCAATAATTTTCTTTACTTTATGAAGATTTATCCAAAATTATATTTTCAACACACTAATCTAAACCATTTTAAATCAAATAATTTTATTTATACCACAGAAAAAATTATATACAATTTTTTGAACATTCATCGTACTTGATCATAAGTTGCAGTCTTGCGAATATAAATTTCAAACTTCTTAGTAGAAAATATTAGTGAAGTACTGAAGTGTTCATTAGAAAACACATTTGTGAATTTTTACTTCCACTTTTAATAACATATTTGTCCATAGATGAGTTCCGGACATTCGGTTCTCGATTCAGTTCTGATTTGATTTTTTTTTTTGGTTTTTTCGGTTCTAAAAATTTAGGATATGTTCAGATATTTATAAATTTAATTTGATTTCGGTTCAGTTATTTTGATGATAAACAAATCGAAAACTGGTTAATATCTGAAATAATTTCAAATTTCATTTAGTTCTGATTAGTTCTGGTTTATCTATTAATTTTGGTTGAAATATCAAAAAATTGATATTTTTATTAAGTATCAGAATTTTTTAAAGTTTTCAAATTTTAATTTGAATAATTTTAAATATTTTGGATAAAAAGTATTTTGATAACTTTTAGGTATTTTAGATTATAAATAATACTTTTTAATTATTTGATTATTTTAAATTACATATAGTTAATATTATAAGTATATAAATTATATTATAAAAATTTATGTACCGATTCAGTTCGTTTCGATTTGATTTTTTTTGGTTTTTGGTTCTAAAAATTTAGGATATGTTCAGATATTTATAAATTTAATTTGATTTCGGTTCAGTTATTTTGATGATAAACAAATCGAAAACTGGTTAATATCTGAAATAATTTCAAATTTCATTTAGTTCGATTAGTTCGGTTTATCTATTAATTTTGGTTGAAATATCAAAAATTGATATTTTTATTAAGTATCAGAATTTTTAAAGTTTTCAAATTTTAATTTGAATAATTTTAAATATTTTGGATAAAAAGTATTTTGATAACTTTTAGGTATTTTAGATTATAAATAATACTTTTAATTATTTGATTATTTTAAATTACATATAGTTAATATTATAAGTATATAAATTATATTATAAAAATTTATGTACCGATTCAGTTCGTTTCGATTTGATTTTTTTTGGTTTTTGGTTCTAAAAATTTAGGATATGTTCAGATATTTATAAATTTAATTTGATTTCGGTTCAGTTATTTTGATGATAAACAAATCGAAAACTGGTTAATATCTGAAATAATTTCAAATTTCATTTAGTTCTGATTAGTTCTGGTTTATCTATTAATTTTGGTTGAAATATCAAAAAATTGATATTTTTATTAAGTATCAGAATTTTTTAAAGTTTTCAAATTTTAATTTGAATAATTTTAAATATTTTGGATAAAAAGTATTTTGATAACTTTTAGGTATTTTAGATTATAAATAATACTTTTTAATTATTTGATTATTTTAAATTACATATAGTTAATATTATAAGTATATAAATTATATTATAAAAATTTATGTACCGATTCAGTTCGTTTCCGATTTGATTTTGGTTTTTTGGTTTTACAGATATAATATCTGCTCAGATAATTAATAGGATATAAACTTTGAATCGAGTTTTGTTTTCGGTTCGGTTCGAATTGATTTTGGTTCCGGATAAATGTATCCATGTCTAATCTGAATATATATAAGATCCGGTTCAGTTTGGTTTTGTTCCCGTGCCTAATCTGAATGTATATAATTTGTTACATGTCAATCCTTTTTCCAAAACAAAGAGTTTAGCGGACCTCTATCAGATTTATCGAGTTTGATATTTGGCTTTTGATCCTTGAGTTATTTGGGCTTGGATAATGATAACGTGGGCCCAAAGTTCCTTTTCAACCGCCTAAATTCGAGACCGTCCTATACGCTCGAGTAGAAAGCTGAGCAGAGCTTAAACCCTTAAACCCCTTTCTCACGATCTCCCCTTCCTCTTCTCCGGCGACATCAGCAAAAGTTACCAAGGTACACTTCTCCCCAATAGTTTCCTTACGTCTTCTCTGTAATGGGTCTGTATCGGTCAAGTCTTCCTACCGAAATTCCAAATGAAAAGTAAAATTCGAGACTTTTTCTGCACAAATTCCTCAAACTAATCGTTGCCTACTGTGCCAAAGTTGCGATTTTTACTGTTTAGTTAGCAATCTTGTGCGTTGCCTAAGATGGGTCATCCTCAAAGTTTCTGTCTTTGATGACTTCATTTTTGATGAACTTTGACTTTGGTCTGCATATAAAGTGACTAGATCTGAGTCTGAACTTTGAATGCTTGTTTTAATTATTATAATTGGGTTGTTCAGATGAATCTCAACAACGTCAAAGTTCCGAAGGTGCCAGGTGGTGGTGCTGTATCTGCGTTGCTTAAGGTTGGGATTATTGGTGGGCTCGGTCTCTACGCTGCCACACACAGTCTCTACAATGTCGACGGAGGTCATCGAGCCATCATGTTCAACCGTTTAGTCGGTGTTAAAGACAAGGTTAGTCAGTATTCTCTTCTTCTAACTGGGTCTTTTTGAGCTTCTAGTGGATGAAAGTTATCTTTGTTGATTTTGTTGAGCCTGGTTATCGTTTGTGATATGAAACCTTGTTATCTTTTTGGTTTATCAATCCCTGATGATGATCCATCTTTGGTTATCCGTTCTGAATAGTATTCTTAATCCACAATCACATGTATTCAGTTAGTAAAGTTTATTTTGTTACTACACAGGTTTACCCTGAGGGCACACACCTTATGGTTCCTTGGTTCGAAAGACCGGTCATCTATGACGTTCGTGCACGACCTTACCTTGTTGAGAGTACATCCGGAAGCCGTGATCTCCAGATGGTAACTTTTGTCACTTTTTTTTCTTTGGATTGGAGAAATGTGAATTCTTAACTTTTCGGAAATGTTACTTGTGGTGTAATGTAAACAAACAACTTCATTAGTTTTCTTGGCTTTTGAAACTTCCAGGTGAAGATTGGGCTCAGGGTTCTCACGCGTCCCATGGCAGATCAGTTACCTGAGATCTACAGAACCCTTGGTGAGAACTACAGCGAGAGAGTTCTGCCTTCCATAATCCACGAGACTCTGAAAGCTGTTGTTGCTCAGTACAATGCAAGCCAGCTTATCACTCAGAGAGAGGTAATGCATACAAGTGCCTTGTGTAAATATATGCATATCTTTCCCCACTTTCTTATCGAAAATATTTTATTTGGGCTACTCTTAGGCGGTCAGCAGGGAGATCAGGAAGATTCTGACTCAACGAGCAACTAACTTCAACATTGCGCTTGACGATGTGTCCATCACGACCCTGACATTTGGGAAAGAGTTCACTGCTGCCATTGAAGCAAAGCAGGTGGCGGCTCAAGAGGCTGAGAGGGCTAAGTTCATCGTTGAGAAGGCCGAACAAGACAAGAGAAGTGCAGTTATCCGCGCTCAGGTAAAGAGAAGTTCTATACATTCTCCAATTTCCTAGGTTCTGAGACTGTGTGACAAACGTTCTCATACCTTTTGTATAGGGAGAAGCCAAGAGTGCTCAGCTCATAGGTCAAGCAATTGCAAACAACCAAGCGTTCATAACGCTCAGGAAGATCGAGGCGGCAAGAGAGATTGCTCAAACCATAGCACACTCGGCCAACAAGGTGTACCTGAGCTCTGATGATCTCTTGCTTAACCTACAGGCGATGAATCTGGATGTGAATCCAAAGAACTAGAGAGGCTTCTTAAGTAAACTCACATGTGGGTTGTGTCTTCTTTTCAATTCCTCTTGCATCCTTTGGAACAAAAGATGAAACCTTTGAATTGTTATATACTTTATAAGTTGTTATTGGAATCTCATTATCCCAAAGGTTATTAGCCTTCTCCCATCAAAAAAAAATGGTAGAAGATACATTCTTTGCTGAACGAGTCAATTGTAATAAACTAGTCGTTTGGGAGAGATTTTTAAAAAGTATTGAGACTTGAATTTGAAGTTAAATGGCCACATCTATCAAGGAAAATGTCATTTGGCTAATACTTTTATAATTTACAGATGCAGTAGTAAGCAGTAAGCATCATTCTGTTTCGAACACTGTTACACTCTGAAACTACCAATCTTGGTATGGACTAGCGACGCCTTTATGTGAGATGGATAGATTCGGTTACTCTTAACGGAGGAAGAGAAGAAGTATATTCCCTGTTCCATCCGAAGAAGCCAAGGAGCTCCTTACCGGTTTGCCTTTCATCATCGGTGTTGTTTGTGGCAGCTTCTTCTTCGTGTTCCTCAGGTGCCTGTCACGGCATCAGTTCACCCCTCACCAAAGAATAATCTCATATCACTAGACAGGGAACAATAAAAAGACAAAAACTTGTGTACATCTTCATTTTTTTGTTTCTTGAGGACATGTACAATATCTTGAGCGAGTTACTTGAATTTTGTTTAACAAAAAGTTCCCCATAAACGTCAAAAGACAGAAGCAAAGCTTTGATTATTCCATCACCCAAGAAGCTTCTTAAACCCAGCCTTTTGTTCTGCAGATAATCTCGCTGGGAACTTGATGTTGAACTTGAGGATCAAGTTCCCTTTCTTTGTCTGATCTTTCTGTAGTGGCATCCCCTCTTTAGGCACCACCTCTCCATACTCAGGATGGATCACGTTTGTGACTGGGATCGTAAGCGTCCGACCATCAAGGGTCGTTAGGATTACTGTGTACCCAGTCAGGGCATCAGCTAGTGAAATCTTCTGTGTGACAATCAGGTCGTTACCCTCGCGTGTGAACACAGGATGGGGTTTCTCTTCGATGATGAAGACAAGATCAGCTGGAATCACTCCGGGATGCTCATTGCCTTTCTCAGGGTATGTGATCTTGGTGCCTTTCTTCCATCCTGGTTTCACTCCAATCGTTAGAATCTCTTCTGTTTGCATTACGTTGCTGCATTTGAAACAAAAAAAAAAAGAACACAGAGGTTAGGTCTTGTCAAGAATACAACTAGAGCCAGCTCAAATCATACAGGTAACTAACTGATCAATGCCTTTCATTGCAAGACACAGAAACGTTCATACCTTATGTGGGACTACTACTAATAGTAGATAATAATGGTGTGTGAGTTTGATTGCTTACCCGCTGACATCAACAATCTCCCTAGAGATCTTCATCTTCTTGGTGGTTCCTTTGTAAAGATCCTCAAGGCTACAAGGCAGCTTGTTCTCGATTGGAGCCACTTTCCTAGCTGCACCATGATGATGATGATGCATAGATCCACCACCAACACCTCCTCCTTCACCAAACGAGGCATACATATCATCACCAAACATGCGGCTAGAGAATCTCAGCCCTCCACTCCCACCAGCACCTCCTCCTCCTCCACCAAACGGGTTTGAAAACCCGAAAATCTCAGCGAATAAATCATCCGCACTCCTCGGGTTGAATCTGAAAGGTGAAGGTCCATCTCCTGTAGAGAAGTAAGAGGCTCCACCAGCAGCATTAGGAGGTGGCACGTTCCCCTTTAACCCTTCCTCACCGTATTGATCATACACCGCTCTCTTCTGAGGATCACTAAGAACCTAAACAACTCACATACAAGTCACAATATCAGCACACATAAAGCCTAAAGTTACAGACATGCACTAATTGCAATGCATAGAGATGCCACAGAGGTTCTCACTAGTTGTAATGTATAAAGCAACCATCTTTAACTTTATACTGTGATTTTAATTGCTCAAGAACACAAAATCTGAGAAACACACAAGCCAAAACATCAGCAACTCGTGAAATCAGCAACCACTGGTAGTGAAAGTCAACAATTTGCATTTTCAAATCGGGACGAAATCAATAAAGGAATCATCTTTTAGAATGAGTCACAGTGAGAAAACATATACATCGTAGGCTTCGGAGATCTGTTTGAACTTGGACTCAGCGTCTTTTTTGTTGTCGGGGTTCTTGTCGGGATGCCATTTCATGGCGAGTTTTCTGTAAGCTTTCTTAAGGTCATCTTCGTTGGCGCTTCTATCAACCTGTAAAGCCTTGTAGTAATCCACACCCATCTCACCACCACTTCCTCCTCCTCCTCCTCCTCCTTCCTCTCTTTTTCTCTTTCACGTTTAATGTTTCTTACTTGTAGTTGTAGACAATCTCTACAGGATCGCTATCTCTCGGCGATGACGGGCGGCTGACGGAGGGACGTTTACCCTCTTGGCTCTCTTTTCTGGACCTGGCGGTTTCGAACTCGCGAACTTTGACTCACAAAATTAACGCTCTTATAAGCCGATGGTCGAGTGTTCGAATAGCCTGGACCAAAGTTCCGTGATATGACGTGGATTTTCCGTTGGAAAATAAATAATAACAATGGATGCAAGACATTGGCAAAGAAGTATGGGCCAGTGATTAGCCCGATTAGTTAATGGGCCGATCCCATAATGGTATTCTTGATCGAGGGGTAATCTTCTCCGTATATATACTTGTATTCGTTTTCGCAGTTTTTTCTTAACGTCTTTCTACACTTCTCCTTCTTGCCTCTCTTGTTCATGAAGAAAGCCATACTTCTCTCTAACGTCCACTTTCACGAATTGCTCGATTTCATTGTCGTTTGTTTTGGATTTCTTCGGCTTGATCGGGTGGTAGTCTGATTCCGATCGATGGCTCCAGTTCCGGATCCGAATAGCGTTGGTGGTACTGGTGGTGGTGCGAAGCGAGATGAAGCTACGACGAAGGTTAAGGCTCCTCCGAAGAAGAAGGAGGAAGATCTGGTACGTTCTATTTCGCATTCTCTTTGAGATTTTTCTTCGCTGCAGAGAGCAGAGAGAAAGAGTTAGTTGGAGTTGTTTAGTATCGAGAGAGATCAGAATGTAGCTTCACGATTAAGCTGTAGGTTTCGCATCAATGTAGCTTCGTTTCGGAGATTTAAGGTTCAATTGATAAGCTGTTCACTTATTTTGAAAGATTCTTCAAAGTTTGATTAACTAGATGACTCAGTTTGCATCTCATGTGATATCGTAGTCTGAAGAGGACTTGGAACTAAAGCAGAATCTTGAGCTTTACGTTGAAAGAGTTCAAGATCGTAATCCTGAGTTGCAAAAGGCCGCTCTTGAAAGCATGAGGTGATTCTTTTTCTCTTTAACTGATCTTTGTTTTCTGGACTCTCTTTCTGCTTTTAAGTAATGTGTTCATGATATTCTTTTGGAAAAATCTAATCTTTTTGTCTCTGTAGTCAGGAAATCCGTGCCGCAACAAGCTCCATGACGTCAGTTCCCAAACCCCTCAAGTTTCTCCGTCCTCATTATGGAACTCTTAAGGATTTTCATCAAAAAATGGCGGAGTCTGATCTCAAGGTAGTCTTCTAACGTTTAAAGAAAGTACCTTGCTCCCTCTCTGCTGTGTATATAGATTGAAGATCAAATTTCATGTATTTGCAGAAATTGCTGGCTGATATAATGTCTGTCCTGGCACTGACCATGTCTGCTGAGGGTGAAAGGGTATGTACTTTCTTGCTATAACAGTAGAGATTTCCTAGTAAAGTTTCCTATTTGTTTCCTGTGTGTTTCCTATTAGGCTATGCCTGAACAGATTTGTTATTTGTTGTCTTCCAGGAAAGCTTAGGATATAGGTTGGCTGGATCAGGAGGTGACATCGGATCGTGGGGTCACGAGTATGTCAGGAATTTGGCCGGTGAGGTTGCAGTAGAGTATACAATCCGCCAGGTTACAAATTTTTGCTTCTCAAGCAAAACAAATTTTCTATTTGGTTTAGATTTGTATCTGCAATATGGCTATATGCTTGTTCCTTTTTTTTTTTTTTGTTAAACCAGGTTCAGGGGTCCTCTATTGTGGACTTAATGGATCTTGTGCGGCAAATTGTGGCTTTTCACATGAAGGTGAGATCCTTCTCATGCTTACTTTCCTTGGTTCGTTGGCCCCTTGTTATAGAAAAGGGTGCAGTTATATATCTAAATTAACAAACCTTCATTTATAGGCTTGAGAATTCGACCTCTTGTGTTTTCCTATCTGGCTATCTCTGAAGGATTCCGTTCTGTTCATTGCAGCATAATGCAGAAACTGAAGCTGTTGACCTCTTAATGGAAGTTGAGGATCTTGATCTCTTACTTGACCATGTAGGCCGCACGAATTTCAGGAGGACGTGCAACTATCTCACTAGTGCAGCAAAGTAATTTAAATATGACTGGTGTTTCACACTCATTTGTGGTTTTTGATCACTCGTACTGTGATTTTCTTATGAGAAAAGCTCTCATGAGCTTTGCTTTGACATTGTATGTTTTTGTTTTTTTTAAGGTATCGTCCCTGGCCGGATGACATGCTGGCTTTAGACATTGCTTACATGATCTACATGAAGTTTAAAGCATATCCAAACGCTCTGCAAATTGCACTATTGCTTGATAACATGCAGGTCTGGGTTGTAATCTTCATACAGAACTTAATATCCTCTAAGTAATGTATTTTTCTTACATGATATACACTTTCCGTATTGCAGTATGTGAAGCAAGTGTTGACCTCATGCACTAATCTGCTAAGAAAGAAACAGTTCTGCTACATGATTTCGCGTCATGTAAGTTGCTTAATGATTAACATCACTATACAGCTTCAGTACCTGATGATTCCCTTTTTCTCTTGTTATTCCCCCATGCAGGGCATCACCTTTAACCTTGACCCTGAGATGGTTGCAGATGAGGTTGACAGATATATGTTACAGGAAATTGTTAACAACACTAATTTGAATGAAGGATACCTGACGCTTGCAAGGGATATTGAGGTTATGGAGGCCAAGAGGCCTGAAGACATCTACAAGGTATGTCAGTTGCCGTTTTGTTTGGTTACAGGATCTGTTTTTGTCAGTGTCTCTTATTGGTTCGATGAAATTTTGTAGGCTCACTTGCTTAGGGTTAGATCTGGCACAGTTGTGGATTCTGCTAGACAAAATCTGGCTGCGACTTTTGTGAATGCATTTGTCAATGCTGGTTTCGGCCAGGTACGATTACAGATTCTTATTGCTGGGAAAAATGAGAAGCAATTTTGTAAGCTCGGCTACCCGGTTTGATAAATTTACTTATTGCAGGACAAATTAGTGACAGTATCCGATGGGAACTGGATCTTCAGAAATAAGGACCATGGCAAGACCAGTGCAGCTGCTAGTCTGGTATGCCTCTTCATACGTGATAGATTGACTAGGAGGAGTGTTCATATCTTGGAAGTACAAATAGTAACACGAGTTCGTTGTTTCCAATGCTTAGGGTATGATTTACTTGTGGGATGTGGAAGCACTTGATGAACTCGACAAATATTACACTAGCAGTGATAAACCTGTGAGTGCTGGAGCGCTGCTGGGTATTGGGATTGTTAATTGTGGAATTAAGAGTGATTGTGATCCGGTGAGTTGATATCTTTTTCGTTTTTTTTTTTGTGGGAAACTCTGTGCTCGTTATATACTGTTAAGCTAGATGGACTTCCAACCTAAAACCAATTGGTGATAAGTGGAGTGGTCCATCTGTCTTATATATTACTAACGATCCCTTCCAATACCCGATGTGGGACCTTTGTCCCTAATACGCCCCCTCGAGATGATGGTTCTCTGAGCATCAATCTCGGAATGTTTGGGCAAGGATCGATGGGCCGACTTTGGGCTGGATCGATAATGGGTCGGGTTGGATTGTTCGGATCGGGCTCTGATACCATGTTAAGCTAGATGGACTTCCAACCTAAAACCAATTGGTGATAAGTGGAGTGGTCCATCTGTCTTATATATTACTAACGATCCCTTCCAATACCCGATGTGGGACCTTTGTCCCTAATATATACTCTTCTTACTTAACTTGGACCTTTCTTTCTCAGGCATTGGCTATTCTTGAAGAATATATTGATAACGAGGATTCAGCTGTCAGAATTTGTGCTATTATGGGTATCGGGATTTCTCATGCGGGTTCCCAAAATGATCAGGTGAAGAAGATATGTTTATCTACTTTACCTAGAGTGCTATGCTAAATGTTCTGCTGACGAGAGAGATAATAACATGCTCATCATTTTTTGGACAGATAAGAAGCAGCTTGTCTCCAATACTGAATGATAAAAACGCACCTCTCGATGTGGTTGCATTTGCTGCACTTAGTTTGGGGATGGTTTATGTTGGTTCGTGTAACGATGAGGTTGCACAATCTATTACATTTGCTTTGATGGATCGGAATTCGGCAGAACTAGGTGAAGCCCTCGCTCGTTTCTTGCCTCTTGGTCTTGGACTTTTGTACCTTGGCAAACAGGTACTTAGATTGATTCATTTCTTGTTTTGTCCACCCAAAACGTTATCTCCCTCGCTTATCAAGTGTCAACTTGTTCCAATATCGAGCAGGAAAGTGTTGAGGCTACCGCAGAGGCTTCAAAGGCGATGTGTGAGAAAATCAGAAAGTATTGCGATATGACACTTGTTTCCTGTGCGTATGCTGGCACAGGGAATGTCCTTAAGGTATCTCCTCAAAGTTTACTGGTTGTTCATTGATTTCTAGTTAATTAGTTGCTGACACTTTAATTCATTGTTCAGGTACAAGAGCTTCTGGCTCAGTGTGGAGAGCATCTGGAGGAAGGCAATATCCACCAGGGTCCAGCTGTGCTTGGATTAGCGATGGTTGCTATGTCTGAAGAATTGGGTCGTGATATGGCGATCCGTTCTCTGGAACACGTTCTTCAGTATGGAGAACAAAACATTCGGCGTGCAGTGCCGTTGGCCCTTGGTCTCCTATGCATATCAAACCCAAAGGTGAATATACTTTTTCGATAAAGAGAAAACAAACTTATTTACTTTTCTGCTTATAATACTCTCCTGTTACTCTCTGATATTTTCTATAATTCCAGATGAATGTTATGGATACATTGAGCCGGCTTAGCCATGACACAGATTCAGAAGTTGCCATGGTTAGTTTCTCTTTTGGCCACCCACACGGTTGAGGGTGTAGTACTTATTTTCATTGACTTGATTTGCATCGTTGGATGACGACTCTGATTATTCATCCGACTCCTACAGGCAGCAATTATTTCACTTGGTTTGATCGGCGCTGGAACCAACAATGCTAGGATTGCTGGCATGCTTAGAAACCTTTCCAGCTTTTATGACAAGGATGCCAGCCTACTCTTTTGTGTAATGTGTTAAATTTTATGTTTTCCTTCTCTTCTCTTATAGGCTAGTTCTCATTGTGTTGAGTCTCAGTGCAGGTGCGTATTGCTCAAGGACTGTTGCATATGGGAAAGGGTCTCTTAACTCTCAACCCCTATCACTCCGACTGGCTCTTGCTATCCCCGTAAGTAACATTTATTTTCTGAACATTTGGCTTTCAAAGCTCCACCTTGTGAATCCTCCTAAGCATGAGTGTTTGTATTTTTTTTTGTACGCAGAACCGCACTAGCTGGTATAGTGACATTGTTGCATGCATGCCTTGACATAAAATCCATCATACTTGGGAAATACCATTTTGTGCTCTACTTCCTCGCTTTGGCGATGCAGGTGACTGCAATGTTCTATCCGTGTGCTTTACTTTTTTGACAAATGGATTATTTGATATTTTATCTACTAATACGATACTGGTTTGAGTGGGTGTAGCCAAGGATGATGATGACGGTGGACGAGAACCTGAAACCCATCTCGGTACCAGTGAGGGTAGGACAAGCGGTTGACGTGGTTGGACAGGCAGGTCGACCCAAGACAATCACTGGGTTCCAAACATATGAAACACCTGTTCTACTTGCTGCTGGGGAGAGAGCCGAACTCGCAACCGACAAGTACGTTGTTTTTTTCTACTCGACATAAAACTTTGTTACGCATATTGTGGAATCTAAATACTCCTCTGTTTTCGGGATTCACAGGTACATTCCATTGTCTCCCATACTAGAAGGTTTCGTCATATTGGAAAACAATCCAGACTACAGAGAAGAGTGAATCCGAAGATTGAAGTTCCGAAGCATTTGGATACTTTCAGGAACAGCTTATATGGTTCCATGTGCACAATAGAATAGAAAATGGTTTAGTTGACTAATTCCTTTTGCTAAACCGCTTATTACGCACTTTATCATTCTATAGTTGATAAAAAAAAAAAAAAGAATTAACCTGCTTCTCAAATTGAACTCGCTCTACTTTTTTCCTCAATAGATAAAAACAAAAAGATAAGCTGTTGGCTTTTAGATTACCGCCCAGCAACTTCAGTTTCATGCTTTGTTCGCACTCCAATTTCGAAGTGTGACATGCAAAGCTCTTCGTTGTCTTCAGGGATTTGGCAAAAAGAATTCAAAATAATATATTAAGAAAGTTAAGAATAATTCTTTTTGAATTCAACACGAAGAACAATATCAAGAATAATTCTTTTTGAACTCTTCTTAACATTTTATGGCCTGCACGCACGACTCACTCGTTTACAACATTTTTGTAGTTGTATTATCTTCCATCCTAACCACAACAAAATAATTTTCTGGTAAAAGCAAGAGTATGAAATCTTATTGAAATTAAAGCAAAGCAATGTATATATTGATTTGCTTAATAGAAAACAAACAAATAAAGGAATGGAATACAGTTATTGACCGTTTGTTTTGGTATGCATATATAACAAAAATTAAATCTCCTTTCACTCGGAATAAAGGGAGCTTGAGTTATTTAATGGCCGCGGCCTCTTGGGCTCGGACCCGAAGCCAAACGCTGAAACCAAAAATCCACCGTCGATTTCATCATCTCCACCCTCATCATCGTCGCTCTTCCGCCTCCTAACTTCTCCGTTAATACTCTCCCCGCCGCGGCTGGAACCACCCCGTGTTCTACCACCAACAACGCCACGACCACCATGATCAAAATTGTAGACCAACTAGCCCTCCTCATTTTATGTTGCACCGACAACAAGAGAAACAAGAGCTTCGAAATAATCAGGTAATAGATTATTATTTCCGGGAAAGAAAGTTATTTTCTTGCGTTGTGTTAAGAAAGAAAATTAGGAGTTATGGTTATGATGGGTAATGGAGAGGGAGTATGTGTAATATATAGACACTCAGTTACGAGGAACTGGTCATGTCTCAATAGTTCATCACTTTGGATTTTCCCGGCGCCATCTCACGAGTTGGCGTGTTGACCAATTATTCTGACTTGAACCGGTCGCTCTACAACACTTTTTAAGAGGTATGAAATTACGCTTATACCCCACACTTGTATCATTCATTGTGTTTAAAACATAGGGGTTTATTTTACGCGGCTATTAATCTGTAAAACCAGTTATCAAAGCTAACATCTAACATGCAATTATCATCACATACACTGATACACATGCTTCTAATTAAGTTTTTATTTCTTTTATAAGGAGACAAATACAAAATTTTATTTTATTTTTGAGCAATTGTGATTTTATACTATAGATCATCTAAATACTATTATACTAGGTGGTAGTCCGCGCCCTGCGCGGTGTGAGTAGATTAAAACAAATTATTAATTTTAATTTATAGATAATAGATTAAATGGTGCATATTACAAAAAAAAACACATTTCTTTAACTTTTTATATTACAGTTTATTTGTCATCGAGGTAGTGGAAGAGAGTCAATGATTGACATAAGAGTAAGCGAGAACTAATATGATATAAATTATTAAGTAAAGATAAAACAAAAAATAAGCAATAGAATAATAAAACCCTTCAGAATCCAAAAATAATAAAAAAAAAAAATTTAGAATAACATATGCATTGAATAGTGTCTTCAGAACTCTCCATTTGCAATCCTATTATGATCATAAAAAAATTGAAGCTAAAATGAATTAGTCTAGTTGTCCGGTATGAGCCAGAAGAATGAGTCAGAGAAAAATTGGTTAAAGTCAAGGTTTTTCCTTGTTCTAGTAGACGATCGAATTGATTTACCAATTCTTTCTTAACTGTAGCATGAATCTTATCCCCCTATAATTTTTATAACACAAAATTAAAATTTAATCTTGGGGTTAAGTGTACAGAAATAAAATCAATAAATATTCTAAGCTAACTTACATTAAGATCAATGAGAACCATTTCAATGGTTAGGCCACCGGCTGCAAAGAATAGCTTCCACAATCAGACAATACCCACCATCACTCTCCACATTGTCCTAAAGGGCTAAAAGTCGGAAACGGGGTTAAAGACCATGATTTTGTGATTGATTGAATGTAGTGGTATAGGAATTTTGAAAATGAGACAATTGTGAGTACAATCAGCTCGTTCAGTTTCATATTCATATATGCAATCCTCATAGGTGAGTAATAAATACATAATTAAATCGCACATCAATTATCTATAAATTAAAATTCATAATTTGACGTAATGAGAATCTTACTTCCGAAATTGTGTTTTGATGTAATTGCTTTGTAAATTCAATCAATTTCGTGGTTGACATTTAAATTACAAGCAAATCAAACAGATTTTATTCAACTTAATGTGTGATTCTATTCATAATGAGATCGAATTTTGAGGGAAATCAATTCAAAAATCACCTATAAATGCGTGATTGACATTAGATCACATATATAGTTTTTATATAGAAATAAAAAAATATGAATCACAGAGAAGTTTTTTGTTGTTTTAACTAAAAATGTCATGTTAATCTTCCTATTAACCAGAATTTAGTGATTGACAATAAATTCGGAAACAACAAAATCATGCAGATTTTATTCAACTAAATGCATGATTTTAGTTAACCAAAATCATGCAGATCTTATAACCAAATTACCTAGAACTAAATTCTAATATATATATACACATGTATCTAATATATATATACATATATATCGTGCTATATCTAATTCAAAATTTCTCTATGAGAAAATATATATTTCTTCCTATAATATATATAATTGTTTTATCGTGCTATATCTGATGTATTAGATACAATATATATATTTTTTATTTATTATAATAAAAACAAATACAATATAAAATAAGATACTGTAAATATAATTTTAGTAGTTTGTATTATTCTAAAAAATTAAACACGTTATATTTTAAAATAATTAACATATATCTTGAGATGTAAGATCAAAATAAAAAATGTCATGTTTTTAATCTTCCGATTAATCAGAATTTAGTGATTGACATTAAAATCGGAAACACTAAAATCATGCAGATTTTATTCAACTAAATGCGTGATTTTAGTTGACCAAAATCATGAAGATCCTATAACCAAATGACATAGAACTAAATTCTAATATATATATATACATATATCTAATATATATCTACATATATATTGTGCTATATCTAATTCAAAACTCTCTATGAGAAAATATATATCTTCTTTCTATAATATATATATATATATATATAATAGTTTTATCGTGCTATATATGATGTATTAGATACAATATATATATATTTTATTTATTATAATAAAAAACAAATACAATATAAAATAAGATACTGTAAATATAATTTTAATAGTTCGTATGATTCTAAAAAACTAAACACGTTATATTTTAATACAATTAACATATATCTTGTTCATAACGTAGTATGGTTATATCGTATTTTATAACATATATCGTTTCTATCATTACGTTTTATAATCGGATCTAATATAATGCATTGTAGTCGAAATCCATATTCATACATACAATCAGTTATAACAAAAGGAATATATAATTATGTTAGGCTACATAAACAACTTACCAATGGCAATTGATGTAATTAAGCTAGTTAACTAATGCTTTTTAAATATATGGGCTAAAAGTGCTTGTGGATGTGACAAGTGTAAATGGCACTCTTGTAAATCACACATCAAGTGAAGGTTAGTTGTTTACAATGTTCCTAAAATAATATATAGGGGATGTTTTCAAGTTTATAAACAAATTACATACCATCAAAGCATTTCAATGCCGATGATTTTGCACATTTATATCACAAAAGAAAGCTCAAAGTAGTTTACTTTTGTTCTGAAAAGTCAATGTTTGAGTTTTGAAACCCAACGCGTAAGTCACGATTTGACAAATCATAGTACCGCAAGAGGACTGATTCGCAGTTTTACCGAAATAACTCTCTTACCGGTTTAGGTTGGGGACATTGAAAAAACAGCACACTGCCGATGTAAGTAGGTGGAAGTTTGAGATAAAATTACGTTTGCATTGTGCAATTAGGTATAGTAGTTAGTTTAGTGAGATTGTATACGATACAGATAAACAAAGAAGTGTTTGGTAGGTGGTTTTCATGTTTAAAATACTGTACTCTCATGTGGTTTGCATGGAGTCACATAAGCATATATATATATATATATTCAAAGAGTGTTATTTTTAATTTCACTCTCTTAGAAAGTGTGTGCATCTAAGACTGTTGATTTAAAGAAAGCTTGATATTTCAAAACGTGAGAGTTTGACTTGTCCAAGGGACCTGCTTGTGCTACTACTGCTACCAAATGTTGATCAACTACGCAAATCAACACCAAACCAGTAAAAGTCCGACGCCGCAAAGATTTTTTCAAAGCTATTTTATTTTTATTTTTGTATAACAATTTTAAAAAAATGAACTTCTTGCCGGTAAATCAAAGAATGCTAAAATTGAACATATTAGTTCTTGACTTTAATATTATTCACTATTTTTAAATAAATAAATTCATTAAACGAGTTATTTTTTCATTAAAATGGTGAAAACAATTCTAGTTAAAAAATATGTAATATTTGTAAATATTATACAGTAAAACCTCTGTAAATTAATAAATTTAAATTCATGATAAATCATTTGATAAAATAATATTTACGAAAATTAATTAGTTTAAATTAATAATTCTAACTCCAAATATTTTATTAACTGAGATATTAATTTAACGAACATTAGTTTATAGAATTTATGCTATGTATACGGCCCATTAAACCTTATGTTGATCCCATTTAAAGATGATATTGTTATGGGCCCATATCGTCTCCATCATTTCCTAGAACTAATTCCAGGGTTTGTCTGCAACGTCATCTTTGACTATGTTCTTAAGATATTTGCAAAGCCCAAACTATCCCAAAGGAATCCTCCAGCTTCTATGTATGTAGGTTAGTATCACCCGCACTTGTTTTGTCCAAGTTTAAAACCATGAGAATGATATGAATGGCCTCTGAAAAAGGAACCAAAGACATTATGAAACTATATGGTGGTTACTTGATTGATGCACCATGTTCAGTTAATAGCTTAAACACATTGGGTTGAGTAGAATTCTAAGCAAGCTATATCCTTTCAACTTATGATCGATCTGCGATAATCTTTCCATACAATGGAGGGCCCAGCAGGGCAATCTACCATACAAAGAGGTAGATTAAAAGATTAAAAGGAGCAGTTGCATTAATACTCATGCTTTAGGGAAATTCTACAAGAACCACTCACAAATCTTCATCATCTAAAACAACGACCTTCACCATACAAGAATCAGAACCAAACACACTCTCAGGGGTTAACTTTCCATAAACATACTAAAAAAGAGATCACTGATCGTTAACGTTAATCAGTTCGTATTCAACAAGAGACAGATTGTTATCCTCTTTGACATTGAAAGACGCTGGTTCAGTTGCTTCGATGCGTCCCCATTTATCAACACCTAGCCTCATTGTACCCTTGTACATATCTATCCTCGAATTGCGCAGTATCACCGTTTCCCCTGGCTTCATGAGATCAACTATGCACACACCAACAACAACAAAAAATAAACTAATCAATCCAATCACTAGGCCAAAGCGATTGCAATACTATGAAGAACATTTAACTCAACATATAGCTTAACAACTGACCAAGCAAGTTTCACCCATTACCAGTGACAAGATGAAGTATACATTAAACAACTCCACTCAAATTTTACAGGAAAGATATTATACAAACTTCAAGTCCACTAAATTGCACAGACAGTAGATTTCCACAGTAACTCCATTTCCATTTTCAGACAAGATAGCTTTTCCAGAACATGACATAGACACACTGACAAGATTAGTGTCTGTCAATATAAATTGACGGAGATGTAACAAACTTTCCTTATCAACATGAGGCTACCATTTCAACAGCTTAAGAGCAGTGAAGAGATTACATTTAACTCAACATAGAACTCAACAACTGACCAAGCAAGTTTAAGCATTACCAATGGTAACATGTGAGGTATACATTATTTGAATAAGCAGGTTTTCCACAGTAACTATATTTCCATTTCAGACAATATAGCTTATTCTAACATGTTCCAGAACATAACATAGACACATTATCTCTTTTATTGTCTGATAACAGAACTTTTCCGAGATATAAAACAATAGAACATACAAAGGATCAGACTTTATCATCAACATAAAACGATTCAATTTCTACATCTTAAAGCAACAGAAAGAGTGAGAGTAAGCAAGTTTCACCATTACAAAATGGCAAGATGGACTGATAGAGTATATAATATACAACTCCACCCAAAATTTTGCAGGAAAGATACTATACAAACTCCAAGTCCACTAAACGGGACACATATATTACTGAATAAGCAGGTTTCCACAGTGTTCAATCTCCATTTTCAGACAAGACAACCTTTTGTACATAGACACATAACTAATTTATTGTCTGAGAACAGAACATATAAATGATCAGACTTTAATAACATGACGATACCATTTCTACAGCAAAAAGAAAATAATTTGAGTTTAACTAACTTACCTTGGTCGTTACGAGCAGTGAAGAGAATACATCCGGTCTCGTCTCCAAGGAGACACTCAGCGATTCGACTAGGCTGAGACGGACGACTCATCATAGAAGTCCCAGGACGAGCCTTCCGGGTAACCGGAACCACCGGATTCGCGTCAACGACCTTGACAGTCAATGTGTGACCAGTCGTCCCAGGCTTTAGCTGTTCCACTTTCACAAACACCGGTTTCCTCTTCGTCGTCGTCGTAGACGACGTTCCCGTTGCAACGGATGCGTTTCCTGTAGTCGCCATCGCTCTCTGAGGTTTACAGAATCTCACTAACCCTAATGGTAAGGTTTATAAAGGAAGACGACGATGCTCTTTAATCACTCTCTCTCTCTCTCTCTCAAAACGGACGAGTGTGTTAATCACCTGCTTTACGGTATAGTGAGGTTACAACGTGTCGTGTTCTGGTTTGATGTTTGTCTACCACATTTTCATTACATATCCACGGTAGAGTTTGATTATTATCAATAAACACAACTATTGAAATATGATTTTGGTCCAGTAAAAATTTATTCTTTTTTTTTTTGTAACTTAGTAAAAATTTACTCGAAATGAAATAATTTGACAAAATTACACTATGATTTCACTAAAGTCAGTAACACTACGACTTCAGTAGAAAAATTTAAAACACTTTTTGAGTTGTATTATCTTTTGACATTATTTATCATAATTGTCATGTTCATTGTCAATCATAAATGAATTTCGAACAAACTATCTTAATAGAAATCTATTCACATAAATCATTTTTTTACAGTTGGTGGGGCAGTTTAGTTGGTAGCGTTTTCAAGATTTTAATTTTGAAGTCATGGCAGTTCTTGAGTAGATTGTTCGGGTTTGTGTTCTAGTGGCTCAAGTAAATTAGAAGTACTAATGATGAGACAACAACAGATTCCCAATCCTTGAAGATATTAATGTAACGGTTATCAAATTTGTAGCTAATGGTTGCGATTCTATCTAAGTAGCGTTTTGTTGGTCTGTGTTCTGTTTTCTCGTTGTTTGTTCAGGTGTTTTTTGTTGTTTCTGTGTTATGTTATCCCTTCAGTCTTCAGATATGTTTGGCCTATACGTTTGGTTATGTCATCGTTCTTTTGACTAAACCATATCTGAATTCAACAAAACCTAAGATAAACAATAAAAAGGATGAGATAATATAAAATAACGTTGAGGGCTTTAAAATGGGCCCAGAAGGACACGAGTCAAAGGAAAGCAGTTAGCCTTTGCCGCTTCGAAGAGAAAGAAATCTTCGGTAAGCTTCCATGGATTCCTCTAGACTCTCCACCTATGTTCTTAGCTTTATCACTGACACTTCTCTTACTTTAATTATTTTCTCTCTTATCATTGTTCTTGCTGCTCTTGAATTCTTTTCGGCTAGTTTCTTGATATTGGTCAAGAATCATCTCGTTTGTGGAGCTTGCATGTAGGTTTCTAAGTGTGTTCCTGATCTTATATGTTGCAGATCATCTTTTGCATGGAAAATATGAATGAACCAAGGCATCCATCGGTGTTTCAGAAGCTTCATGGACAATCCTTCTTCACTAGTAGCCTCTCTCCGAGTGTGCAAACTCGTAATCATAGCGCCTCTGGTGCTTATATCAATGGAGGTTTGCAGAGTCTACTGCAGTCGACTAATCTTGGCACTTCTCTTCTACCGCGTGGTTCACTTCCCGTGCTCGCTCAAGCACCTACGGAGAAAACCAGCACTGGTTTCTTGATCGATTTCCTCATGGGAGGAGTCTCGGCTGCTGTTTCAAAGACAGCAGCAGCTCCAATAGAGCGTGTGAAGCTCTTGATTCAGAACCAAGATGAAATGATCAGAGCCGGGCGTCTCTCTGAACCGTACAAAGGAATTACTGACTGTTTTACCCGGACAGTCAAAGATGAAGGCGTGCTTGCTCTTTGGAGAGGCAACACAGCAAATGTTCTCAGATACTTCCCCACTCAGGTTAAGCTTCTTAAGTTTGGTTCTTGTATATACATGTTTAGATGGTTGTGCTGAGTGGCCTTCCTGAGATTTTGAAAGCTATAAACAATTTAACAAGATTTTAATAAAAAAAATTTGAAATTTGGGAACTTTTATGTAAATTATTCTTAAAATTTTGGGGGCTATAGGCTATTACAGCCGAAACTATTATACATAAGCGGCATGACTTCATATTGTCGAATTTTTTTAATTAAAATTAACCTTAAAATATTTATGGCCCTGTGACTGAGTTAGGCAAAGGTTTCTTTCTGTTTCTGCAGGCATTGAACTTTGCGTTCAAAGATTACTTCAAGCGTCTGTTCAACTTCAAGAAAGACAAAGATGGATACTGGAAGTGGTTTGCAGGGAACTTGGCTTCTGGTGGTGCAGCTGGTGCATCGTCTCTTCTTTTTGTCTACTCTCTGGACTACGCACGAACCCGTTTAGCCAACGATGCCAAAGCGGCCAAGAAGGGTGGTCAGAGGCAGTTCAATGGCATAGTTGACGTGTACAAGAAGACTATAGCCTCTGATGGCGTTGTAGGACTATACCGCGGTTTCAACATCTCGTGCGTTGGAATCATCGTGTACCGGGGGCTCTACTTTGGATTGTATGATTCCTTGAAGCCTGTGGTTCTTGTCGATGGTCTCGAGGTTAAAACTCTTCACTCTTCAACACATTGAGAGTCCTTTGTTAATACTCTTTACACGTTTGGTTATATATAGGATAACTTCTTGGCGAGTTTCTTGTTGGGATGGGGAATCACCATTGGAGCTGGACTGGCGTCGTACCCTATAGACACGGTGCGTAGAAGAATGATGATGACATCAGGCGAAGCAGTGAAGTACACAAGCTCTCTTCAGGCCTTTAATCAGATCGTTAAGAAAGAAGGGGCCAAGTCGCTTTTCAAAGGTGCAGGTGCCAACATCCTCCGTGCTGTTGCAGGGGCTGGTGTGCTCGCTGGTTATGACAAGCTCCAGCTCCTTGTGTTCGGCAAGAAGTACGGCTCTGGTAGTGGCTAAATGATGGTGAAAGAAACGTCCTCAGAGGTGTACGAGTGAATAAATCTGTGTGGTTTTATCGAATGTACTCTGTGAAGTTGTGTGTTTTCTCTCTTTTGATGTGTCGAGGTAGTAGTAGTAGTAGCCTTTGAGTTGGTTATGTGACTTCTTCCCAACAAATAATAAAATACCAAGAAAACCATTGGGATAAACACTGTCGGTTTGCTCAACAAGTTTGGCAAGCAGCACCTTTCGTGGTAGACTCTGATTCTAGAGGATTGTTAGATTTGGTTGATTATTGGTCTGGGATTGCAACACAACCCTGCTTATCTCCCCCAGGCATCTCCAACACCCACCTTGTGCCTTGGATCCTCTGGGAAATTTGGAAAGCAAAGAACAAGAGAACAAGCTGGTCTTTGAGGGCTTCACTACATCACTGATGGATTCACTGTCCAGAGATGGATTCACTGTCCAGAGCTATTTGGCGGCTAGAGAATGGGAACTAAGACAAACTACACACGCAACCATCACTGTGACGCAACCTCCTGTATCTCCACCATTGATCGCAAACTCAGTTCTCCTTCGAACTGATGCAGCATGGCGAGTGGATTCTTTGACTGCAGGTTTGGGCTGGATCATCTCAAAACCAGACGATATCCTCCAGTTCACTGAAATTGTACCGCAGGTTCACTCGCCACTAATGGGAGAGAAGCTTTGGCAATGAGATCGGTGCTTTTCAAATGTAAGGAGCTGGGGTTCCAGAACATCCGGTGCGAATCGGATTCAAACTTCTGATAAACAGCATCAACAATGGTAACTCTTTACCAGAGCTGTATGGGGTCGTGGCAGATATTCTCTGCATTACGACAGACTTTAGTTCTATCTCTTTTGGTTAGATTTCAAGAGAAAAAAACATGGCAGTTGACTTGCTTGCTAAACAATGTTTATTTGTAGGTGTTGAGCTTTTGACTCCACCATAACTCTGTTTAAGTTTAAGGAAAATTTTGTGTTTCAAAAAAAAAAAACACTGTTAGTTATGTCCAAGTCTAACCTAAGGTTTGATCTTCAAGTATCAGCGTCAGATCCCACTTAACCACTTCAGCCAGCTACAAGGAGTTGAGTCATGTTCCTTTGAACTTATGCCACTACTTGAGCAACCGTTTCTGCGGTATCTTTTCTCGTTACTCTATGAGCTCAACCTAAGCAAGAGCCTCTTAGTAGGTCCTCTCCCGGTCCAGCTTACGCATAAGGATTTTTACTAGCATGCGGCAAAAGAAAATGGAAGAACAAGAAATGTGCTAAAAGATTGAGCTGTGGGGTGAAAGAATATGCACTAAGATTGTAAACATTAAACAGTTTATACAGAACACAATGTATATTCCCAATTTCTAGCTGCGGTTACAGATTCCGTGTTTGCTCTTCTGCTTTCATCTAAAAAACCTTCTACAACCTCTCCCAAGACATAAAACCAAAGAGCCCAGCTCCACCTGTCTCAGAAACTTTGCAGCAGTTAACTTCGTATTTTGTGAAACACCCCCACAACTATTCCAGACAGACCTGAGAAAAAAACGGTTGGCATAACACTCAAATCAAAAGTGAAGCCAATTGACAGAGCCAAAACCCTACTTATTATACCTATTAGGCAAAACAAAAAAACTTCCAAGGAAAAGTTTAAGCTTAGGAAGTTCGATTTGAGTTGTTACCCGCAAATTAAACTCGAGTGAAGTCTGTACATCCTAACAAACCGAAAAACATCCATCTAAGCTGGAGGAAGGGAACGCCGACAAGTAGGGCATTCCATCTTTATATCCATCCATCTCTGTAAGCATCCCGTGTGGAAGATATGTTCACATGGAGTTACCTGTTTTCACAACAAGCAACACTCATGATGATTCTCTCTACTGATGGAAAATAAAGTTAAAGAGTTGGTTTCTGTGTGAAGAAACAGCTATTACCATGAAATCACTGGTACGCTGTCTGAGATTGATGGCTGTCATGCAGATGACGCAATCAGTGTTGCGGCTTGCGTCCTGATTGAATCTTCTGTGGTAGTTGTACTTCTCCGGTAGCATCTGCATATCCGTGAATACGATGAATCAAAGAGATTAGTGTTCAGTTCACGAGATTGAATGTAAGAAAACAAACCTGGCGGGGAACAAAGCAGCGTGAACCAAAGTAATGCTGAAGAAGAAGAATGACAGCTTGCAACCCCATGAATGTGCACAAGCACACGCACCAGACCTTGCTAGGCCCCACACGCATGAAGTTGTGTGGGCATCCAAAAACATATAACGGAATAGCTAACCGTGTAGCAGTCATCCCCAAGATGTAATACGGGTGCAGAGGCTTTCTTGAATCTCGGATGACATTGGTGACTATCTGTGGTATCCAAAATGAGTACATGAGAAGAAGAATCGGCCGCATGTGGTTGTGGAACTCGTACATTATCAATATGCCTCCAAGAAGGATCCCATCTGTTAAGTTGATGTAATCAAGCAGCCATATGATTAATATCATACAAGTGCAGTAGGAAAAGAGTTTGAAGCTTGAATCGGATAAACAAAACACCAAATACTCACAGAAACGGCTGTAGAGAAAGGAGAGTTCACGCCTCATTGTTTCCCAACCTTCTCCGCTGTTGGAAGGCCTGGTTGCTTTCCATATGGCCAGAAGATATCTCATCTCGAAAATCGAGAAGACTACGAATTTGAAGAACGCAGCGGTTGCAAATGCATTAAATAGAGATTCTGCACGAGGAGAAAGTTGCAATGAGGTTTGAGAAAACATTGCAATGTCATGTAGCAAGGGTCAAGTACTATTATGTGAATATATACATACCAACTAATATCCCGGCAGTGAGATGTATAAGGCATAAGTAAGCATCCATGATTGCTTGATGTCCGATCATTACAATGGATACCTTGGCAGCACCCTTCCATACAAGAACTTCCATAAGTTAGCATATTTTACTCATCCTATCTAATAAATATCAGACCATCTAGGCTACATCAGCATCTTACAGATTGTGTGTTACCGTGCTCCATTTGTCGGATCAACAGAAGAACCTGAAGGAAAGAGACCTAAGTGCAAACAGAAAAGTTAAGGAACACGCTAAAACTGCACAAGTTCTCAGCTTCTATTACGACTTTTGAGAAAAAGGATACAAAAGTGACCATCAGTGTATAGTTCACAGCTTTGTTATAGTAGACTTCGACATTCAAAGAAGTCGCGTTCAGGAACAAAGGCGAGAAACAATCTCCGTCATCGCCTACCCCAGGACTTTCCATCAATCCTTCCATGTGATAATAATTTTTATCTCCATCTATCAAAGTAAGTTTAAATGTGACTAAAGAGACAAAGACTACGCCATGATAACCTCAATGTTTTAAAGTTAGAATGCGTACTGCTTTCACTAGAAGCCACACGGGATATCTGAGCTGCTATCTCGATGTTGCAGTGCTTATCCATCTCATTTCTTGGCGCTGAAGTACAAAGAGAATTGAAGATCAGGGTCGCTGGAAAAAAGTAAACTGTAAGGAAAAGAGTTCAGCTACTGCTTACAAATCTTGCGTTGCAGTATTCTGTCTCTGGCAGATTCTTGAAACACTTGCGAGGAAAAGATTCCGAGCTGTACAACAGTGACCTTAGTAAGCTCTTCGAACATTTTATCTCAACAAACGAGCCACCACCAGATCAAAGCACTATGATTGCCAAAGCGGGTCAAACAAGAAGAGTCTTAAACATTACCAGATGATAGGGATCTGAGAGAAGATTATTCTCATCTTGCCCTGAATCACTCTCCTTGCCACTGTTTAGGTTCAAGTAATGCCACGACCTTGGAGTTAAAGATTCAACAATAACAAGAAAACATTAAAAGCTATTAGGTAAATCAAACGTTAATACCTGTTAGCCACGAGGCGGAGTTGTCTAAAGGGCCATATATATACACCTTCCAGACTTATTTGGGCACCCCCCAAATTTTGTTCATTGTCAAATACGTCATGGAAAACAACTACACCCTGTTCCAATCACCATTTTTACAAGTCAAATGTTGCATGCTATAATCAAGGATGATCCTACAATACATACTTTATAAGCTTAAATTTTCACCTGAACATAGTGCACACCGGTGATCTTTGTTGGAACAGCCACTAACTCAATCACAGAATTACCATTCGATTTCTGGAAATCTTGAAACTTCGAAGAGCTATTTAACGAATCCAGAAACTTCCAATTTCCTGAAAAATGATATTTGATAAGTAGTCCAAAACATAAAGCAGTACCCACAACGCATAAGAGGGGAATCTCTACATGAGCATGTCATAGAAAATCCTGAAGTGGCAAGAAGTATAAAAACGAAGAAAGACATGCCACAAACCTCTATATGTTCCTGTTATGTTCCATGCGGAAAACCGTCCAGCTTCAGATACTTGTTTTTTACCAAAGAGCCACTACAAGATCACCAAAATCTCACTAATCAAACCATTAACCACAGACATCGCCTGGTTCATCTAACGTTAACTATTACACATTCTGCTAAAATCCTCTAGCAATACAAACTCAAACCGCAAATCTTATCCAAGATGCTCAACTACCATGAGTACTACTACTTCTGCAAAAACTAGCTAGTAGCATCACACCACGTTAAATACAGAATTATTCTCCTCCATTTCAGAGTATTCAGAGGGTGAAGAAAGCTTGCATACTGATGACAAGCTCAATCAAGCTACACTAGATAGTTTTAAACCATCTCAGATTTTGCTTAATCAAAAGATGAAAGTCAGAACAAAGCTACTCTACTCCTAGATTTTCATTTCAATATGGTCAACCTTGCAATAATCATTAGAACCCGATCAGCTCAACATCTCTAGCATTATAAGCAAATACAATCTCACACTGGTATAGATTTGTAGCTAGGACAGATCATTAAGCTATACAGCGACATAAAGCATCAAATTTTTTTCAAGGGAAACATCGAAAGGAAGAAACTTTCGAGTAACCACCATCAACGATGAAACACAAACCTCGTCGCTCCATGTTCGAGCTTTCTCCCTGATGGGTCTAAGCCCCGCCGCTTGCTGCGGAAACGCCAACCAAATCGATAACCAGAAGATGGTCTGAAATTCGACGAACCCTAATCCCAAAACCCCCAAATGTTGACGCTTCTTCATATCACAGCCCCCAAGCTCCGATTTTTATGATCCAACCCCTAATTTTAAAACAATACCCAGAGTTGATTCGAGGCTAATTCTCTGAACCCACGTCACTGAAGAACACAATCCAACATAGAAGAAGAGGTTTTTTGATTCGAGTGAAGTCAATCGAAACTGAAGGAAGGAAGAAGAAGATTGGTATGAGAAGAAGAAGGTAAAGGAGACGAGATTGAAGATTTTGTATCTGCCAATTTGTTCTGCGGTCGTTGAAGCCTCGCAATCAACTCTTCTCTCTAAGTTTTTTAATTAATTTAATTTTGTTTTCTTTTTCTTTGTTGAAATCTCGCATTCAGGTCTTTCTTACGCCTTAGAAACTTGTTATTTCCCCATAAACATTTTTAGTTGACGAAGATTAATGTTGCTTATGTTTTAAGTTAAAACATGCCTAGAAATGGTAACTCGATTTCACATTTAACAACCGACCATAAAGTTTGTATTAATCTGAGCCTGATTAAGCTTTTCCTATTATAGAAACTAGGCCTAATACAGAACGCATATCTTTTTTTTTTTTTGAAACACTTTTTTTTGAAACACGAACGCATATCTACTTGTAGAACACCAAACTTATTTAAGTTTTTTTTTTTTTTGAAACACATTTAAGTTTTGTACAACTATGTGGGCTTTAGATGTAGAGGAGAAAATGTGTAAAGCTTTTCTTATAACATGACTTGATCCATCTGAAAAATCCAACTAAAATTTTCAGGTCTAGGAGCTATTTCCCCCACAAAAACTAATATAGTATTAGATATTTTCTGAACTATTACATCGTTCTATATATCCGCAAAACAAATAAAATAATAGTTTCATATTTAATTTCCTATAGTTTGAAACTTATTTCTTCATATTTTAAAGTTTGGAATCTAAAAACTCGTAAACCATAATTATAATTATTTTTTATGTAAACCATTTTAAATTAACATTTAACTAAAATTAAGACCAAACTAAATCTATAAAAAAAGTTTCTGAATGAAAATGATCTGAATTAGACTCATAAATAAATCTAATTCTGGATTTTAATTTGGTTAAATGTCAATGTAAAATGGTTTATAATTTAATTTAAAAACAATAAACCAATTTATCATGGTTTATATATGGGTTTTTAGATTTTAAACTTTAAAATTATGAGAACTAAATCTAAAACTATTGTTTCGGAGACATAGAGAACAAGGTTATAATTTGAGAGACACATCTAATGCTATATGGTAGTTTCATAAGAAAATAGTTTATCGATTCAATTTTTAATTTATTTATGAACTCCTAATTTAGCTAGCTTGTTGTACATTTTTTCTGTGGAGGATTAGTACTTAAGGTTTCTCTATGTGTAAAAAAAGATATGATAAAAAGTTTTTAATATCTGATTCAGTATCCTACTATAAATTATGAAAGCTATCATATACAACCGGTAATTTTTACTTTAAGTTATTTAGGTGAATATACATAGATTTATTTGGACTTTATTAAAATGTCATTGAAATATCTATAAATCTGCATAATTATAAATAAAATAATATTTTGTATTGAATCAAATATACAATTAAAAACATTAATGAAGTTTTAATAGAATAATTGCACTAAAGAGCTTCCACATAAAAACAAGTTTAGAAAAATAAATTTCAGTATTTAGTTAAATGACTAATAAATCGGAACATCAGGTGAAAAAAAAAGGCTGTTTGTGCTTTGCTAGGGAGTATATAAAAGAAAGTGAAAAGAAGATAGCCGTTAAGTCCATTGCATGTCGAAACGTGTAAAAAAGAAGAGAAGCAAAACCAAAACGCTTCAAATTAGTTTGCACATCATTCTCTAGAGAATCCATGCAGCCAAACGCTTCACCTAACGGCTATTACTTCTCTACTTCCACCATAAATACACATACATGCAAGCACCCAATTAGGCAAGAGCAAGTCACAGAGTTAAAGAGAGCGAATACTTGAGGTTTACTTAAAAAGATTTGGAAAGATGGGTTTGGTCAAAAGCTTTGGTGCTTACTTGATGACTGTGATGTTAAGTGGTTTGGTGTTTGCATTAGGATTATCAAATGGTTACAAGTTCTATGTAGGTGGGAAGGATGGTTGGGTTCTTACTCCTTCCGAGGACTATTCTCATTGGTCTCACCGAAACCGGTTTCAAGTCAACGACACTCTTTGTAAGTCTCTCTCTCGCTCATCTCTACTATATATAATACACATTAATGTAATCATAATCCCATTATAAGGGACGATATATAATATTATCAACTGGTGCATTTGCAAGATTTTAAGTACACAAAGGGAAAAGATTCAGTGTTGGAGGTGAGTGAAGAAGAATACAACACATGCAACACGACTCACCCCATAACTTCCCTCTCAGACGGAGACTCCCTCTTTGTGCTCAGCCGCTCTGGTCCGTTCTTTTTCGTCAGTGGCAACTCGCCCACCACAGCCACAGTCCTCGTCAGTCATCTCCCTCACCATCACCAGCTCTGTCTCCTGTCGCTTTGTCATCTCCAGCGCCTTCTCCGGGAGTGGTTCTTTCTGACTCAGGACCCGCGAAAGCTCGCAACTCAGCAGGTTTGGTTGGTCCTGGGATGGTTTCTTTAGGATTGGTTCTCGGGGTTGTCATAAGTTCCATGGTCTAGGAGTTTATAATGTTGTGACTGATTGGTGAGGCTATAATTAATTGAATTGAATTTATATATTAATGTGCCATTTTACGTTTGAACATTTTCTATGTTTTTCCTTGCTTATTAGAGATTATCACTCTCTATACCATTTTATCAATTGCACCATCTCCACTTATTTCAAAGACGCCGATGGCCCAAAAAGGAAATATTTTGAAAGAAAATAAATACGATAAAAAGCTAAACATATGCACCAGCCGGGTATCGAACCCGAGTCTGTACCGTGGCAGGGTACTATTCTACCACTAGACCACTGATGCTTCGCTGATTAAGCAAAACGCAATAAGGTTGTAACTACACACATTAAATGACAGTTTATGGAAGTTTCTAAATAGTTTTTTTTTTGGGTAAGAATGTTAAAAAGTTTCTAAATAAATTTACTTCAGATATAGTTGGAATTCATCCAAATCTTATACATAGACAAATCACACAACCTGTATATATATACTCTATAGTAAAGAAATACTATACAATATAGCAACTCTCACACTAGATTTTCACCTTCCTAGAAAAATAGAACTAGAACTCCTAAAGGAATTAGAATGAGAAGACGAGTTCCATACATCCAAGAACGTGGGATGTTGTTGTTGTCTTCCATCACTAGTTCCCAACAAATAAGAACTCTTCATCCTCTCCAACAAGCTCACTTCCATGCCTTCCCTCTCCCTCTCATCATCACTCAACCTCCCTTGTTCCAATATATGCACAACTTGTCTCATCTTCGGCCTCACCCTCGGATCAGGATGCACACACAAGAGTCCTATCCTCATAACCATCTCTACTTCCTTTATCTCAAACCTTCCTCTTACTTTCAACCTCTCGTCCAAACCATCAACCACTTGGTCTCTCTCCATCAGTCCCCACATCCACTCCACTATCCCTTCCCTTCCTTCCTCTATTGGCCTCCTTCCACACACCACCTCCAACACAAACACACCAAAGCTGTACACATCCGTCTCCACAGATGCTCTCCCTGTCTTAACCAACTCAGGCGCCATGTAACCCGCTGTTCCAACCACGTGCGTGGTACTAACCATCTCTTTGTTAGTGTTCTGCAGTTTAGCTAACCCGAAATCACCTACCCTCGCGTTCATATCCTTGTCAAGCAACACGTTACTCGTCTTAATATCTCTATGCAACACCTTTGACTCCCACCCTTCGTGTAGATACAACATCCCCGAAGCTACGTCTCTTATCACTCTCATCCTCTCCTCCCAATCCAACATCACATCGCAATCAAACAACCTCTTATCTACACTCCCGTTCTCCATATACTCATACACCAAGATAAGACACTCACCTCCTTTCTTACACCAACCTCTAAGTCCCACTATATTCTTATGTCTTAACCTCCCTAAGCTCGAGACCTCAGCCAAGAACTCACTCGTCCCAGCCACGCCCTCTCGAGGGCTTATCGCAATCCTCTTCACCGCCACTTCTTTGCCTTCCAACACTCCTCTATACACCTTCGAGTTCCCTCCGTATCCGATCATATTCTCTTCCGCGAACCCTTTCGTCGCTTCCAAAACGTTTCTGTATTGCACTCTATGAGGCCAATACTCTGTCTCCCAATCTTCAACACCATCTTCCTCTAGTCTCAGTCGTCTTCTCCGCCTCACAGCATAGAAAACAACCCCAATAACGCAAACTAGTAACACAAAGGCACCAACAGAGATCCCAGCGATGAACCCTTTGGAGTTAAAAACAGAGTCGTCTCGTAGTTTAAACGAAGGAAGGTTCCTAGTGATTAACGCATCGGCTAAGGAGAAGTTAGAGTTGCTGAAGCTCCACGAGAGGATCCTATGACTCTGCACTAGCAGTCCCGTGGCTGCAGTGAACCCCACGAACATGTCACCGAGTAAAACTCCAGTGAGGTTCAGAGGAACGTTTATGAGAGGTCTCACGGGTTTCAAGGAGCCGGCTCTAGCCATCGTGACGTTGATCGCCGAGCCGTTAAACTCGATCCAGGCCTGGTAGTTATCTCCACTGTTGAGCCGTAACTCCGTGAACTGACTACCGTCTCTGTAGAAACCGGCGACTGAAGATGAGACTGAAGTTAAGGAGTTGACGTCGACGCCGACGTGGTTGTCGTTGATGTCGTTGAACTCTTGGTTGGAGAAGACGTCGAACTCGACTCCGAAGATTCGGTTGCTCGGGTCGCCGTTGTTGGTCAGGTTGAGGAGGCCGAGGTGCTGAGCCGACTCGGCGGCGGATGTGTCGGAGGAAGGGAGGAAGACGAAGGCGAAGCCGTGGCCGGGGAGTCTGTTTTTGAAGGGAGAGACGGAGAAGATGAATGACGTGGCGAAAGGGAGAGGGGAGGAGGAGGAGGAAGAGGCGGGGATTCTTGAAGGGTAGAGACCGCGTCCGATGGTGGAAGTGGTTTCGTTGGTGAGGGTCAAGATCGACGGCGGGGAGACGACGGTGGCGGAGCCGACGAGGAGTGTGTTGGTGGTGGTGAAGTTGGAGTTGTAGACGAAATCGATGGATGAGATTGGTCGGAATAGTAATTGGGATGTGGCAAATAATAGAAAGATGGAGGTAGCCCTGGGCATTCGGGTATTCGGTTCGGTTCCGGGTAAGAACCATTCGGTTCCGGATATATCGGATAAATCATTCTTATACCCAATAGGTACTTATGAGATTTCGGTTCGGTTTCGGTTCGGTTTCGGTTTGATTTCGGTTTGGTTCTGGATACCCGTTTAATATGTGAATCAAATATATATATACAAAATATTTTAGTTAACATGTTAATTCAAGTGGTCTAGCGGTTACATACTTTACATATTCGTCAATTAAACAAGAATTCGAGTCAATAAAATGTTAATTTTATAAGTTTTCATTGTATTTTAATATAGAATTACTATATATATGTATAATATAAGAGAGTAGGTAAAAGATAATGTGGTATGGTGGTAACAATGTTCTCACTCATCCTATCGAACATGGATTCAAATGTGCTTGATAACATTTTACCTTATATTAGAAAGTTGAAACTTTAATTTTCGGATATTCGGATACCCAGTTTTCGGTTCGGTTCGGTTGGTTTGGTTTTAGGATATAGAAATATAGGAACCATTCGGTATTTGAGGATTTCGGTCCGGTTCCGGTTTCGGATATTTTGCTTCGGTTCCGGTTCGGTTTTTCGGATCCGGTTTTTTTGCCCAGGGCTAGATGGAGGCTTTGGAGAACATGGTTGAAGGATCTGGATCAGAGAGAGAGAGAGAGATGTTGCGTGGAATGATGAGGAAGTTGAAGTTGTCTGGTCAGAACTCAAAAAGAGATTTGTTTTTGATTATTGTCGTCAAAGAACACCAATAATTCAAATAATTTGTCTACAACTCGACGATTCCATTTTAGAGGAAAAGCCAAAGTCAAAATAATATTAAATTTGAATGAATACACGTAAACGAGAATTTGAACGTTGAATGGAACAAAACGGCGACAAAGTACGTCATAATAATATCCGGTGTGCGTCATTGCTGCCAGATATTACTATTAGTCTAATTATTTTTAAAGGTTAAATTAAGAAAAAAAAAATTGAAAATCAACACTATCTTTATCTATCCATGTGATGACACCTTCGCATCTTCGAATTCTCTGGTGACACTATCTATAATTTTAGTTTGTTTATTTTTCATGGTCTCCGTAGTCGTAAAAAGGACACAATCAATCTGTTTTTTTTTCTGTATTTGCATTGCTGACGTATTTTGTCTCATAGTGTTGTTGTTGCTTCCCTGGTGCGACTTGTCGGGTTGATATTTGTTTTAATGTTTGCTTACGAGTTTTAATCAGTCAAATGGTTATGTTGAAGAAGGTGAAGAAAGACCAGGTGACAACTTTGGCCTAGAAGAAGCCTGTTTATGATGGCCGTAAGTGTCTCTACACGGCTGCACCACTACCTTCAAGACTAAAGATGTTACGGATTCGAGTGATAAAAAATAAATTGTTGGTTCTCCATCTATACCATCTATGTAGTTCTTATTGATCTCTTTGTAGATAGGTTTATTTCCAATGTGGGATATGTAATCTTTTACAGTTTATTGGTATTGTGAATATATTGTTCTAGCAGGAAGCCAACGCAATTCAAAGTTACTGAAAACTGGCGTTGAGGCCTGATCTTTACCGGTCAGTCACAACAATTTTTCTCTCAGAAACAAAGGTACGATGCTCTATTAATTGTAAAGTTACTGATATTACCTTTTCTCTATTGTTCAGGTTTATTTCATTGACAAATCTCTAAAAATTGTTTTGTAGTATTCTCCTGATAAGTAAAATTATAGGGTCAGTATATGTTGGGTTTGCGGGTTAATCTGTCCGATCCGTCCCATCGCGGATTAAATCATTTTTTATTCAAAATTTGATACGCATAGTCTGTAAATGAAAAAAAATTATACTCGCATCTGTTTCACCAAAACGTGTGGGTTACCAGCCAAACTAGCAAGTAATATTAATGATTTTTAAAATAATTATTTTGATTGTAAAATAATTATTTTTTAAAATAACACTAAAATAATATATTTATAGTTAAATTATATAAATATTTATAATATTTTATATTTTCCGAATTTTTCTTTTATAGTTACAGGTTATCAGATACCCACGACTCATATTCTGATCCACATCCACTCCGTTTAAAATAAGTTTAACCCACACCTGTATTCGTAATTTAAATTTTTGATATCGCTAGATTTGCATCCACCTTACAACGGGTCAAACAGAACAAGACCACGGAATTTAAGTAAAAATCCCAGCTCTACCTGTCTCTCTATCTGCTATTCAATTAGAGAGTGTGACTCAAGGCCCAATTAATTCCCAACGGCAAGTATGATGGAAATTTCGTTTATGCCTCTCTCAAAACATTCATCTTCTTCACATTTATGGGATATGTTGATCTTATTGGTCAAATAAGCCAGCATGTAAAAGTCAAAACATTCATCTTCTTCAGATTTTTCCATTCGATTCTTTCAACATTTTGCATATTACTCAACTTATTCAGTTAATGTAAGCATCCTAGTATTAATTCTGAGATCACATCAATGTCTTAATAGTATGTAGTAACTACTAATTACAATTCTTGGTAGGTCTCATGTCATATTTACTTCAATATGTATGTTCAAACTGTATAGTAAAACATTCCATGTAGCCACTTGGTCCATGTCAGATGATGGCACCTCAGCATTTTCAAATTCGACATAACATGTCAATTAATGAAAAAATTTAATCATCCAATCAAAACATTTTTTCGAACAAGTCAGCATTTTGGTTAAAGCAGGTAGACAAAATGTCATGTCCCCGATCCTGAGTAGGATCGTCTGGATGGACCATCGTGCGTGGAGACGCACCAGACAGGTCATATGACCTAAAGACAAGTGTGTCAGGATCCAAGAACGTGGTTAAGGGAATCAGACAGCTGAGACTTAACCAAAATAGGATGGAGACAAGCTTAAAGGAGTTGGTCGAGTGTTCGGTAGGCTGGGCCAGTGCAGGTGAAACTTCGATCAGCTAGGTGAAGGCTGTGATGTGGTGCATGATCAGAATGGATCATGGGAGAACTAAGTCTAGGTCTGGAAATAGACCAAGGGACTTAGAAAGATTGAATAAGATGAAGATATCAAGCTGTACAAAGTGATTCACAGGTGGGGATGCAGCGAAGCTCGACCAGGTGGGCGGAGCTCACTTGGAGCTCAAGTAGAGTGTGTCAGCTCCACGAGCTGGATGGACTAGCTCACTCAGCTGGGTCAGCTGGGGATCAGCTCAACTCAGCTTGACTGAGTGTTGGTCTCGGACAGTTGGGCGGGTCGGACGATGGCGAGCCATCGCGAGCAACCATATGTTCGCGATGGACGGTGGGCTCTCGGGGTTGGGCCAGTGGCTTGGAATTCGGTTTGGGCTTGTATTGGACATGCTCAGGAGTGGTTGTACAAGCCCAGGACGTCCAGATAACTGCCATAGGCGAATGGGGGTGATCTGGACCATTGATGAAATCAATGGCCGAAATGAAACCGAAAGGATGCAATGGTTAGAAGTAACCATTCCTTCTTCTATAAAAGAGAGCAGGTCCGTGCCTTTGCAGGCACACCAGGCATTCATTTTCCACCCTGAAACACAAAGAAAACCAGAGAAAACATGGAGATGGTCGGATTCAACAATCCAAGACAGAGATGCAATCAAAGGCAGCAAAGGCAGTTTTGGTGGGCAATCATGGGGAGGGTTATGAACGACCTTCTGGTGAGTTTTGATTGTTGTTTGCCACGCCATAGGCTTCCTCTACATCCATAGAAGACCCGCAAATAGCCTGGAGAGAAGAAAGGAGGCCGGATCTAACTTCTAAGGGCTGAGACAGCCTTGAAGGCGATGTGTGTAGAAAGGCGGTTTCTTGGACGAAGGGGAAGTGATGCACGACCTTTGGGTGGTGTTTGATCATGGATGAACACATCTAAGGCTTCCTCTGTGTCCTGGGAACACACGCAAATGGTCAGAGGAGAAGGGAGAAGGCCAGACTCCACTCCCAAAGGCCAACACAGCCTCAAAGGTGGATCAGGTCTGGCGGTTCCATGGGAGTTCCATGGAATGGAAGAGAGCACGACCATTAAATGGATCTTATCATTACTGTAAGTATGTGATAAGGCTTGATGGAGGCATGCTCGGAGGAGCATGGCCGAACCTAATAAGAGGAGACACATGGTTACAATAAGATCAAGTATAAGTTGAAGACTTCCGTAGGTACTTAGTGCGTGGGGATGGTTGGCTGAATGACTAAGTACCCAAGGGAAGAGTTTATGCAGGTATAAGGGAGTTGGGCGAGTGGACAGGGAGCTGGGCAAAGCTACCTCACAGCTCGATCAGCTGGAAGAGAGTGGGGAACCTCAGTGAAGTGGTTCAGCTCGGTAGCTGGATGAGCTAGCTAAGCGACTAAGTCACCGGGACAATGAGCTAACAATCTCCGTGGATGTGGCAAAGGTATGATCTATCAATGTTGCATAGATCTAGATAGAATGGTTAGGTGAATGGAACCTCGGTTTGGTATGACTTGGTGCAGGTTCAGGATCGACCTTGGAGCTAGGTGGCATATGTGTTTCTTGACCCGATGGCGAGGTGATCGACCCGGACAAGTGTTAGATTGGTTTTAGACCAATGGTTTTGTAGATATTATTCCGCTGTGCATAAGTTGAAATGATCTAATCTAGGGAATGACTAAGGTAGTCTTGAGCTAGGATCTGAGTTAGCCCTACGCTATGGGCGATGTTTTAAATAAAGGGCAAAATTTTTATAGGTTCGGTCGGGTATGGACCGGCGGCGTGAGCATCGACCGCTGGCGAGAGGCCAGGATCGGGTCTTACAAGTTGGTATCGAGCATGCTTGATTCTAGGATTGTTGGGTTGTGGTTGTTCACCCACACATCCGGACAAGTGGATCTTGATGAAATACTCTGCCGGTTTGTTGCCGACTCAGCTGGAGAAGGTTAACAATGGAGCTGGATTGCTGTAGGTCAGCTCAATCCTACTGATGTTTGGATGGGATGAGCTGAGTTGCAGCTGGAAAGTGGACTACGAGTGTCTTTGGAGCACATAGCTCGAGATGAGAAGTAAGCATCTCGGTAGTGTGTACTTTGTTGAGCCAGGTGAGTGGAGGAGCTGGTTGGTTTACAACTCAGCTCAACTCACCGCCGGAGATAGTAGGTTCAAACGAAATTATTTCTGGCGAGATGACACGGAACCTTAGCTGTGGTGAGCCAAGTGAGAGTTGAGGTAAGATTGGGTATCATTCTTGTGAGCGGGGAAGTTCCAAGATGAGCGGCTTAGCAAGATGCACTCTCAGAGGCAAGAACACGGAAGCGAAAGGTTGGTGTATCTAGTTATTTGGAAGTAATATCACGGATTGGACGATGGATGCAATGCAAGATCTTTGTAGGGCGACCTTGACCGGGAAGTAACATGGACCAGAGAGTGGCTTAGGTTGAAAGCGTGCAGCACTCTTGTAGGGTTAGTGTTATTCCTTGGTGGCCGTTCAAAACAAGTGAGCATATCGCGGTGTTCATGTTGGTCTAAGGAGACATTACGGCTAGTACATGAGTGGGCTTGTGATCAGATGGATCAGCTTGGACTCGGTGTAAGTCAAGGTAGGATTCTTTAAGATTGAGTGAATGGGAATGGATCAATTCCAAGAGGAATTGGAAACACGATGTTAAGTATCTTAGTATGATGAGGATTGAGGTATACTATAAACACTTTTGTGAATAGTATGGGATGTTCACGAAGTGTGATGCTTTGGAGAATGGTATGGGACATTTTCCAAATGTGTGATCAATCGAGATCCAACTCATCTAAGTACTTAATGATCGGAAAAGGGTTGTCCCGGATAGGAGCGGTGGGTTGTCCTTGCATAGTGAAGCGGCCGTGGCGAGAATGAGTTCACTAGGTTTGGTGAAGGACATCCTGTGATGATCCTGATCGAGGTAATGCCTGCGGATCTGAGTATTGATCACGGTCGGGGTAATGCTGCGGATCTGAGTATTGATCACGGTCGGGGTAATGCTGCGGATCGAGTATTGATCACGGTCGGGGTAATGCTGCGGATCTGAGTATTGATCACGGTCGGGGTAATGCACGTGGATCGGTTGTTGTCCGCCTAAAGAATCACGAGGTGATATTAGGTATGGACTGGCTTGGAAAGTATCGAGCCACTCTGACTGTCACCGGGAGCGTGCGATTCGAGAGTTGGTGTGAATTCTGATCGGGTTCCAAGGTATATGTTCGATCTCGGGATGCTTGGTGGTGTCGGCAATCCATGTGGAATGGATCTTGAGGAAGGGTTGTGAAGCTTATTTGGCCCTGGCGCCACTAAGGAGGTCGTGGGGTGATGCCCGGATGGGATTCCGCTGGTTCGAGAGTCCATGATGTGTTTCGGGCGCCACAGGCATTCCCCGGTAGGGCTGACCCGTTCATAGTAGATCCGGACCGGGGGCGGCCCCAAAGATCCAAAATTTCCTTGTGTATAGCTCCTGCCGAGATGGCCGAGCTGAAGTCGACCCGTCAGGAAGGGACTGGGTCGCATTACAACCAAGTATGAGATTGACTTAGGGTTGGGATAAAGGCGATCAGTTCGATGAGGAATGAAGATCGCATTACAACCAAGTATGAGATTGACTTAGGGTTGGGATAAAGGCGATCAGTTCGATGAGGAATGAAGATCGCATTACAACCAAGTCGGAGATTGACCTATGGTTGGGGTAACACGGTTGAGTTCTGAGTGGACCAGGGCGGGATATGATCCGTCTAAAAGGACCAGGATCAATTATGACGAGTCGGTGATGGACAGGTGTCAAGTTAAGGTGGTTTAGTCTAGTATGGACTAAGATCACAATATGGCCAAGCGGTATAGGCTGTGGTCGGTTAAGGGATGATCCATGCGATGTGGCTGGGATCATGAACCCTTGGTGTCTGTAAGGACAACTTGGTTCGATTCAAGAGTGTTCCGTCCAAGTGGGGAGACATGTTGATATGCTGATCAAAAATGTGATCAGTGAGAAGGAACAAGGAGGAGATGCCACAAATTGGTTAGAAAGAACCAATCGAGCATGCTCCATGTTGCGGATGCAAAGAGATCGGTTGGAACATTTTGTCAATGAGACAAGATGTCAGCAGCACTGATTCGAGGGCGAATCCTTATCAAGTGGGGAGACTTGTCATGTCCCGATCACGAGTAGGATCGATGCGGATGGACCATCGTGCGTGGAGACGCACCAGACAGGTCATATGACCTAAAGACAAGTGTGTCAGGATCCAAGAACGTGGTTAAGGGAATCAGACAGCTGAGACTTAACCAAAATAGGATGGAGACAAGCTTAAAGGAGTTGGTCGAGTGTTACGGTAGGCTGGGCGAGTGCAGGTGAAACTTCGATCAGCTAGGTGAAGCTGTGATGTGGTGCATGATCAGAATGGATCATGGGAGAACTAAGTCTAGGTCTGGAAATAGACCAAGGGACTTAGAAAGATTGAATAAGATGAAGATATCAAGCTGTACAAAGTGATTCACGGTGGGGGATCAGCAAGAAGCTCGACCAGGCTGGGCGGAGCTCACTTGGAGCTCAAGTAGAGTGTGTCAGCTCCCGAGCTGGATGGACTAGCTCACTCAGCTGGGTCAGCTGGGGATCAGCTCAACTCAGCTTGACTGAGTGTTGGTCTCGGACAGTTGGGCGGGTCGGGCGATGGCGAGCCATCGCAGGCAACCCATATGTTGCGATGGACGGTGGGCTCTCGGGTTGGGCCAGTGGCTTGGAATTCGGTTTGTGCTTGTATTGGACATGCTCAGGAGTGGTTGTACAAGCCCAGGACGTCCAGATAACTGCCATAGGCGAATGGGGTGATCTGGACCATTGATGAAATCAATGGCGAAATGAAACCGAAAGGATGCAATGGTTAGAAGTAACCATTCCTTCTTCTATAAAAGAGAGCAGGTCCGTGCCTTTGCAGGCACACCAGGCATTCATTTTCCACCCTGAAACACAAAGAAAACCAGAGAAAACATGGAGATGGTCGGATTCAACAATCCAAGACAGAGATGCAATCAAAGGCAGCAAAGGCGGTTTTGGTGGGCAATCATGGGGAGGGTTATGAACGACCTTCTGGTGAGTTTTGATTGTTGTTTGCCACGCCATAGGCTTCCTCTACATCCATAGAAGACCCGAAATAGCCTGGAGAGAAGAAAGGAGGCGGATCTAACTTCAGGGCTGAGACGGCCTTGAAGGCGGATGTGTGTAGAAAAGCGGTTTCTTGGACCTTGAAGGGGAAGTGATGCACGACCTTTGGGTGGTGTTTGATCATGGATGAACACATCTAAGGCTTCCTCTGTGTCCTGGGAACACACGCAAATGGTCAGAGGAGAAGGGAGAAGGCGGACTCCACTCCCAAAGGCCAACACGACCTCAAAGGTGGATGCGGTCTGGCGGTTCCATGGGAGTTCCATGGAATGGAAGAGAGGCACGACCATTAAATGGATCTTATCATTACTGTAAGTATGTGATAAGGGCTTGATGGAGGCATGCTCGGAGGAGCATGGCGAACCTAATAAGAGGAGACACATGGTCAATAAGATCAAGTATAAGTTGAAGACTTCCGTAGGTACTTAGTGCGTGGGGATGGTTGGCTGAATGACTAAGTACCCAAGGGAAGAGTTTATGCAGGTATAAGGGAGTTGGGCGAGTGGACGGGGAGCTGGGCAAAGCTACCTCACAGCTCGATCAGCTGGAAGAGAGTGGGGAACCTCAAGTGAAATGGTTCAGCTCATTGGCTGGATGAGCTAGCTAAGCGACTAAGTCATTTGGGACAATGAGCTAACAATCTCCGTGGATGTGGCAAAGGTATGATCTATCAATGTTGAATAGATCTAGATAGAATGGTTAGGTGAATGGAACCTCGGTTTGGTATGACTTGGTGCAGGTTCGGGATCGACCTTGGAGCTAGGTGGCATATGTGTTTCTTGACCCGATGGTGAGGTGATCTGACCGGACAAGTGTTAGATTGGTTTTAGACCAATGGTTTTGTAGATATTATTCCGCTGTGCATAAGTTGAAATGATCTAATCTAGGGAATGACTAAGGTAGTTTTGAGCTAGGATCACGAGTTAGCCGCCTATGGGCGATGTTTTAAATAAAGGGCAAAATTTTTAGAGGTTCGGTCGGGTATGGACCGGCGGCGTGAGCATCGACCGCTGGCTTGAGAGGCCAGGATCGGTCTTACAAGTTGGTATCGAGCATGCTTGATTCTAGGATTGTTGGGTTGTGGTTGTTCACCCACACATCGGACAAGTGGATGCTGATGAAATACTCTGCCGGTTTTGTTGCCGACTCGGTGGAGAAGGTTAACAATGGAGCTGGATTGCACGTAGGTCAGCTCAATCCTACTGATGTTTGGATGGGATGAGCTGAGTTGCGGCTGGAAAGTGGACTACGAGTGTCTTTGGAGCACATAGCTCGATGAGAAGTAAGCATCTCGGGTAGTGTGTACTTTGTTGAGCCAGGTGAGTGGAGGAGCTGGTTGGTTTACAACTCAGCTCAACTCACTGCCGGAGATAGTAGGTTCGCAAAATATTTAAAACAGAGATGACCTGGAACCTTAGCTGTGGTGAGCCAAGTGAGAGTTGAGGTAAGATTGGGTATCATTCTTGTGAGCGGGAAGTTCCAAGATGAGCCGGCTTAGCCAAGATGCACTCTCGAGGGCAAGAACCGGAAACGAAAGGTTGGTGTATCTAGTTATTTGGAAGTAATATACAGTTGGACGATGGATGCAATGCAAGATCTTTGTAAGGGCGACCTTGACCAGGAAGTAACATGGACCAGAGAGTGGCTTAGGTTGAAAGCGTGCAGCACTCTTGTAGGGGTTAGTGTTATTCCTTGGTGGCCGTTCAAAACAAGTGAGCATATCGCGGTGTTCATGTTGGTCTAAGGAGACATTACCTGGCTAGTACATGAGTGGGCTTGTGATCAGATGGATCAGCTTGGACTCGGTGTAAGTCAAGGTAGGATTCTTTAAGATTGAGTGAATGGGAATGGATCAATTCCAAGAGGAATTGGAAACACGATGTTAAGTATCTTAGTATGATGAGGATTGAGGTATACTATAAACACTTTTGTGAATAGTATGGGATGTTCACGAAGTGTGATGCTTTGGAGAATGGTATGGGACATTTTCCAAATGTGTGATCAATCCGAGATCCAACTCATCTAAGTACTTAATGATCGGAAAAGGGTTGTCCCAGATGGGAGCGGTGGGTTGTCCTTGCATAGTGAACGCCCGTAGGCGAGAATGAGTTCACTAGGTTTGGTGAAGGACATCCTGTGATCCAGTCGGGGTAATGCCTGCGGATCTGAGTATTGATCACGCCGTGGTAATGCCTGCGGATCTGAGTATTGATCACGCCGTGGTAATGCCTGCGGATCTGAGTATTGATCACGCCGTGGTAATGCCTGCGGATCTGAGTATTGATCACGCCGTGGTAATGCCCGTGGATCTGGTTGTTGTCCGCTAAAGAATCACGAGGTGATATTAGGTATGGACTGGCTTGAAAGTATCGGCCACTCGGACTGTCACCGAGCTGCAGTTCGAGAGTTGGTGTGAATTCTGATCGAGGTTCCAAGGTATATGTTCGATCTCGGGATGCTTGGTGGTGTCGGCAATCCATGTGGAATGGATCTTGAGGAAGGGTTGTGAAGCTTATTTGGCCACAAACGCCACTAAGGAGGTCGTAGGGGTGATGCCCGGATGGGATTCCGCTGGTTCGAGAGTCCATGATGTGTTTGGCGCCAGGGCATTCCCCACGGTAGGGCTGACCCGTTCATAGTAGATCTGGACCAGGGGCGGCCCCAAAGATCCAAAATTTCCTTGTGTATAGCTCTGCCGAGATGGCCGAGCTGAAGTCGACCCGTCAGGAAGGGACTGGGTCGCATTACAACCAAGTATGAGATTGACTTAGGGTTGGGATAAAGGCGATCAATTCGGTGAGGGATGAAGATCGCATTACAACCAAGTATGAGATTGACTTAGGGTTGGGATAAAGGCGATCAGTTCCAGTGAGGAATGAAGATCGCATTACAACCAAGTCGGAGATTGACCTATGGTTGGGGTAACACGGTTGAGTTCTGAGTGGACGGTAGGGATATGATCCGTCCTAAAAGGACCAGGATCAATTATGACAGAGTCCGGTGATGGACAGGTGTCAAGTTAAGGTGGTTTAGTCTAGTATGGACTAAGATCACAATATGGCCAAGCGGTATAGGCTGTGGTCGGTTAAGGGATGATCCATGCGATGTGGCTGGGATCATGAACCCTTGGTGTCGTAAGGACAACTTGGTTCGATTCAAGAGTGTTCCGTCAAGTGGGGAGACATGTTGATATGCTGATCAAAAATGTGATCAGTGAGAAGGAACAAGGAGGAGATGCCACAAATTGGTTAGAAAGAACCAATCGAGCATGCTCCATGTTCGGATGCAAAGAGATCGGTTGGAACATTTTGTCAATGAGACAAGATGTCAGCAGCACTGATTCGAGGGCGAATCCTTATCAAGTGGGGAGACTTGTCATGTCCCGATCACGAGTAGGATCGATGCGGATGGACCATCGCGTGGAGACGCACTGCACAGGTCATATGACCTAAAGACAAGTGTGTCAGGATCCAAGAACGTGGTTAAGGGAATCAGACAGCTGAGACTTAACCAAAATAGGATGGAGACAAGCTTAAAGGAGTTGGTCGAGTGTTACGGTAGTTGGGCGAGGTCCGGTGAAACTCGATCAGCTAGGTGAAGGCTGTGATGTGGTGCATGATCAGAATGGATCATGGGAGAACTAAGTCTAGGTCTGGAAATAGACCAAGGGACTTAGAAAGATTGAATAAGATGAAGATATCAAGCTGTACAAAGTGATTCACGGTGGGGATGCAGCAAGAAGCTCGACCAGGCTGGGCGAGCTCACTTGGAGCTCAAGTAGAGTGTGTCAGCTCCCTGAGCTGGATGGACTAGCTCACTCAGCTGGGTCAGCTGGGGATCAGCTCAACTCAGCTTGACTGAGTGTTCGGTCTCGGACAGTTGGGCGGGTCGGGCGATGGCGAGCCATCGCAGGCAACCCATATGTCAGCGATGGACCGGTGGGCTCTCGGGTTGGGCCAGTGGCTTGGAATTCGGTTTGTGCTTGTATTGGACATGCTCAGGAGTGGTTGTACAAGCCCAGGACGTCCAGATAACTGCCATAGGCGAATGGGGTGATCTGGACCATTGATGAAATCAATGGCCGAAATGAAACCGAAAGGATGCAATGGTTAAGTAACCATTCCTTCTTCTATAAAAGAGAGCAGGTCCGTGCCTTTGCAGGCACACCAGGCATTCATTTTCCACCCTGAAACACAAAGAAAACCAGAGAAAACATGGAGATGGTCGGATTCAACAATCCAAGACAGAGATGCAATCAAAGGCGAAGGCGGTTTTGGTGGGCAATCATGGGGAGGGTTATGAACGACCTTCTGGTGAGTTTTGATTGTTGTTTGCCACGCCATAGGCTTCCTCTACATCCATAGAAGACCCGCAAATAGCCTGGAGAGAAGAAAGGAGGCCGGATCTAACTTCTAAGGGCTGAGACAGCCTTGAAGGCGATGTGTGTAGAAAGCGGTTCTTGGACACTGAAGGGGAAGTGATGCACGACCTTTGGGTGGTGTTTGATCATGGATGAACACATCTAAGGCTTCCTCTGTGTCCTGGGAACACACGCAAATGGTCAGAGGAGAAGGGAGAAGGCCAGACTCCACTCCCAAAGGCCAACACGACCTCAAAGGTGGATGCAGTAAACCGGTTCCATGGGAGTTCCATGGAATGGAAGAGAGGCACGACCATTAAATGGATCTTATCATTACTGTAAGTATGTGATAAGGGCTTGATGGAGGCATGCTCGGAGGAGCATGGCCGAACCTAATAAGAGGAGACACATGGTCTAATAAGATCAAGTATAAGTTGAAGACTTCCGTAGGTACTTAGTCGTGGGGATGGTTGGCTGAATGACTAAGTACCCAAGGGAAGAGTTTATGCAGGTATAAGGGAGTTGGGCGAGTGGGCGGGGAGCTGGGCAAAGCTACCTCACGGCTCGATCAGGCTGGAAGAGAGTGGGGAACCTCAAGTGAAATGGTTCAGCTCAGCCAGCTGGATGAGCTAGCTAAACAAACTAAGTCACCGACAATGAGCTAACAATCTCCGTGGATGTGGCAAGGTATGATCTATCAATGTTGAATAGATCTAGATAGAATGGTTAGGTGAATGGAACCTCGGTTTGGTATGACTTGAGTGCAGGTTCGGGATCGACCTTGGAGCTAGGTGGCATATGTGTTTACCGACCCGATGGTGAGGTGATCGACCGACAAGTGTTAGATTGGTTTTAGACCAATGGTTTTGTAGATATTATTCCGCTGTGCATAAGTTGAAATGATCTAATCTAGGGAATGACTAAGGTAGTTTTGAGCTAGGATCTGAGTTAGCCCTCGCCTATGGGCGATGTTTTAAATAAAGGGCAAAATTTTTAGAGGTTCGGTCAGGGTATGGACCGAGCGACGTGAGGCATCGACCGCTGGCTTGAGAGGCCAGGATCGGGTCTTACACAAAAAATCTACGAAACAACACTTTCCAAACCAAAAACCAATAATGTTCCACTGTTCAAACTTCATCTTCGTATTAGATGGAGACATGTATCACTAAGATGTAAGTATCTCTTTTTTTTTTGTATTTGTTATTTGAGGAATCAACTCTTTGGTTCTCTTTTGTTTTTGTTCGGTGTTCTAAAATAGTTCACAAAGCTCTTGTCATCAGTATTTCACAAAGCTCTAGAAATTTGATACAACGGATTTGAATTTGTGTGGCTGACTTTTTTTTTATTGGTAATCTATTTCATCAAAAGACTGTAGCAACAACCTCTATAGAAGAGACAGGGTCAATACTTGTCTCTATCTGTTATTCAATTAGAGAGTGACTCAAGTCAAGGCCCACTTACTTCACAATGGAAAAGTATGATGGAAATTTCGTTTATAAGTCAGCCTATAAAAGTCAAAACATTCATCTTCTTCAGATTTTTCCATTTGATTCTTTCAACATATTGCACATTGGTCAACTTATTCGTTTAATGTAAGCATCCTAGTACCAATTCTGAGATCACATCAATGCCCTAATAGTATGGAGTGACTACTAATCACCTCTTGGTAGGTCTCATATTTACTTCAATATGTATGTTCAAACTATAAGTAAAACATTCCATGTATAGCCACTTTGTTCAAGAAAATGTGCATTTTTTTGGTAGATGAGTAAAAGATCCAATAGAGAGGAAATAAAAAATGGAAAACAGAGGCACGTGAGAAACACTGCCCAATCGCTGAGCTCGACAGAAATAGCGTGTCTTTCACGTAACAAGTCAACTAGGGCTCAAGAGAAAACGAAAGAACGTTCAGCCAGGCACTTTCCCTTTTTCTCATTTCTTCCCGCAAAGACTCGCCCTATAAAAAGGGAATCAGAGAAGAAGAAGATTAGGTAGACAAGGAACTTTACTACTTATTCATTCACCACAACTTTTACCAGCAGAGAGAATCATCACATTCACATCTAGTGTAAAGTGGTAGGCAAGGAAGGAAAGGAGACGATGAACTCGTACAAGCTATTTTTGAGTGCAATGAGCCAGACAGGAACATGGGCCTGTCTCTTTCTTGTAGTCTACGCGACCCTCTTGTTTTCTTCGATTGTTGACTGGTACGGAGAGAACCACAAGACATCATATGGTTGGCCTGCGGTTTTCGCTTCGGTGGCAGTGTTCGGAGTTCTGTCGATGGCGGTGGCGCTGTTCATAGCTGTGCCGGCTTTTTTTGTGATATGGATATCAGTGTTGGTGCTGATGGTGTTGGCAGGGAAATCGAGTAGGAGAGTGGTGGTTGAAGGAAAGAAAGTTGCGAGAGAGATCGCTGAGATTGTGTTTAAGGGTCTACTTAAAGGAAACTTTGTGGCTCTTCTTTGTGCTCTTCCTGCCTGCTTTGTCTTCTTCAACTCTTACTCTTCCTCCTCTTGTCCTTAGTTTAACTCTTCCTATTCTCTCTGTATTTCCTTTTACTGTATATTGCCTTTTCTACTGGGCTTTCATTGTAACAGTATCTATGTTCTCTTCTTCCTCGATGAATATACGCAACTTCTTCCGCATTGTCTGCTCTACTTTGGTCTTTGGCATGGTATCAGAGTGTGAGGTTTGATTAATCGCCGCCTCTGTTTTTTCTCTGCATATTAGCAGTTCGTTCCTTTCTCGAAGTTCAGTTGTTCATCTGTTTCGAAGTCGGCTCGCAACTTCCGTAGTTTGTGTGTTCGTCTCTCTTTGATTCGTGGTTGGTTTGCATCTGAATCAGATAGCTCTGTTTCTGTTTTGTTTCTTCATCATCCATGGTGAACAACAAAGAAAGTTCGGTTAGTGGAATGTCACAGGCTGAGGTTGGTCGGGATTTGCACAGATTCGTCTTCTTTTTTTCGGTCACTCTGTTTTATATCTGTGCCTCTGTGGTACAGCTTATGAGTAAGAGTTACTGTTTAACCACCTACAGCCCACTGGTTATAGTAAATCAATGGAGAACTTTGTTAGTGAAACTGTTATATATATTTTTGGATTAGTCTTGTTTTAAGATAAGTAATCTTTTAGATTTGCTCAGCCATAGAGGAGCAACTGGGTCACTACTTGCATCACCTCTGCTGCCATATTGCCACAGATGAAAAAAAAAAAGTACTCAGCCATAATATGATTGATGATTGAACAATGTTGCATGTTGGGCATTGTCACAGGACGTGTTAAGAAAACATAGAATATGATTCTAATTTGATGAGTTCGTAGAGGATACAAAGAAGATTCATAATTATAAGCACATAAGAAACCCAAAAACTAAGTCCCATCGATCAACTATACCATTCAATCTAAACACTACAGAGATAGATGTAAATTGAAAAAAAAAAAAAACTAACTCGACAATCTACGCTTGGCCAATCTTGGAGATGTCCTCGTTGAACTTGTCTCCGCAACATTCTGTGTCTTCTTCTCGTTCGATCTCTTCCCCTCTGAACCCGATTCAATTGATTTCTCACTCGCTTTAACAACTTTGATCTTGCTCTCTCCCGCGACTCTATCAAAATCATCGGAGAGCTTTCTCCTGATCCTAGCCACCACACCTTCATCTTCCGATCCGACCTCCTCCTCATCGACACCATCATCGTTCAGATCTATGTACCTTCTCCGTTTCACAGCGACAGGAGCCGCAGGGGGAGAATCTGAATCGGAATCGTAATCAGATCTCTTCTTCTTCTTCTTGTCGGAACTTCCAGATTCGACTTTCGTCGGAGTAGATTTCTCGAGTTGAGCGCGGAGCTTGTCGACGTTTCCTTCGATCCGACCCTGGAGGCGGAGGCGAGTGAAGTTGAGACCACCCATGGACCAGTGGGCCTCTCTGGCCCATGAGAGGAGCGGATCGAGCACGGAGAGGGGAGGATCAACGCGGTGAGAATTGAACTTTGGGTTATCGAAGAAACGAGGACGGGGAAGGTCGTTTCCGTAGAACTCTACAGGCCTGATGGCGGAGCTTTTCTTCAGAGGCGTCATCATTTTGAAGTTTGGGGAGGATAGATCGAGTAGAGGAGGAGGATGTGTGATGGAGATTGGTGGTTAGAGATGTGATTATATGGACTCGATTTTGGCGGGTGCGGTTGTTGGCGCCAGACTCTGCCGCGCGCGCTTCTCGAAATAAAATAATTTGGCGCCTCTTCATTTTTGCTTCCGCGCTTTTTATTTTGGTTTTTATACAGACGCGCGTCTTCCGATAAGCGCGGGATTCTAGTCATGACAATTTTCTTATAATGTTTTTATCTCTTTTTCTTATATTTTATTAAATACAGTATGCTTTTTATATGTAAAAGTAAATTATAAATTTATATATATATATATATGATTTTCTATGAACAAGATTCCGTCCTCTCTTTTCTAGACTCAAGATTACGCAAGAGAAAAGTAACTAAAGACTAAAGATTTCATTTCCGAGAGGAAGTAAACAGTAAATACACAAATATCCCATTACGAATACACAATCTATTGGGCCCAGTAAAACGATGGCCTATTAGAGACGTTACAAGAGACATCGAGTATAGTAAAGGGAGGATGCATTTTTTTAATTGTGAAACCATACCAAACATACAAGTGGAGGAGCTTCTCACCACCCTCTGGGAGGCCCTCCTGAGGACTGCACACTCAATCTGTCAAGGAGGGTGTTAAAGTCGATAGTTTGCCCACTCTCCTCCATCCTCTGTATCACGGCCATGACGTGGTCTCCTCTGAAACCCATGCTCGCTAGCTTCTCTATTAGTTCACCGTATTTTGATCTCAAGACAGGAGATGTTGTCCCAGTGTTACCACCACCTGCCTGATGCTGCTGGTGAGGAGCGTACCCACCACCTGGTGGACCTTGCATGTAATGACCTTGTTGTTGTTGCTGCTGCTGAGGCTGAGGTGGTGGGTATTGCATCCGCCCACCTTCATACATGGTATTGGAGTACCCGGGAGGAGGAGGTCCTGAGGGTAGATACCCATCGTCTGTCTGGGAATTATAAGACATCTTTGTCTGATGTGGAGCCTGTGGTGGTGGTGCACCGTATCCGTAAGCTCGCATCGACTGTTGAGGAGATCCAGCGTACGGTGACTGCATCGCATGTTGCTTGGCAATGGTTCTACTGGAGATTGGTTGCTTGGTGGTGCAGGCGAGTATGGCTGGTAGCCTCCACTGGACTGTGGCCTCGCCTGTGGCTGCGGAGGCCAGTTTTGCTGGTACTGCGGGAACGAATGAGTTTGAACCGAGCTGGAGTGAGACGGAGCAGGAGGTGGAGGCATGAACTGAGCCTGAGCTGGTGGTGCTTGAGGTTGAGATGGTGGAGCAGAAACATGCACTGGTGCAGGTGCAGGTGCGTTTTGAAGGTGTGTTGTAGGAGGCATGTAATACTGCTGCTGCTGATGTGGCTGCGCTGGTGGCTGTGGTGCTATTTGGTGAGGCAAAGCAAGTGCAAGCTGTAGGTTGGGTGCATCTGAGGTGTTCTCACTCTTCTTATTCTCTGGAACAGGAGTCGCGACCCGCTCCTCACCGTATTGGGAATGAGACGAGGAAGATGAATCTTTCTGCACAAGGTGAAGCCTCCCCAGCTCCTTCTGAGCATCAGCTATCTCTTGTTTGTCTCTGAGAACTCGAACTGACCTATTCACCTACATCAAAAACATACAAATCATCTCAACACCACCCATTTGCAGAATCATAACTTTTACAAAATAAAAAAAAGGACTTAGCATCATAACACACTTCTTGAAGATGATTATCCAAAGACCTAAGCTTCACATCAGCCTCCTCGTTATCACGACTCAAATCCGATCTCATTTCTCCAATCGTCTTATCAAGGTTGTAGCAATACAGCTCTAACTGAGACAAGCGTGAGCTTAAGCCTTCGAGAAACCGCATCATGTTGTCCGAATACTTCTTCATGCTTCTCTCGACAGTAGCAGCAAGCTCCTCCCTCAGAGAATCCTCAGGTGGACCGTGAGAGCTCGTAGGCAAAACCGAAGATCTCGCCATCCTCGTCTTGTGAAATTCCTGCAACAAGAGTAGCTCAGAAGGATCATTATCGAGGGCACGACGAATAAAGCTGAACATAAGAAACGCATCATCTAACTTGATTCAAATTTAAAAACCAAATCGAAACCTTAGAATCCCCCAAATATTAATAAAAATTCGGCGATCGAGCAGAATCTGTGTGCTCACCTTATTGGAGTTGGAAGCACCAATCGTAGGATCAGAGTTGGAGCCATTAGAGGAGTCGTGGTTGGTGAAGTCATCGTAAGAGCAGAGGATATCATCGGACCCGAAATCGAATCCCTTCGATCCCGCGTTGACTCGACCTGACGATCCGGAAGCCATGGATCCGAACACTGAGATCGATTTGTGATAGAAGAATAAATAAAACGAGAAAAAATCGCTTTGGTTACTGTTAGTAGTCTTGGGAGCAAAGCAAAGGGTGTTCTCGTTTTCTTCAAAGTACCTTTGAGAGAACGTAAGCATAAGATGAGAAGAAGCAGGAGGAAAACGTTTTCTATTGATAAAAGATGAAATGAAAAAAGAAAAAGAAAACAGGGTAGACGACTTTTTTTCTTGTTTTTGTAATAATATTTGAGTCTTCATCCCCAGAGATTTTTAATTATTATTTGTTTGACCCGTTTGTTTGGTTTAGTTAATTTTACAACCTTTTGTAATTTTGAACGACGGTCTTTTTAATAGTGGTGTAGTATTGGCAGCTTCTTCAGGACACGGAGCGTAACGAGTTAGAATCCAGAGTATTTGGTCCTTTTGGTTGGTTTGATGTATAGAGAAAAAAAAATAGATTTTGGTTGCGTGCTTTGGAGTTTGGGGTCTCCTCTCTGGTCATATCACTGAAAGTAAGTGCTCTTTGATCCATTGTTAGAGAGGTAAGCAGCTTCTCGACATGGATACTGTTCTTCCATAAGGTGTTTATAAAGATACTTCTTTGATCAGTAATCAGTCTACACTCAAAGAATAAATGGTTGGAAGAGCTTTGATCTTTGTCTTTGTGGATTCTTAGCATTTTATTGCTTTTGTCCGATCACTCAGCATCTTCCTAAGCATTGACTATCGGTGGTGGTTGTTTGGGATTTATAGTTACGATTGTTAGATAAACTTTTTTTGAAGAACATTTTTTAGTTGTCGCATTTGCACATTTGTCATGGTGGTATTGAACTGGTTCGAGATAGTTGGGACAAGTTCTTCTAAAAAGTATTTGTTATTAGCGATTATACAAGTGTATTTTCTGATTTATTTTGGTTTAATGATTGTTATTGATTTAACACTGCAGCTTGATTATTTAGCGATTGGTTAAGGTTGTGATCAAAGAACTCTTCTATCTCCTACACTAACTAAGTGAAGAAAACTACTATAATAGATTTCTCTCATTGATCTGCTACGGTTCAAATTTTTTTTTGAAAATTGTGCTGGAGTTGTGATTAAAGTATTAGACAGATTCTTTATACTGCCTATGTTTTATTGGGTTACTAACAAGGACTCCAACATATACCACACTTAGTTGCTTCATACTCCTTCTCTTCAAAAGTTGGTTAAAAAGTTGCTTCAGATCCTTCTCTTCAAGTCTTTGTAAGATTTTATCAAACCTATCGAAGTCGTTGTGAAACTCTTTGGAAGAGATATTCCACAATCACTTTGGTGGTAAAGTGTTTTTACATTCAAGATCGTAAACTAAGTAGTTGGCTTCTTGGTTTTCGACATGATCAATGAATGATCCACGTTAAGATATGGATGACCGAATACGTTTTTGGCCGGTGAAAAGTAAAGACATGTGGACACAATTAGCCGTAGGGCTGGGCAAATAAACCGAACCCGAAAATCCAAACCGAATCCGATCCAATAAAACTGAACCCGAATCGATCCGAACCCGATATAAATACCGAATGGATCTTGTTTTATGGCATTTTGGATTATGGGTATTATCCGAACCGAACCCGAAGTTAAATGGATATCCGATAGAATCTGAAATATTCAAAATTTCAAAACTTGTACCAAACATGATCTTTAATATTTATCCAAAATACATTAAGATATTATTAAACATCTAAAATAATTATCTATCACTTGAAGGTTAGTGATTATATTATATGAAGGTTGATGGTTAAAGATGGTCGTTGAAGTTTTTAAATTTTAGTTTTGTTTCAATTGAATAATGTTTCTCATTTCATGAGAATTTAGTTTTCGTTTTAAACTTTTAATTATTTGGTTTTCTTTCTATCAATAACTATGTTTACTTTTCGTTTGATTTTGAATGATTATGTTTGATGTTCTTTTCTTATTTTTGAATCGATTTTACTTATGTTTTGGTTATAAAATAGGTACAAATCAGGTATTTTTAAACCGAAAAACCCGATTTTACTCAAGTTTTGGTTACAATGTAGGTACAAATCAGGTATTTTTAAGCCGAAGAACCGATTGGGACCCGAAGCCGAAAGTACATCGGGTTGTACTAGTTCTTTGAAGATTTACTAACCCCGACCCGAACCCGATAGAACCCGAACCGATCCCGAACCGAATTTTCATATAATCCGAATGGGGTTGATTTTGTCAAACCCGAAAAACCGAAACCCGATTGGATAAAACCGAAATCCGATTGGAACCCCGAATACCCAGGCATAATTAGCCGCAAAGTTTCTGCTTTGATTTGTATCCATACATCTTCAGTCAAAAGCTTTAATAATAAAACATTGACAAGGATCATATACGTCATCGTAAGGTGCTTTAGAGCATGATTAATGGGAATGTCGTTGACCATGCTTAATTAAATATTTAAGGACTAGGATTCCTTTGTTTTTTAAACAAGAAAATGACCGAATATGATTCGAAGTAAAATATTGAGAAGAGTATTGAAAATTTAACGAGATTGTATTGTCTTTTATCAAAGAATAATCGTGATAACAGTAAATTTGACGTAAGAGTAATCTCTCCAAAAATGAGAAAACCATATGGAGTTGGATGTATTAAGGTCTTTTTGCCACAAATCAGTTTATCAATTTGCATTTGGGATTTAATCAAAAAGCAAAATAATCAGATCCACTTGTTCAACGCCATTGTTCCCCCGTCACTTCTATCCTGACCTTATCGTATCGTATATCCAAATAAAAACTTATCTTTTTGCTAAGAAAAAATAAAAACTTATCTTAGACTATCCACAAATAGAGAAGTTGATTTGCATGATCAACAGACATCAACTAACAAAAGCAGCAATGTCCTAACACGTGGGTGGCTGAGCAACCAATGATGCACACATTTCCATTAATGATCAACCAATCAGACAATCATGTATGTGTACCTCTTTGTGTGGTTCTAACTCCAAGGTTCAAAGTCCACTTCTTTTTTTGGTTATTCTTTGACCAAATAGCCCTTTTTCTTTTGCATTTATTCCCCCACACATTTGACTTAACAAGGCTCAAGAAAGTCTGAGAAGAGGGTAAAACGGAGAATATTTATTTATATATACGTTATAAAATGGTCAAATCAACATAATTTTTTTGTTTGCCAAATAACATAATTAAACTTTTCTCGGTTGCTCAAAAAAAAAAAAAACTTTTCCCGTTGCATATATAAGCCGTCAGTTATCTGCCAAATACCTCAGGGTTTCAAATTGTATTTTATTTATTTAGCAAAGAAAGAAAAGGACATGAAGAAATCTGGAATCCTCGCAGCTTCCATCTCTGCGGCAGCTTCTGCCACCACCGCCATCTCCGCCACCACGAACACCACCGTATCCTTGTCTCTGCCGGAATCTAACCTTTCCCGTCAGGTAAAAAAGAAGCAAGCTCCTGGCCCTCTTTTTTGTGTGGGGCTCTCAATAGCACTAAGTTTCTCTGTTTTTGCTATGTTACGTTTGAAATACCCACAGACTCTATAAACATGCCATAAACAACAAAAATGTCAAACTTATCAAAATACCACAGTAGTTTTTTTTTTTACCACAATAGATTATGAGAAAAAGATTATGTTTTAATGGATTCAGATGTGTAAATAATAATTATATATTTTATTTGACTGGTTTTGATTAGGATTCAGAAGGGAAACAGAGGAAGAAGAAGAAGGGTTCTGAAGAAGGGGGCGATGAAAAGTTTGCACCAAGGTTTGATGGGTTAAGATTCATTGAGACGCTTGTTACTGCTCACCGATAACCAAAGCATTCTTCTGATTTGACAAAGTTTAATATAGTTTCTACGATTTATCAACAACAATATTGATTTTAATGTTTAAGCTTTTTTGTTTTATAGTAACTCTGGGTTAAATGTAACACAACATGTTATGACATGTCATGTTATACGAGATTCATGTGCCTTGGAGATTAACTAACCATATTAGCTACCAAAATATTGTCATGATCCACACAACATGTTATGACACGCTAGTATTGTGATGTGTAGCGAAATTTTCACGAGGACTCGGATGTGTAGCGTAATGGATGCTACTAGCAGTATTGTTGATCTGCATATTACTGAAAAGTTGGCCAGCCTAAACAAAATCGAAATTTCACCTATGATTTGCACAAAATAATTAATGGGGTCTCTTAACGTAGTGTCCATATATCTCTCATATCCCGGGAATCGAACCTGAGATCTAAAGGGTTAAACATTTTTATATTAGTCTTAACATAATTTTTTGTTTGCCAAATAACATAATTAAACTTTTCTCGGTTGCTCAAAAAAAAAAAAAACTTTTCCCGTTGCATATATAAGCCGTCAGTTATCTGCCAAATACCTCAGGGTTTCAAATTGTATTTTATTTATTTAGCAAAGAAAGAAAAGGACATGAAGAAATCTGGAATCCTCGCAGCTTCCATCTCTGCGGCAGCTTCTGCCACCACCGCCATCTCCGCCACCACGAACACCACCGTATCCTTGTCTCTGCCGGAATCTAACCTTTCCCGTCAGGTAAAAAAGAAGCAAGCTCCTGGCCCTCTTTTTTGTGTGGGGCTCTCAATAGCACTAAGTTTCTCTGTTTTTGCTATGTTACGTTTGAAATACCCACAGACTCTATAAACATGCCATAAACAACAAAAATGTCAAACTTATCAAAATACCACAGTAGTTTTTTTTTTTACCACAATAGATTATGAGAAAAAGATTATGTTTTAATGGATTCAGATGTGTAAATAATAATTATATATTTTATTTGACTGGTTTTGATTAGGATTCAGAAGGGAAACAGAGGAAGAAGAAGAAGGGTTCTGAAGAAGGGGGCGATGAAAAGTTTGCACCAAGGTTTGATGGGTTAAGATTCATTGAGACGCTTGTTACTGCTCACCGATAACCAAAGCATTCTTCTGATTTGACAAAGTTTAATATAGTTTCTACGATTTATCAACAACAATATTGATTTTAATGTTTAAGCTTTTTTGTTTTATAGTAACTCTGGGTTAAATGTAACACAACATGTTATGACATGTCATGTTATACGAGATTCATGTGCCTTGGAGATTAACTAACCATATTAGCTACCAAAATATTGTCATGATCCACACAACATGTTATGACACGCTAGTATTGTGATGTGTAGCGAAATTTTCACGAGGACTCGGATGTGTAGCGTAATGGATGCTACTAGCAGTATTGTTGATCTGCATATTACTGAAAAGTTGGCCAGCCTAAACAAAATCGAAATTTCACCTATGATTTGCACAAAATAATTAATGGGGTCTCTTAACGTAGTGTCCATATATCTCTCATATCCCGGGAATCGAACCTGAGATCTAAAGGGTTAAACATTTTTATGTCTTAACTTTAAAAAAAAAAAATCGACAATTTAGAGATCACTCGACATATATATAATAATTCTTTAAAATTTGAAGATGTTAATCCGACTAAACTCAAAGCCGGTCATACATATCGTAACATACATGGGCATGGTGAACACCTTCGGTGACTTGTAGCCTAATCATCTTGTGTGGGTTAAACTGTATGACTGACTATTGGTAGATAAACCCTTCAATCAAGGCTTTAATGAAATATTACTATTATTATTATTATTATTATTATTATTCTTCTTGTTTAATCACGAAACTCACCAAATTGACATTGTTATTCACTCGACACCTTTTCTGCGTTCAACTCACCACTCAACACCTAATAGTTACAAATTCTGAAATAATACAAAGAAGTAAAATAGTGAATAAACAGAACTCTATTTTACAAAAAAAAAAAAAAATCGACAATTTAGAGATCACTCGACATATATATAATAATTCTTTAAAATTTGAAGATGTTAATCCGACTAAACTCAAAGCCGGTCATACATATCGTAACATACATGGGCATGGTGAACACCTTCGGTGACTTGTAGCCTAATCATCTTGTGTGGGTTAAACTGTATGACTGACTATTGGTAGATAAACCCTTCAATCAAGGCTTTAATGAAATATTACTATTATTATTATTATTATTATTATTATTCTTCTTGTTTAATCACGAAACTCACCAAATTGACATTGTTATTCACTCGACACCTTTTCTGCGTTCAACTCACCACTCAACACCTAATAGTTACAAATTCTGAAATAATACAAAGAAGTAAAATAGTGAATAAACAGAACTCTATTTTACAAAAAAGAAAAATAATAAACAGAACTTTTCAAATAATCTAGTGAAAGTGAAAACCATTCTAGCCTTCTAGGAATTTTGTTAAAAGGGTAAATAATGGTGTAACGGTGCAGCCATGAAGTTCCACGTCGTCAGACTTGGGGGAGTGTCTACGATGTTGCCAGAAACAGAAGCTGCCAACTTCTTATTTTTTTTTTTTTCAGAGCCAAATTCTTATCTTATGAATATTATATAGTGATAAACAGACAAAGTCATGGGTATATTTATGTGCTTTCTAATATTCTATATGTCATTTTCGTCTAAGGTCATGTAATATGGCATTTCTAATATCTGTTTTTTTCGTCAACAAAGTCCTACAAGTGAATATTTATTATTTTATAAATATTAAATATTACGTCTTAAAATTTAATATATATGTTAATTTATTTCATTTTAAAAATATATGTCATTTTACATTTCTATTTAATTTTATATTTATTAGACATTGTTACTATTTAAGGTTGTTCTATCATCAGATAAGTTATATTTAAAAAATTAATATTATATTTATTATATGTTGTACATCTAATTGTATTTTACAGTTTTTTATTTGAGCTATATTTAGTTTATATATATTATGATACTTTTAATAAATATAATATTTTTTTAATATTCATGTTTTCAAACTAAAACAAGTGATACTGTGAAATATAGAGAACATTTTTTTTTTTTTTTTTGTAACACATAAGTTGCGAATATAAGTGGCCACATAAGTTGCGAATATAAATGTATTAGCTAGTAAGTTATAAAAGAAAAAGATACCAAGCAAAAAAAAAAAAGAAAAATGGCGTTTCGTTCCTTTATCAACTAAGTTTTAGTAATTAGATAGACGTTTCTTATTTAAAAATCATAACTTATTCGGATTTTAATTTTCCACCTTATAATTTAGAGAAAAAAAAAGCTGTATATGTGTATAACATAAGCTCTCGTGTTTCTGCACCACTCTCGATCTATTATTTTTCTTACCCATTCTGCTCTCTCCAAACCCAAATACTTCCCCTCCTCTATTCTTTGGCCATTGTCGCATCAACCAAAATCAAAAGGTTTAAGCAGTACTTAAGACAGAAGAGATCCATATATATCTAACCAGCTCTTCAAAAGTACGTCTCTTTTATCTTCTGGAACCATAGGTCTTCATATAAATCTTATGTCTCTGCCTCTGTATGTGTGCATCTAAAGGTGTAGAATCAGTAGATCTGCACCTTTCTCGAGTAACTACGCACGATAGAACCTCTTGGATTATTATATATATTTATATACTATGTGGGTTTTGGACCATTCGAATAAACTCCTTGTGATTGTTTGATCCATTTCTTTAGCGATTTAGTTTTCTTTTTTTCGTATATGGTATATGAATAATAACGTGATTTGAGATTATGGAAACAGAGCAAAGCGTGAAAACCTAAAGTGAGTAGGTCAAGTCTTGTTTTTAATTGTTTTTGTTTTTAAAGTCTTGTTTATAATTATTGTTTTTCTTCTTTTCTCTCTCAAAATATCGTAATTTTAGGTCCCCTTTGTTTGACTCGTTTTCTTTCTTTAAATTTTTATAAAGTTAAGCAAGATCATGATTGGTGTGTAGATGACTTTGTTAAGTTTGTAATGATCTACTTATAAACAATGACCAGTCAAGTGAATGGGTTTGTCTTGTTGTACGTTTCAGTAAAATGGAGATAGAGAACCAAGAAGACAACCCAGCAGCGTTGGTTGACTCCGGAGGAGACTTCGACTGCAACATATGTTTGGATCAGGTTCGAGACCCGGTCGTGACTTTTGTGGCCACTTGTTTTGTCGGCCTTGCATTTACAAGTGGACATACTCCACCAACACATCAAGACAACGCATAGATCAGTACGATAAGAAGGAATCTCCAAAATGTCCGGTCTGCAAAACCCATGTCTCAGACGCTACGCTTGTCCCTATCTACGGCCGGGGACAGAAAACTTCTCAGTCCGGTTCAACCCTACCGAACAGACCACCGGGTCCGGTTTATGAGGTAAGAGGAGTTGGTCAACGTTTAGACGAAGGTGTGAGCAGTCAACGGAACATGTATAGAATGCCTGATCCGGTGATGGGTGTGGTATGCGAGATGGTATATCGGAGACTATTTGGAGAGCCGTCGAGCAACGTGTCACCTTACCGGACAGACCGTGACACAAATCTCCGGTTAAGGCGGCGGACAGTGCAGGCGGAGGAGTCTCTAAGCAGAGTCTACTTGTTCCTCCTTTGCTTTATGTTAATGTGTTTACTTCTCTTCTAGTTATGAGTTTACTCGAATGAGTATGTATATGTATGTGTAAGAAGAGTATTGCATGTTGAAATGGTATATGATGAGGATAAAATAAAGTAAAAAAATCAAGAAACTGCACCAAATTGGCTGTTGTATATTTTGAGCTTACTAATAATAATATGTGATGATGGATAAAAGGAGGCTTATCTTTAACTCAATCGATCTTGTGTACCAAAAAAGAAGAAGATGATGGCACTAGAATGCGACGCAAACGGTGTTGCTTGTGTCGGATAACGATGTTTCTTTACTTCCAAGTTCCAAATAAAACAGGGGCCCTACGTTTCAGTTCCAAGTTTCATTTGATAACTGGTGAACAAGACGGTGTTAGATGGAAGAAGTTGAAACATTGAATTAAATACATTTATGGTCTTGGTACGGGTATTTCTTTAGACATTAAAAATGTTGTAAACAAAATGGTACCATGACTGAATTGGAGTGAGCTGTTTCATTAAAAGCATACAGCAACCTGACATGATCTATGGGTCCGCATGAGACAACAACCTCCTCATTCATGGGAACCATTCTTTTAGCTTCAAAAGTTGTAATTTATTTTGCCATAACAGATTTTAAAAGTTTGATTTTAAAGTTTTTTTATATTTTTGGTGATCAATATGAAAAGTGAATTGGGCCTCAAAAGTGATCAGATAGTATCAAAAGTAATAGGATTTACAGAGAGACCCTGTAAAATGCGAGACCAAGGCCTTATTTACACACACAAACACACATCAGATTCAGAGAGTCAAAGCTTGTTGTTTCCTACATTACAACTCCACCCGGTAGAATCGAACTAGCTTCATGTTCTGCACTCTCTCCTCCTGCATTCCACATTTTTGTCTTATCATTTACCACAAATTTATTAAAAGAAAATCAAGATGAATATGTGTAATTAGTAGAGTATTACCTGACCCTTGACTGATTCTTCATCCCGTTGCGGAAAATGAAAACCTGTTGAGCAATTCTCCAACTTCTCCGGATTTTTCACCCATGCTTTTCTGCCTTCACTCACTTTCACCCCGAACCTCCATGTCTACCAAATCACATACATGAACATATGTTAGAATTAAACCCGAGGAGGAAAAACGTGAATCATACAGAGATACCTGAGAAAGCGGAAACGTGTCTCTCTCGATCACTTCTCCTTCAATGTTTATCCCAGTGCCTTGGCATTCAGGACAGAACACTGAGAATATTTGCCAGCTCACATCGCTTACCAACCCATTCCACTTCACACCACTCTGATGCTTTCTGCATCTCTTTTTGCCTTTCCCACTCACCATCTTGTTCCCAATTATTTCACTCTCACAGAAGAGGAACCAGTGTACGACACAAGACACGTGAAACAGGTGGAACGCACCAAGGAGGTTTCTGCTGCCGCACACAAGCTTTCCTGTCTTGGTGTTTAGTATTGCTGCAGCGTCTTTCCCCGGAAGCATCTTTTGCTTACAGACTTCGCATATCCTCTCAGAAAATATCCTCTGCTGCTTCCTAAGCTCCCGTCTTACAGTTCTGTTCTTGATGACTCTTCTGTCCACGAGATGATCGTCATAGTCAGCTAGTAGGGCTCTTGAACCACGAGCCGAAGAAACCTCCTCAGAAGAGTCATCCTGACTACACAGAGATTCACTGGTGTCCTCTGGATCCGAAAACGACTTCTTTCTCTTCCTACCATTATCTTCCCCGTTCCCTGACTCTGATGCGAGAAGACGGCTCGGTTGGTCGAGCAAACCCAGCCTACCCAAATTGTAGAAGTAGGAAAACGTGACAACAGCAAAGTCATGCTCTGGGACAACAGCCTTCTCCTCATCGGAAAGACCGTCTTTTCCTAACCACTCGCACCATAACTTATCAATCCAAGTCGAGCGTCCTTTCTTTTCAAACAACCTAGCAGCTATGCGGCCAAAGCCGATAAACTTAGCTTCCACATCAAGAGTTCTCTCCTTGATCAGCAAACCAGATATCAACAGATCATCTTTACCAGGTCGATCATCTCGACTCATTCTGCTCTCATCATAAGCAACAATAGCAAATCTCTCACCATCACAGCAACGCACCAAAGGACCAGCTTCACCACCAACAGAGATCAAACTTTTCTCCTCCTCTTCTTCTTCTTCTTCCTCCCCCGTTGAGCTATCGAAGAAAAGAACACCATCATCGAAAGGCCACGGATTTTCTCCCAAAAGTGTGATCTTAGCACACGACAACCTCTCCTTGTGAAGGTTCCCGTTCAAGTGTCCAAGCAAGATTGTATCACTGTAGCAAGGAGCGAGACACAGAGTGCAGAAGAACACAAATCTCTTCCCATCCTCGCGTAGCTCAACGTACGCGTGACCCTGTGCTCTCAAGTTCCTCAGAGTAGTTCTCGCTAACTGCTCTTTCAAACTAACAACAGTCTTATGTAACCCTAATTCATTCTTCTCAGCCATTATAAAAGACTTAAATAACTTTAAAAAAAATCCACAATTCTCCAACAAACCCTAATAGAAACTTCGAGAACACACAATTATCTTCACGACTACGATCGGATCTCGAAATTTCAGATGCGAAGTTAAAAAAAGAAGAAGACTAACGAGTAGAGAAGAGCAGAATCAACAGAAGATATTTCCACATATTCGAGGCGTACACGGAGCAGGAGGAGGACTTGGTTTCATTCGCACACCGGAAATTAGGTCAACGCGAGGGAAAGAGCGATGAAGATGGAGAGAAGATCTCGAGTCCATCATCGCCAACATTATCACGCGAACTAAAAGCTCTCTCTATATTAGGATTCAGAATTGACCGGAGAAACGGAGAAGAAACGACAAAGAGATGTTTGCAGAGCAGCCGATGGTTGAGGAAGAAAGAAGATGTTATTACAACCGAAATTGAAGCGAACTTTAATTCTCGTATATTTTAATAATCACGTGAAGAGAGGTGTGTCCTCGGATGTAAACCGTCGGATATGAGATGGGGGAGATGATGAACGGTTGAGATGGAGTCGTGAGTTTTAGTATAGGTGTGGAGATTCGAATTTTTTTTAGAAAGAGATGCTCGTCCCCCTATGTAGTCTCGGGTATGGATGGATAAGCTTCACCATTTTTTTTAATTAATGATTAAATGAACTAATTTTTACTCGATTTTTAAATTCGAGTGCTTTATCTTTTCTATTTCTTCGACATTCGCCACCTAACTTTTATTATCTTCGGACATTCTACCTAGCCCATATCTTGTATGAAACACACGCGATCTTGTTTTAGTGATAAGGCCTGTATAGTTTTATCACCTGATAATCTTTCTTCCAACTATAGATCTTGTCTCATTGACAAAAAAAATAAATATAGATCTTGTCTGTTTATTTTAATCATATTCAAACTCTTCTTTTATTATATTAAGACTGAAGAGTAATACACATAAATCTTGTTAAATTGTTTGGGCCTTGAAGACCACATACATAAATATATATATTATTGAGTTTTTCATTATTCTAATCTTTTTTTTCTTTCACATATAGATCTAATCTATGTTTATTTTAATGATATAAAGAGAATGAACCATGAAGTCATTAACATTATAGTTTAAATTTGTTTTGCATTCAAAGTTTTCATGTACAGTGTAAATATATGTGTGTTTCTGGATCAGTAATATAGCTATTGCAAACGGATCAGTTTGTTGCTGTGATAGCAATTGTTGGTTCAATTCCATCTGGTTTAGTATTCCTTGCCAAATAAAGGAGCTAAACGAGTTGATCTGGTTGCTAAAAAAAAAAAAAAACGAGTTGACCTGGAACTAAGTTAAACGAGTTGGGCTGGAACACGTTGTTAGGCCCAAGTGAGAAGCTGTATTATAGCCCCAAGACATACATGGTTCGCAGAAGAACTGGTCCTTCCTTCTTGTGTTCTTTTTCTCATTTCTCTCTATAGACTAATCAAACATCTCTCTTTAGATTAGCAATCTCTTACTTATGTCACTGGATTACGATGCTTTAAAAAACTAATCATCTCAAAGCGTATTATCATATTATTTTCTCTTTCTGCCATATATAACCAAATAAAAATTAATTGGTTGGTTTAGTTAGAGTTGAGAGAATACACAGAGAAAAACAAAATTCACTAAAATAACCGGAAGCAAAGGGACAAGAAGCACTCGATACCACGTGACGACCCAATAACCAGCTTACACGCCATCAAACTCCTCGTGGATTCAGCTCTAGGAAGCCCCCATGCAAAGAATCATCTCATTTTTTTGTTATCCTTTCACGTGCAAAGGAAACAAAAACATATAAAGATACAAATTAAAATTTAAACTCGAATAAAAACAAAGTCACTTATCGCTAAGAAACAAAAAAGGTGGGACCCCACATAAAGAGTCCCATAATTGAGACAAGAAGTATGTGTGACTCATCTTGAGGATAGGACCCTCTAAGGCCACCACCTGGATCCCGCTGATACATCTGCATTGTAATATTATTTTTAAATACTTCTAAATTTACCATTTTAACCCCTCGATCCAGTGCTCCTTTGGCTATAAGTACATACCTCACCTTCCTTTCATCTTCCGACAAAATCTTCTAATCTCCATCCTTTACACAGAGCTTCTCTGAAACACTCCTTCTAAAGCTTCCAAGACCTTAAAGAAACCAAGAAAGTTTTTTTTTTGGTAAAACAAGAAACCAAGAAAGTTTTCTACTGAAAAGATGGCTTATCTGAACAAGCTTTGGATGGCAGCATCGTTCGTGGCTGTACAAGGAAATCCCGATCACGGCGTCAAGTTGAAAACCGGTCTCAGCTCTGCTCACCGCCTTCAACGCCGCCTTTCCTCCGATCTCCGCCCTCTCTCCGCCGCAGATGTCTCTGTTGACGGTGCTCCCGCAGATGATAGACGACGTACCTCTTCTCCCGCTCCTGATGAATCTCTCCGTCAGGTCATGTACCTCAGCTGCTGGAGCCAAGGCTAATTCTAACTCCACCCCTCCACGAATGATGACGTTGACTCGCTCATGACCCGCCGAGTCGGACAAAACGAGTCGGATTCTCTGATGATAACTGTATATAGTTTGTTTGTTGTAGTCCCCTCTATGTGAATACTAGACTTGTTCAAAAAGATCAAAGCAAGCGTTCGTTTATGAGAACACTCTGTTTCTTTTTCATCTTCCAAGTGCTCATCAAAGTCTTCTCAAATCTTGATTGTGATTACCACTAACTTAACTTTATCCACAGTGAGTTTGATTATTATCAATTAAATATTAATTCCAAATGATTCCAAAACATCATTATCAAATGGGTCCAGACAAAGTAAGTCATTATTAACTTCTAGTGGTTGTCATTATCAAGTCAGGTCGAGTGAGCCAATGAATAATTAATGCAAGAGGTCTAGAAAGCCCAAATATTAACTCATGGTATATGTTGGGCCTTGGCCCATTTGTGACATTACGTTGTTTTGAATGAAATCGGAACGTATGTGCTTTAGATTAATTCAACCGGTCCATTATGGACCTCCCATAAGTGCCCAAAGTAAAAATTATCCGGACAAAGAAACTGTTAAGCTAGATGGGCTTCCAACCTAAAACCAATTGATGATAAGTGGAGTGGTCCATCTATCTTATATATTACTAACGATCCCTTCAAATAACCGATGTGGGACCTTTATCCCTAATAGAAACCAATGAAACCAGTAAAAGAGTTGTGGCTAGCAGCTATAGTCAAATGAGCAAAACGTAACGTAGAAGGCGGTGAAAGATGCAAGGAAACGTTCGTTGCCCGAGAACGAAGAAGAGATGGAAGATCCCAAGCGTTGATGTATTGTGTACAGAGGTGGCGTGAGTGATGATACTCGTATAGGCAAGGTTAATTAGGACTCAGATAAGAACGCATCGGGGTAGAGCAGGAGAGAGCCCGCAAGATTCAGGTGCTGCGAAAAGAGTTGCTAAATTGGAAAGCAAGAATCGTGATTTCACATTTTGCAAGATTATGATGTTTTAAGAATGAATGATCAAGATGTTATCAATGAGTTTGTTGTGGTGACTTCATTGTGATTTTAGATTGGTTTGGATTCGAAATTATTTTTGTTTGCTTGCTTGGAGTGTACAACATGTAAGAATGTTTTGTTGGGATAATTTGTCGATGTAGGTTTTGGTACTCTCTATAAGTGTCAGCCCAGTGAAAGATTGGAACAAGGCTCGGTTTTAAATCTGGCATTTTAGCAATAACAAGCTTTACTAACTAATAGCCAACAGCAACCAACCGAGATACATATATCGGATTAGTGAACTTTTACAAGCAAAAGGAAGCAGCAAACAAGTGGGGTTTAGCGGATAATTTTAGAGGCGAAACAATAAAAAAAAATGCCTCCACGTTTAAACACCGCGATTCAATATATGCCTCTATGACTAGCATTTATTTTCGTTGGTGTATTCTCGAAAACAAGCTAAAGGTGAGTGAGGCATTAACCCAACAAAACACACAAACATCAATTTTTCTCTCCCCCCAAATCCAACAACTAACAAAACCACATAGGAACTCAAAAACTTAATCCAAATCAAAACCACAGTAACAAGAATAGATGTAAAGGGACGAAAGAAAGATATTGTAAAAGAAGGAGAAGTAACCCCCTTATATATGGTCCCTGCAAAGCCCTAATGTTGTTGTCTGTAAGTTTAAAATGTCCGAAACATAGGCTACTTTAATACTTATGCCCGTAATGGGCCTAGAAAATTGGGCTTTCTGCTCTACGGCCCATTAAAAAGCATTTAAACCTTTGCCTTACCATCTGTCCCCGAATAAAAACGTTGTTGCCCTAAAATCACAGTCCACCCGCCGGAACCAAGCAATTAGCAATTTCACTAAACCATGGCGGACGTCGTTCAGTACCGCCTCGAGCGGATGGTCGACGAGCTCGACGACCTAGAACGCCGAGGAATCTTCACCCGCGCCGAGATCTCTGAGATCGTCAAGCAGCGACGCAAGTTCGAGTACCGTCTCAAGCGTCCGAGCCCGCTCAAACAGGATTTTCTAGCTTACATCGAGTACGAGTCTCAGCTCGACGAGCTCCGGAGGTTGCGGAGGAAGGCGGTGTCGTCGGTACAGTCCGGTGACGAGAAGAAGAAGAAGAAGTCGGTTTCGGATTACGCAGGCGTGGCTAAGATTGTGGAGATTTATAGGCTCGCGACGAGGAGGTTCAAAGGGGATATCAGTCTTTGGTTTAAGTATCTCGAGTTCTGTAGACAGAAGAGGAATGGGAGAATGAAGAAGGTATGATCTTTTTACTACTTTTTTGTATTTAGTGTTCTGAATTAGGGTTTATGGTTTTGAGCTTTTTGATTAGTGTTTAGTTTAGGGTTTAGGGTTTTGGACTTTGCCGAGGGTTAAAGGGTTTATCGTTTAGGACTTTAGGGTTTATAAAGTGTCAACCTTTTCGTCAAATTTAATTGAAGTTTTTTCCTTTCATTTTAAATATCTTTTTTTCATAAATAATTTTATTTGTGTTTGAAGTATTATTTCATTTTCATTTTTCTATAACAAATGTATATAGATCATAATCAACAAGGAGGTTCATCGGTGCTTTAGACTGAATCTTATCTTATGCAATGTGTAGGTCTTGGCTCAAGTAATAAGGTTTCACCCTAAAGTGGCTGAAGTGTGGATATATGCTGCGGCTTGGGAGTTTGATCGGAACTTGAATGTTGCCGCGGCTCGTGCTCTTATGCAGAATGGTCTGAGAGTTTGTCCGAGCTCCGAAGACTTGTGGGTGGAGTATCTGAGAATGGAGCTCACGTACTTAAACAAGCTGAAAGCTCGGAGAGTTGCGCTCGGTGAAGGTGAAGGGAGTTTGGTTCGTGAGAAGAAGAGTGTTGAGGATGAACAATGGAAGGCTGAGAATAAAGAGCTGTTTATGTCTCTAGATGATAAAGAAGAAAAGGACAAGGACGAGGACGGCTCTGGTGTTGATGAGGAGGATGGGAATGAGAGAGTTGATGTCTTTAAAGAAAAAGGATCTAATGTTCTTCAGGCTATTTATGGTGGAGCCATCGAGGCTCTTCCTTCTAGTTTTGACTTGAGGAGGCGTTTTCTGGAGATTCTAGAGGCGACGGATTTGGCTCATTCTGATGATATTCGCAATACGATTCTAAGTGACCTGAAGCGTGATTTTTCCAGCGACCCTGAATACTGGAATTGGCTTGCAAGGCTCGAAATGAGTGGTTGTCTTAGCGTAGAGTTTGCGAATCCTCAAATGCAAAAGGCGATTCAGGTAAGACTCACTTTGACTTATTTGTATGCTTATGACTAAGTGATACATGTTCAGATTTATGTATAGAAAGTACGATACCTGATAAGTTTTATGTATTGTCTTCTGAATTCAGGTTTTTGAAGAGGGCTTGCAAATTGTTACTTCAAGCTCTATGTTTGAGATGTATATAAAGTTTTTGATGGAGGCTATTGAACGGTCAAATGGCGGCGATGATGAAATTTCACCTTCGTCTGGGGAGTTCATTTCACATCTCATAAATGTGTTCGAAAATGCTGATGGAACCGGTGTTTGACTGTAAAAGAAGGAGAAGTAACCCCTTATATATGGTCCCTGCAAAGCCCTAATGTTGTTGTCTGTAAGTTTAAAATGTCCGAAACATAGGCTACTTTAATACTTATGCCCGTAATGGGCCTAGAAAATTGGGCTTTCTGCTCTACGGCCCATTAAAAGCATTTAAACCTTTGCCTTACCATCTGTCCCCGAATAAAAACGTTGTTGCCCTAAAATCACAGTCCACCCGCCGGAACCAAGCAATTAGCAATTTCACTAAACCATGGCGGACGTCGTTCAGTACCGCCTCGAGCGGATGGTCGACGAGCTCGACGACCTAGAACGCCGAGGAATCTTCACCCGCGCCGAGATCTCTGAGATCGTCAAGCAGCGACGCAAGTTCGAGTACCGTCTCAAGCGTCCGAGCCCGCTCAAACAGGATTTTCTAGCTTACATCGAGTACGAGTCTCAGCTCGACGAGCTCCGGAGGTTGCGGAGGAAGGCGGTGTCGTCGGTACAGTCCGGTGACGAGAAGAAGAAGAAGAAGAAGAAGTCGGTTTCGGATTACGCAGGCGTGGCTAAGATTGTGGAGATTTATAGGCTCGCGACGAGGAGGTTCAAAGGGGATATCAGTCTTTGGTTTAAGTATCTCGAGTTCTGTAGACAGAAGAGGAATGGGAGAATGAAGAAGGTATGATCTTTTTACTACTTTTTTGTATTTAGTGTTCTGAATTAGGGTTTATGGTTTTGAGCTTTTTGATTAGTGTTTAGTTTAGGGTTTAGGGTTTTGGACTTTGCCGAGGGTTAAAGGGTTTATCGTTTAGGACTTTAGGGTTTATAAAGTGTCAACCTTTTCGTCAAATTTAATTGAAGTTTTTTCCTTTCATTTTAAATATCTTTTTTTCATAAATAATTTTATTTGTGTTTGAAGTATTATTTCATTTTCATTTTTCTATAACAAATGTATATAGATCATAATCAACAAGGAGGTTCATCGGTGCTTTAGACTGAATCTTATCTTATGCAATGTGTAGGTCTTGGCTCAAGTAATAAGGTTTCACCCTAAAGTGGCTGAAGTGTGGATATATGCTGCGGCTTGGGAGTTTGATCGGAACTTGAATGTTGCCGCGGCTCGTGCTCTTATGCAGAATGGTCTGAGAGTTTGTCCGAGCTCCGAAGACTTGTGGGTGGAGTATCTGAGAATGGAGCTCACGTACTTAAACAAGCTGAAAGCTCGGAGAGTTGCGCTCGGTGAAGGTGAAGGGAGTTTGGTTCGTGAGAAGAAGAGTGTTGAGGATGAACAATGGAAGGCTGAGAATAAAGAGCTGTTTATGTCTCTAGATGATAAAGAAGAAAAGGACAAGGACGAGGACGGCTCTGGTGTTGATGAGGAGGATGGGAATGAGAGTTGATGTCTTTAAAGAAAAAGGATCTAATGTTCTTCAGGCTATTTATGGTGGAGCCATCGAGGCTCTTCCTTCTAGTTTTGACTTGAGGAGGCGTTTTCTGGAGATTCTAGAGGCGACGGATTTGGCTCATTCTGATGATATTCGCAATACGATTCTAAGTGACCTGAAGCGTGATTTTTCCAGCGACCCTGAATACTGGAATTGGCTTGCAAGGCTCGAAATGAGTGGTTGTCTTAGCGTAGAGTTTGCGAATCCTCAAATGCAAAAGGCGATTCAGGTAAGACTCACTTTGACTTATTTGTATGCTTATGACTAAGTGATACATGTTCAGATTTATGTATAGAAAGTACGATACCTGATAAGTTTTATGTATTGTCTTCTGAATTCAGGTTTTTGAAGAGGGCTTGCAAATTGTTACTTCAAGCTCTATGTTTGAGATGTATATAAAGTTTTTGATGGAGGCTATTGAACGGTCAAATGGCGACGATGATGAAATTTCACCTTCGTCTGGGGAGTTCATTTCACATCTCATAAATGTGTTCGAAAATGCTGATGGAACCGGGTGTTTGACTGAGGAGCTCGCTAATGATTATGTCTCTCTCTACTTGAAACTGGGAAGGACCGATGATGCTCTGAAGCTAGCAGAAAACCTTTGCTCTGGGAAATTTGCGGGATCAGCTAAGTTATGGCTTTCAAGAGTTTCCATCGAAACAGGATCACTTTCAAGTAACTCTACTCCTAGTAAGGCAGATTTGCAGTCAGTCTTTGAGCTCCTTTCAAACGCTTTGAAGAAAGTACCGATTGCAGAATCTGAGAGCTTGTGGCTTATGGTATGCTACATATATTTTCTAAAACACCCCTATTTTGTCAAAACTAATGAAAAGCTTATTGTTTCACAGGCATTTAAGTTCTTTGCTGAGCAGAGAAAATATTTTGACAAGCTTGTAGAGATGTCTATCCTATCAGTAGCCAAAGGCAATAACGGGAGCGAACCTGTGTTTTCTCTCGCATCCTTAGTGTTAAAACTTGTTCATCAAGCAAAAGGGATCCACAGTGCGAGGGAGATATACAAGAGGTGAATCATTGCTCCTTTCGCTTGAGTCACACACATGCCATTTTATTTCTCATTACTGTTGCCTTAAAATTTGCAGGTTCTTGGCTCTTCCACGTCCGGGTCTTGTTCTATACAAAGATTGCATTGAAATAGAGACCAATCTTGCATCACAAGGCGATAAAGATAGTCTAAGAAATGTCCGGAAGCTTTATGATTCTGCCGTTGGAAGTTACAGTCAAGATGTTGAGTTGTGGAAAGATTATTACTCATTGGAGACACAGGTACGACAGATTCTGGACACCATTGGGGCATATCAAAACTTTGACTTAGTGTTAACTGACCATGTTTTTTTCTTGCGAGTGTTGCAGATGGGAACATCAGAGACGGCCAATGGTGTGTATTGGCGTGCAAGAAAGACTCTGAAAGAATCCGCGGATTTCGTAGTTGGATCTTGATTCAAATGTAGGTTTTATTTTAGAGGAAACACAATGTTTGCTCCGGATTTTTGTTTAAGTTATTTGTTTTTGATCAATCAGAAATTACTGTTTTTTTGTTGTTGTAAAAGGGTTAATCGGTTGAGTTACACTTGCACACTTTTTTGATACAAGCCATGTTGATGGCCCAAAGGCCCTCTGCGCCTCTTGTTTCACAAATATCAAATCTGGATCTTTTATCATAATCCCACCACCATATAGGTAATCAGTGTCCTAAAAATTGATCTAAGCAAGCGGTGTAGACTGTAGAGTGTAGACATCTGTTTAATTGATATATTGAATCTAAACAAAATAATTTTTTCAAACTGATTTTTTTACAAAAATTGGTCTAAAAATTCTGTCCAGATGCTCATCTATAACATAAATCCTCACGTAACTATCACCAACAATTTTTCGAAAATTGGTTATATCCAATTTTTTTGTCTTTCAAACTTTTTCATAATAGCTATGAATTTCAAGAATTAGTTGACCTGACCTTCACATAAAACAGAAGATTCGATGAATAACATCATTGCATATATGCACGTGATATAATACACGTTGAGATTAGTTACGAAGGAAAATGAGAATAAATTCTATAGTTTGTCAACCTAGCTTAGCTTGGTCGGTTTTTAAAACCAAAAAGCAAGAAAAAAGAAGGAAGGACCAACAAACTTGGTCGGTTTTGCGAGTGTCTTTTTCAGCGGCAGAGACAAAAAACAAAAATATCATAAAAACTGAAAGCTGAGTTTGACCAATCACCTACCTGTATAATTGAATACCATAATCAATTACCGTATATAATAATAAACTGTATAAGTATATTCCTAATTAAATAGGTTGTCATCAGAATTAGTAATTCTTGTGGGACGTAATCCTCAGCCGCAACTAGCCGACCATTACCAATACCATCATCAAATTTAATCCCATTTTATTTGCATTAACCTTGCCAATCTCTTTAACTATTAATATTTTTCTAACAGTCTAATCTTATCTTTTGAGATTGTGACTTGTCCCATATAGCAAGCACGAAATAAATATCTTCCACCGTCCAAAAATAACAGATAATGTTTGTATCTCCGTGTTGTGTTTTTATGTGTCAACGTCTCTCTTTTAATATGCTGAATATTAGCTTACAAAAAGACCAATGGTCTGGTCTGGACCGGGGAATAAATTAGAGTTAAAGCAAAGTAATATTTTAGAACATCTCTAGTATAAATTAAAATTTTCGATTTAAAATACTAGTTTATAAAAATAAATGTTTAATTATAATATCTTTAAAATTATGAAAAATTCATACAATATTCTTTTCATAATTTAAAAGTGTCCACCACAATGAATGGGTTTAGAGTGAAAGCTACGTAATAATGTTTGAAGTAGTCAAACCGAAAGATGAGATATTTATAACTAAATACAAAAGCTATGGCACCCAAAGGTCTCATATATAAACCCCAAGGAGTATCTCTCTGTCTCAATATTCTTTGTTTATCGTTAGCTCTCTCTTTCTCTTTGTTCCATTACTCTCTGTTGTGGCAAAACGTGTGAGACACCTGTGAATCGGAGAGATGGACTTTGATGAGGAGCTTAATCTTTGTACCACCAAAGGTAAAAATATAGATTCTTCTTGTGGAGAAGCTTCTTCAACAACGTCCCCAAGATCCATGAAGAAGATGAGAAATCTTGATCATCGACCTAAACCCTATGTCTCATTTTCTTCTTCTTCTTCTAATTCCCTGGCAGCTTTCCCTTTTCATATCGATCCAACGTTTCAAAATCCACAACTCGGGTACGTTCCGGTTAGCCAACAACGCGACCAGAAGCAAATGATCTCGTTTAGTCCTCAACAGCCGCAGCAGCAGTATATGTTCAAGTACTGGAGCGACACGTTGAATCTTAGCCCTAGAGGAAGAAGAATGATGATGATGAACCAAGAAAGTAGTGTTCAGCCGTACAGCGCAACCAAGCTTTACAGAGGAGTGAGACAACGTCAATGGGGGAAATGGGTCGCGGAGATACGTAAGCCAAAGAGCAGAGCACGTCTCTGGCTTGGTACCTTTGATACAGCTGAAGAAGCTGCCATGGCCTACGACCGTCAAGCTTTTAAATTGAGAGGTCATAACGCAACACTTAACTTTCCGGAACGTTTTGTGAACAAGGAAGTTGAGCTTCAAGATTCAACTTGTGAGTCAAGTTCGTTGGATCAAAAACAATCAGAAACGATGCAGCCAAACGAGGTTAACTTGGAGAGCAAGGAAGTAGCGGTGAGTGATGGTGGGTTAGAGGAAGGTATGGCTGAGGCGTGGTACAATGCGGTTACAGCGGGATGGGGTCCTGAGAGTCCTCTTTGGGATGATTTGGACGGTTCTCAGTTTTTACAAAGCTCATCTTCTTGTCCCATGAAACCCTTCATTTGAAAAAGGTCATAACATTTTAGGTTCTAGTTTAGGGTTTTGCTCATTAGCATTTGGATGGAGACAGTTTTTGTGATCTCCCATTCCATACATCAGTATCATTGTTCATCATATTTATATGTATGTGTGTGTGCCATTGATTTTTGCTACATATATAGATGTCTATTCTGTTCATTTAGCTTTTTTTTTCCTGGCATTTATATGCACTTAATAAACAAGCTAGCACCGTCACATATATATCCAGATAGTTATATTGACATATGCGTCTTATTCAAGATCTTTGCACATCTGTGAATGTGCCTTTGAGTTTCTCCAAGAGGTGCACTCTGGGGAAGTTTACAGCAATTAATGGACACTTCCAAAAGAAGGGATGGTTTGATTAAACAAGAAACAAGGCTCAAAAGTCTTAAGCCGACATTTACTTAAGAAGAAGAACTCTGGCTTGTATGAACTGTCTGGTTTAAGCCATTTTGGCTTTGTTTGTTCGAGCATAAAGAGAAAATTTCATAGCATAGATGTGGCATACCAAAAAATGTAACATGAATGAGTATCTGATTAAGATAACAAATATCAAAGATCGTTGGGAACCTTTTAATGTATAAGCGAATGGTGGAGTGAGGCTCCTCACTTGAGACATAACAAAGAAATAACAACCATTTATTTTTCTGTAAGATTACTGAAGCAATATGAAGAGAATGTTAACACCTACATCACATGGTTTCTTTGGATTTGGTGTTCCCCCAGGATTTAGTCATCCAAAAAGCTTGGAAGATTTAAACATACGATGGACCTGATTCTGCCAGAAGTAACCATTTTATTCTATATGTGCCCAAATGCTTCATAGGCCATTTTAGGTTCTGTCTAAAAGAACATCTGGTATATATTCCTTTTGCCCAAGCCCATGTCTACTTTCTGTCAACAAGTTTTTGTTTCCAATCTTAGAACATTTATAATGGAAGTCTTTACAAAAGTCTCTCATCAATTAGAAATATCAAAATAATTGAAGAAGATATATGAAGCAAAATTCGAAGAGAAAGAGGAAAGAAATGTCTCTCATAAAGATTTTGAGAGGTTCACTTACAATTTATCATATTATATCATTGGTTGAAGCGATTTTACAAAAAAAAAAATAGACTAATAATATTAAAATAATAACTTATTTAATCTTTGATAAACTTATATGGATATCTACCACTAAAGATGCTTTTAGAAGACTTCACTCTAATGAAAACTAAATTTACAAAAAGGAAGAATAAAAAGACAAGGACTCACGCAAATATTCAAAATGAGATTAATTTACGAATTATTTTGTTTATTTTTCATAACCAAATAACAAGAAACTACACAAAAAGAACTTTTGAAATTTTGTTTAGACATTTGTTTCCTTAAAAAAATTCAGAAGATCAAGATTGATAATCTTGTGGCTTAAAAAGGCCCAAACTAAACCAAGATTTATTTTACACGTGGACCCATAATAAAATTTGAGCCAGTACCCTCTCTAGTTTATTCAACGATCAGATAAAAAGTAAAAATAATTTGATAAATCAAATTTATGAAGGAAAAATCTCAGTTAGATAATGATACGGTGGAAGCACTATGTTTATTGGTTAAAGACAAAAAAAAAGAGATAAGCTATTGAGATGAAGTTGGCGATGAGGTGTTAAAGAAGGAAACAAAAAAAATGAGAGGCCTGAAATTTACTTAGCCTCAAAACACTCAGGAAGAATATAGAAGAGGTCGCTCGCACCACCTTATCCTATCCTCTCCTCTCCTCTCCTTCTCTCTCTCTAAATCTCTCCATCATCTTTTTCCCAATCACTATTTGACCCTTCTCCTCTTACTTCCCTCCTCATTGTCACTACCACCACAAAGTCATTTTTTATCACACACACACTGACAGCTTCTCTCTTCTTCTTCTTCATCCATCCATCATCTCTACTTCCTCTGGAAAGTTCTTGGTACATGTAATTCAATCCAGGTTTTGTAACTGCAGTCAGAAGTTTTGCGTCCATTGGCAATGGCTCCTAAAGCTGGGAAAGCAAAGCCACACAAGAGTAAAGGAGATAAGAAGAAGAAGGAAGAGAAAGGTTGTCTTTCATTTTGGTTCCTTCTTCACTCACAATGACAAGTCAAATTTTGCTTTATCAGCTCTTTTGTTTTTCTTTAACAAAACAATTAAAAATCGTGTGGTTGTGCAGTTTTGCCTATTGTTATCGAGATAAGTGTTGAAACACCAGACGAATCCCAAGTGACTCTCAAGGTTTAAGCTTTACACTAACCGACTAACATATGATTAAACAACATATAAAATTTTGTATCAAAAAACTAACCCAATGAATACAATTCTCTCAAGTTAATGATATTTATTGTGAAGGGAATCTCTACGGACAGAATCTTAGATGTGAGAAAGCTCTTAGCAGTCCATGTTCAGACATGCCACTTCACCAACTTCTCTCTCTCTCACCAGGTTTGTCTTTTTTCTTTAACACTTCATTTTATTGTTTTACTAAAATTGGTTTGAAACCCATCACATTAGAATAATTTGTTTTTAAATATCATATCAATTTTATTTCGAATCAACAGCAAACGGACTTCTAACATTTTTACGGTAACAAAACACCTATTGTATTCATGCATATGATTTTGTCTCACCATTTTCGATAATGATTTTGGTTAATGGGCGTTGCTATCTTTTTGCCTTTTGCAAAATTGACATATAAAAATGATAGCATTTTTGGTAATGGGCCCAGTAAGTTATTCCGTAGGCCCAAACAGGTACGTTTATAGTTACCGCCTAAAATAACAGATGGGTTCTTTCTGCTGCAGGTGCGTGGCGCTAGACTCAAGGACTCCGTCGACATCGTATCGCTCAAACCCTGCCACCTCACCATCGTCGAAGGTATCTTTCTTGATCTAACGGTCAACATCTCTCCACTAGATTAACTTACGTAGAATCACCACATACGATTAATCTTTTTTTTTTTGAAATCGGTAGAGGATTATACGGAGGAGCAAGCCACCGCGCACATACGGCGGCTCCTCGACATCGTCGCTTGCACCACCGCCTTCGGTTCGTCGAAACCGCCGGTGTCTCGCGCATCTCCCAAGGAATCAGGTTCGAACGAGGATGCTGGCGATTCAGCTTCCAATCCCAGCCCTAAACCCAACGAATCGGAGAAGAAACTCGTCGTCGGCGGCGGCGGATGTGAGGCTTCTCAGGCGGCGGAAGGAGGGGACAAGGGCGAAATCAACATGTCTCCACCGATTCGTCTCGGGCAGTTTTACGAGTTTATCTCCTTCTCCCACCTCACTCCACCGATCCAATGTGAGTTTCCTCTTCGCTGATTCGTCGCCTTCTGAAGGTTGTTAACTCTTGTCTCTTGACTGTTCCAGATATCAGAAGATCTGTTCGTCCATCGATCGAAGATAATGGAGTAGATGATCTATTCCAAATCGATGTAAGGACTCTTCTTCATTGTTATGCAATTGGAGAGAAGATTTGACTTGAGTTTAAGAAACTTTGGTTATCAATTTGCAGGTTAAAGTTTCAAGTGGGAAGCCTATCACTGTTGTTGCCTCAAGAAGGGGTTTTTTCCCAGCTGGGAAACACCAGCTTCTGTGTCATTCTTTGGTTGAGCTGCTGCAACAGATAAGCAGGCCATTTGATGCGGTTAGTTTGATTATAAAGGTTTAACCTTTTTTCTTTTTTCTTTCAGTTATGTTTTCTGATCGTTGGTATTGTATTGATTGTTGTGGCTGCAGGCTTATGACGCTCTTATGAAAGCTTTCATTGAGCATAATAAAGTACGTATAGCTAGTTCCGTGTGTTATGTTGATTAGGAGGCTTCGGCGTATGATAATTGTTTATTCTTTTTCAGTTTGCCAACCTTCCTTATGGTTTCCGGGCAAACACTTGGGTAGTTCCTCCGGTTGTTGCAGATAGCCCTTCTACTTTTCCGTCACTTCCAGTGGAGGATGGGACGTGGGGAGGAGACGGTGGTGGAGCGGGCCGGTCTGGTAAGTATGACGGAAGAAAGTGGGCCAAGGAATTTGCGGTTTTGGCAGCAATGCCTTGTAAAACATCTGAAGAGAGACAGGTTCGAGATAGGAAGGCCTTTCTACTACACAGTCTATTCGTCGATGTTTCAGTTTCCAGAGCAGTGGCAATAATAAAGAATGTAGTAGAGGGTAATCAACGCTTATCGAAGGATCCTGCTGCGTTGGCATTCCATGAAGAACGAGTAGGTGATTTGATAATAAGGGTGGCTAGAGATGATCCTGATGCGAGTGCCAAGCTTGATCGAAAGAGTGATGGGACTCGGGTTCTAGAGATCTCTCAGGAAGAACTTGCACAGAGGAATTTGCTTAAAGGGATCACTGCTGATGAGAGTGCGACGGTTCATGTAATTTTGTTAAAGCTTGGCCTAATTTTTTTAAGCATACTCTTGTTGGATTTGTATCTGAGATTTACTCTAATCATATAGGATACGTCTACCTTGGGTGTGGTGGTTGTCAGACATTGTGGTTTTACAGCCATTGTAAAGGTATCTGCTGATTATAACTTGGAAGGGGGCCAAATCCCACATGATATAGACATTGAAGACCAATCAGATGAAGGTGCAAATGCCCTGAATGTAAATAGGTAAAATCTTTGCACTGCTTAACATGTCTTTTGGAATGGTTGACATTTTGCCATAAGATTTTTCGATTTTGCAATGGAAAGTACTTAGCAAGTTTCCTGAATATCCTTTTCAGCTTGAGAACTCTATTGCATAAGTCGTCAACGCTCTCCAACATAGCGCAGAGATCACCAAATGCAGACTCGGAACAAATACATGTGGCTAAGTCCCTCGTGAGGAAAGTATTTGAGGATAGTCTGCAGAAATTGGAAGCTGAACTCTCAAGAAAATCCAAACCTATAAGGTGGGAATTAGGAGCATGTTGGGTGCAACATCTGCAAAATGAAGCTTCAAGTAAAAGTGAGTCTAAGAACACTGAAACTGCTAAGCCTGAACCACCTGTTAAGGGTCTTGGGAAGCAAGGTGCACTGCTAAAGGAGATAAAAAGGAAGATTGATGTGAAATCTAACAAGACTGAACAGGGCAAGGATGCCCTTGCTAACACGGTTAACAATGATAGTAAATCAGAAACTGAGGATCAGAAGGAACTCGAGAAACAAAATGAGGAAATGGAAAAGATGTGGAAAGAACTAGTGACGGGAGCTGCATATCAGCGTCTTAAAGAATCAGAAACTGGTTTTCATCTCAAGGTTTGTTTGTTTCCCCAGCTGATAACATATAATATTCGAGGCTAGCAGTATGCTATGACTTATACATCTCTGGTATCTACTTAACCTAGTTTGCTTTTATGAATCTTACCTTGTGTACTCTCACTCCATGAACCTGCCCTGCAGTCACCCAGAGAGCTGATTGAAATGGCCCGCAAATACTACACTGACACCGCTCTTCCGAAACTGGTGACTTCCTTGGAATTTTGTTTTCCTCTTTAGTAATATTCCTCAGCTCCTTATGAACTTCGGCTTGATACATTGCAGGTTGCAGACTTTGGATCTCTTGAACTCTCGCCCGTCGATGGGAGAACTCTGACAGACTTTATGCACACCAGAGGTTTACAAATGCAGTCCTTGGGGAGAGTGGTAAACATTCTTTTCGTAGTCTTTGGTACCTATTCCTCAAACAAAGTGCCCCACATCTTTCAGGAATAATTCTTCTCTCCTTCCATCTTAGGTCGAGCTAGCTGAAAAGCTCCCTCATGTGCAATCCCTTTGTATTCATGAAATGATTATTCGGGCATACAAGCATATACTGCAGGCTGTTATAGCAGCTGTTGAAAACACTGCTGATGTGGCCATCTCAATAGCAACATGCTTAAATGTTCTATTGGGAACACCGTCTGACACTGACAGTGAATATGATGAAAAGATAAAATGGACTTGGGTAGAAACGTTCATTTCCAAGAGGTTTGGATGGGACTGGAAGCATGAAGGCTGCCAGGAACTGAGGAAATTTTCCATTCTCAGAGGACTATCACACAAGGTTTGCCATCAGTTATAATTTTTTTCAATTGCGACAATCTAACTTTTGATTCTCATATGTTACTTCACTCATCGGTTTAGGTTGGACTGGAGCTTGTTCCTAAGGACTATGAGATGGACACGTCAAGTCCATTAAAAAAGTTGGATATAATCAGTATGGTTCCTGTATATAAGGTGCATAACTATCTTACTCTAGTAAAAGGCCATGAAAAGGTAATTCTTAAGTGGCTAAAAAGTACTGCTTTTATGTGTAGCATGTACCATGTTCTTCCGCCGATGGACGCACTTTGTTGGAATCATCCAAAACTTCCTTAGATAAAGGCAAACTTGAGGATGCTGTCAATTATGGTACCAAGGTATAACGATATCTTTCTCGCTCGTCCTTTTATATACTAACCATGTAATGAAGCTCTTGACTAGTCTGACTACGCTGCTCCCTTCTTTGCATGCTAGCATACACTTACTGAGTAGACATTTTTAGCACCATGTAAATATTGAACCAACGAGTTCTGTTTTAACGGGAAAGGATGATTCTGTACTGAAAGAATTATCCCTCCATATTGTCTCTGAAACTTTTCGTCATTAAATGTACTCATCTTTGTTCGAACTGTTTAAGATGGTTGATATTCTAGGGTGACTTTATAGGCATTGGCGAAGCTTGTAGCAGTTTGTGGTCCATATCATAGAATGACCGCCGGAGCATATAGTCTTCTTGCTGTTGTGCTGTATCATACTGGGGACTTTAACCAGGTATTTACTTTGAAAGAAATCGGGATGGTCTCCAAGGCATCGCTCAGTTCATCTAACCAGTTTTCATTTTTTTCAGGCTACCATTTATCAGCAGAAAGCACTCGACATAAATGAAAGGGAACTTGGACTTGATCACCCAGACACAATGAAAAGCTACGGCGACCTGGCCGTCTTCTATTATCGTCTTCAGCACACAGAGTTAGCTTTGAAGTATGTCTCTGCCTTTCCAAAAGACAAAGCAAAAAAATTATATTTCCCTATTTGCTAACATGTTATTCTTGTTGTAGGTACGTTAACCGTGCATTGTACCTTCTGCATCTAACATGTGGACCATCACATCCGAATACTGCTGCCACTTATATTAATGTCGCGATGATGGAAGAAGGTTTGGGGAATGTCCATGTGGCTCTAAGATACCTTCATGAAGCGTTGAAATGTAACCAGAGACTACTTGGAGCTGATCATATCCAGGTTAGTTTTCTTAAGCAAGGACTTGATTGGTTGCAATTTAATGCCCTCTGTCTAACCACGGAAAAAGGACACTACATAAGTAAATAGTTGGCTGTAAGTTAGACTGGATCCAAAGTTAATAGTTAAAGCCTGACCTGTCAATGTCTAAAGACAGTGAACTCCCAAGCCATGAAGGCTTGTGCTTAATCAGTAAATTTTACGGTGGGAGCAAAATGAAGCGCTTAAATAAGAATTTACTTATCTTACGTTTTTGTCAGACTGCTGCAAGCTACCATGCCATTGCTATTGCTCTTTCTCTGATGGAAGCATACTCCTTGAGCGTCCAACATGAGCAGACCACCCTACAGATTCTACAAGCAAAATTAGGCCTTGAGGATCTTCGGACACAGGTGCTCAATTAGTTACGATTTACAGGGAGTTTCAGTTTAAAAGTTTCTTACACTCACAGAACTATGTTAGGATGCGGCTGCGTGGCTTGAGTATTTTGAGTCTAAAGCTCTGGAACAGCAAGAAGCTGCACGAAATGGTACTCCCAAGCCAGACGCCTCTATTTCCAGCAAAGGCCATCTCAGGTATTTTAATAATTTGTCGTTACAGGTTTTTAGCACTGCTTACAAATTGTGCATGGAGGCCAAAAGATATAAGTAGAAATGGACTACCAAATATGAAGATCTAAAATGCATAGTGCAAATTTGTATCTTGTGTAAATTCTGTTCCCGAGTATGTATGTAACCCATGAGCTTTCTTCCCAATAACAGTGTATCAGACCTGCTGGATTATATAACCCCAGATACTGATCTCAAAGCAAAAGACGCCCAAAGGAAAGCTCGCCTGAAGGTCATTTGCTTTTCGCTGACTTAGTCCAACTTTTTATTGAACTGCTCTCACTAATAAGTTGTGTGACAGATATTTTGATGGAAATGTTGATTCAGGTCAAGGGAAGACCAGGACAAAGTCCAGCACCTGCGTCAGAAGAAAATCGGAAAGATGATGAAATTCTGACTTCGACTCCTATCAGTGGGGAGAGTTCAAGTGATAAAGAGAATAAATCCGAAGCAAAACCTGAAGAAACAAAGGTTGAGAAACGTGATATGGAACGTCAAGATCTGGTGACGTTTGTTAATGTAGAGGCCACGGCCCAAGAGGATGACTACTCTGACGAAGGATGGCAAGAAGCTGTCCCGAAAAATCGTTATCCTTCTGGACGTAGAACCCGTCCCAGCCTGGCAAAGCTGAACACAAACTTCACGAACGTGAACCAGCAGACATCAAAAGGCAGAGGAAAACACACCAATTTCGCGCCACCACCAAAGACTAGTCCAAATGAGCTTTCAATATCTGCTGCTGGTTCTACTTCCCAGCACGCGAAGAAGGCTTTGAAGAGCCCGAGTTTGAATAAAAAGCAAAACAGTTCCAATATAGTGGGAGAAAAACCAGTTAGCAATAAATCAGCCACCGAGCAGAACAACAAGCCAACTCTTGTGGTGAGTCCAGTGACTGTCCAAGCTGGAAAACTGTTTTCTTATAAGGAGGTTGCACTGGCACCCCCTGGAACAATTGTGAAAATAGTTGCGGAGCAGTTGACAGAAGAAACGACTGTCCCAGAGACTTTGGACGCTGCAAAAGTTGCAGTAGATGGTCTTGATAAAGTTAAGGCCGAGGAGGTTGAGAGTGAGGATAAGCATGTGGGTACAGGAAAGGAAGCGAAAAATGATGATAGCAATGAACAAGGAGGGGTTGCTGGTGGTGGATCAAAGTTGATGAGTTCACCAGAGGATATCAAGGCTGAAAAGTCAGCAGAAAAAGGATCTCCAACAGAGACAGCTACTTCAGATGCAAGTCAAGGAATATCTGAAAGTGTACAAACAGCAAACGATTCAAATGGAAGTGGAGCAGTTATCGGAGTGAAGCAACAGAAGGATGTCGAAGCAAAAGCAGTAGATGGTGAAACTGAAGGCCTGTCTAATGGAGACTCAATCCCAAAGTCATCAGTAGTTGCAGATGGGGAAAAACAAGAAGCATGCGAGGCACAAAAGGAGATGAGCAAGAAGCTCTCTGCTTCTGCACCGCCGTATACCCCGACGACCATTCCAATTTTTGGATCAATTACAGTTCCAGGATTCCAAGACCATGTGGGTATCCTTCCCTCCCCACCGAATATTCCACCAATGCTTCCTGTAAACCATGTCCGCAGGTCAACTCATCAGTCTGTAACAGCTCGGGTTCCCTATGGGCCGAGGCTCTCAGGTGGTGGTTACAACCGATCTGGAAACAGGGTTCCTCGTAACAAACCAAGCTTCTCCATTAGTCCTGAGTCTAATGGCGAGGCTAATCAATTCATTGGCCCAAGAATAATGAACCCCCATGCGGCTGAGTTCATACCCAGTCAACCATGGGTTTCTAATGGGTATCCAGTGTCACCAAACGGGTACCTGGTATCACCAAATGGGATGGAAATAACACAGAATGGGTATCCGTTATCGCCAGTAGCAGGTGCATATCCGTGTAACATACCCGCACAGCCTCAGAACGGACATATTATACCTGCACCACTGGCTTTAGAGGAGTTACCTGGTACCGAAAGCCCTGAGGAGAAGAGTGGAGGCGAAGAAGAGAAGAAAGCTGCAGAGGATGACGAAGTCACTGTACAAGAAAGTAAAGAAACGCCTGAAAATGGGCACTCGGCAGCAGGTGATGAGAAACCCACAGAACAAGAGATATCTAACGAGAATTGAAGTAGTTTTCTGTCATTGAAGTATTGACATGACACCGAGGCTAAAGGAATGGAGAGAAACTTGGCTTTATGGATGAGTTAGAGGTAAACCACCAATAGTTGGGCATGAAAGACGAGGAAAGCATTTCTACCTTTGAATGGTTTGTGTTTCAGCACAGAATCAAGACTCGTGGCTCCTCTGCTTTAACAAACTTTACTCCTCCTGCATTCAGTTTTTTCTTTCTTTTTTCTTTTTGGTTTCCATAGCTGAGAATATTCGAGACCTTGAGGAGCCTCCTGAATAAACATTTGTTCTTTTTGTTTTGTTATGTGTTTGATAACTATGAAAATAAAACTATGAATAGTGTTGCTGAGGTAATGACTATATGACATCTATCAGAAGAGAGAGAGATATTAGCTCATTGGCTCCTAAGAAGAGAACACCATGAGTATCTTTTCCTCTTTTGAGAGCTTGAGGATTCAAATCTGTAAGGATTCAGTATAATCTTTGTTGGTCGTGTGTTTAGTTTAGTTTTGTTCAATATAGTAAAGACTGTAGTTCGGTGTCTTACTCAGTGCCGGCTTAGTATAGCGGGCGGTGCGACTGCCCCAGGGCCCACGTCATATATCATCTTTCTCTTCCCACTCTCTGCCCTGGAGAATGGGTTCGTTACATTTACGTAATATATCATCTTTCTCTTCCCAAGTTCTTCACCATACGCTTATTTTCCTGCAGGTCGACAAGTGGAATGAGCAGAGGGAGACTGGAACTTTCCCGGGTCCTCTCTGATTAACTGTCTTGTGGATGATCATTAAAATCTAACACTGTCTTGTCTTTTGTTTGAGCGTTTCTTTGGTTGATCAAATATAAAACATTGGAAGAAGATATTCATTGGGATTAATTAATAAATGATGATTTTCGAGTTTTCAGAGAGCTGACAAACTTGGACATGGGAATAACATTTTTAATTCTTGAGTCAACTTTGTCAATCCTTACAGTTTGAGGGTGTGATTTGCGAATGATTTTCGTTGAGACAAAAAGCTACTTGAGAGTAATTTTACTTGTTAACCTGTTTTAACGTAAAGAATTGTCCTCTTCCGTAAAGAGCAAGCAAAGATGGTTCAGTGTAGCAAACAAACTTCTCGGAATCCTCAACTTCTTCCTCTTTCTTGTTTTGTCTCACTTCCACCCACTGGTCCATACACAAACGAGGACTGTAACGCCTGGGGCAACAAACTAGGAACTCTATGCTACAACTGCCAAACTTGCAAAGCCGGCCTGCTCGACAACGTCCTCAGAAACTCCTGGAAAAAAGTGGCTCAGGTCAACATTGTTATCCTCATATTCCTCATTGTCGTCTACTCCGTTGGTTGTTGCGCCTTCAGTAACAACAGGAAACACATCGGGGTGATAGACCCTTATGTGTGACGGTGTGTGTAAGGTTCCATTTCAATGTATTTTCTCTCATTAAATATGCAACATATACTACTAACTGAGTTCTAACAGCAATTGCTTTTGTTCCATTTCATTTTTCAGTTTTATTGTTGTCATCTAGAAACGGACTTGTAATAGAAGTTACATGAGAAGAGACTCAAAGAGCTCAGAACTACGAAACGCCTTATCCCCAATCAAAAGTTGGGAGAGATTGGTATGTTCATCTTGCAACTTCATATCTGTTTCTTCTTCTTTGTAGTCTTCGGATTTTCCCCAGAGAACAATGTAGAGGCCAAGGATGATAGCCAAAGCCCCCAGCAAGCTGAAAAAGAAAAAACGAACAAAGCGGATAAAAAGCTGTGAAGTGAGCTTGAGAACAAAGAGAAGGCAGTAAGAAAAGAGACCGATATGGTGTACCTTCCGAGGTACGTCTTCTCTTTCAAATACAGAGCACCAAAGAAAGTGACAATAACCGTAGAAAGGGGGTTGAAGAGAGCAGAGAAAAGAGGTCCTTTCCGCGACACGCACCAAGCTTGTAGAAAGAAAAACACAGCCAACTGGAGTCCAGAGTACACACAGCACGATAGCTTCATTGAGGAATCAAGCTTCCAAGAATGTAAGTCTGTGTTGCCTAAGGCGAGAGCCATGAGGAAAGAGGCTATGGTGGCCATGAAACAAGTCCAGGAGGTAGTGTACAAGTGATCAGGACAATGAACGGCTATGTTAACCTGGAGGATCAACCAGGAGGACCAAGCGAAGGTGCTAATGAGAAGAAAGAAGCAGCCTAGTAACCAGGTTGTGTTGTCTTGGTTCAACAGGGTGTTGAGCAATTTAGGTCCTCTTAGAAAAGTCATTGCCATGGCTCCTCCCACACATACACATGTTCCTATTACCTTTGCGCCACTTTTTAAACTTTTGTTTATCCTCTCAAATCTGAAACAAATACATCCAATATCAGAACCATATACAGTATGCATTCATATTGATATAACTATTACATGAACCCACCCACCCAACAATGATGGAGATCATGAAGGTGACGGCAGGAACAAGATTGGTCGTGGCAGAAGCCATGGATGAAGAAGACAAGTCAATCCCTGCAAAATAAGCGTTCTGATTCACAGTCACACCAAGAATAGCTGTGAAAGCCACCCACCAAAAGCCTCTTACTCCTAGAGAAGGTTTGCTTGCTTTCCTCCTACATTGATACATAATGATACTTGCTCCTAAGCATAGCCAAATGAAACATTCACTTATGTCCTCCAAAATATTAACAGCTAATATATATATATAGTATTAGACCCCTAAATTGATTAAATTAAATATATGTATTGCTAGTTTACTAATTTCAGGGCAAACTCTACTTGCTTAGAGCATCTCCGACTAATTGTTATTTTTGACTCTATAATAGTATTTAGAGGTAAAATTGATCTAACTTATTTCTATTTTTTTCTTCTATAATAGAGATTGTTATTTGTTCCTCTATTTATAGTGTAAAAAATTATATTTCCCTATTTTACTATATATTTAGAGATTACTATTTTAGAGAAGTATATTACAGCATATCTTATATATTAAAACATAAGTCACAACTTGATTCATGTGTGATTTTTTTTTAAAATGAACTTATTCCTAGAAAATCAAGTTACATTTATTCTTTAATAATATTATTATTATGACTTACTATAACACTCCATATATTAATAACTTTAATGACACCTAAGCCTACAAAATCAGTTGAGAAAATCTAACAAGATCTTACCAAAAAGTTTTAATACTTTTTATAAATAATACATGAATTAATTTCGTGATTAGCAATATAATATTATTATAAATTAATTTTAATTAAAATAAAATTATATGCTATATTTAATAAATTTATTATAGTCTATATTGAATTAAATTAGATCTTCTATATAAAATAAAAATAAAAAATTATATATATTAGTAAAGTAACCTAATTTCAAAAAATTTAAAATTTTAATACTCATTAAAAATATTAATAAAAAATCATTTAGCAAATTTATTGTTTATTTACAATTATAACAACATTTTTTAAAAATATGAAAAAGTACCAAAATTTCAAAAATTCCTTTTATAAAATAAGGCATCAATTTAGTAACAAAAATATTTAAAAGTCATATAATCTTCCAAACTCAAAAAAAGTTATGTAATTTTCAAATCCAATAACGGAATATACAATTTTAAAAATAAAGATTCCAAACACATAACTATATATTCCAAATTTTACAAAAGATAAAATGATACGTCCTAAAGTATAACATTTTGAAATGCAACACGAAAAACAAAATATTCTAAAACATTAAAATAATTAAAATTTTAAAATCTTAGTTTAGTAAAAAATAATAAAAAAACTTAATACATAACATAAAAAAACATCCTATATTGATAACAAGTTATAAAAATAATATCATAGATGATGTGTTATGCATAAAATTTACTAAAATATTAGGACTGAACAACTTAAACACAATAATGCATTTACTTATAAAATTATGAAATATACTAAAATGATAGATGCTAAATTATATTTTAAATACAATATGAAAACATAAATTATTCTAAGCAAATATTATTTCCATAGTATAACTAAAAAATTTAAAAATGTATTTAGGCAAACCATCCAAATAAAAAAAACGCATATTTTGTATGTGATTCTCTGTTTAATTATTTCAGATTGAATTTATTGGACTGAACTCAAAAATATATTAATATTTAATAACTATTAATAAAAAAGTTTAATGTATATAACAAATCATTATATATTAATAGTATCAAATAAAAAAATTAAAACAATAAGAATATAAAATTATACAATATAAAGCTTTAAAATATAAATTATATATTTAAATTGTTTAGTTATACATTTATAAAATAAAAATAAACATCCGTGTGGTTGTGCGGATTAAGATCTAGTTATACCCTTATTATAGAAGTAAAATAACAAAATAAATTGGGGATGGTCTTATATGATATACTGGTAAGAGTTGGTCTATTTGCAAATCTCGAAATAGGTATACATGGATGTTTATTTCATTTACTGGTCGATATTCTTGTGATCTTCGCAATCATAATGTTACTTACATATCATTAGATCAAGCACAAACTTACCAAGTAAAGAAGAAAGAGATGGGACAGATGAAGAGCGTAGCAATGGCTTGACGGTAAACGACGAAGACGGCAGGACTGAGTCCTTCAATGAAAGCAGTTTTGGTGAAGAGTGTAACTCCTGCCACTGTAAACTGCAGCAGCACTAACGTCATCGCTGGCTTGTATTTCTCCATCTCCATCTCCTGCACCTCTCTCTAATTATGACTTTATTTGGGACATTCTATACCTATGAATAACGCATAAGCTTCATTTTAGTGACCTATTTAAAGGAAAAAGAACTAGAGAAAATATGATGTTTGTTAAGTTTTACATCATTAATGATAAAATCTAATCTTAATATTCATAAATATTTTATTTTCTCTTCCTTCTTCAAAGTTATTATTTTAAATTATAGAGCTATTTTTCATGAACAGGGAAAATTATTGTTATTATTAAATAAGTTAAATTATTTTTTAATAAAATTACACATTTAATAAAAATATTTAATTATTCACTTTTTTTTTATAATTATAATTTATTCCTATTTTTTTAAAAAAAATATTTTTTCAGTTATCCATCATCCTTGTTCACAAAAAATCATATTTGTTCACTTAAAATTAATTAGACTCACACAAATAGCTCCAATTTCCCCTTTTAGCTAATACCTAGGCGTATATTACAAATGATTCCACATATTTTTATTGTAACTAATTAATACAAACTATTCGAAACCTATTTTTCATATCAAACAAATTTATTTGGTAAAATATAACAAGAGACAAATTTATTAGTTACATTTAAACGAGGAAAAAACGTGTAGGCCGACAAAAAACGTGTAGCTGCTCAGAAAGTAGTTTTTTTTTTTCTTTCTTGTTGTTTTTAACAAGAGTTGATTATGTCTTTCTTTTTTCTGTTAGCTACATGACACTGATGTGGTATTGTGTGGCTGTTCTGTCTTTTGATAGTTTCTCAAAACAAAGAAGGAATTATTCATGAAATAACAAAAACAAAAACAAAAACAAAAACAAAAACAAAATTAATTTTTAAAGAGAGGATATATAGAGATAGGAAAAAAGAGAGAAAAATGAGATTTTGGTTATTTTGTTAATTTTAGTTTTCTTTTTTTGTTATTGGATGCAATTTCTAATTTTTTTCAGCAAATAATTCCATAATAGCAAAAGGTGATCACAAAGAATATACAAAATTACATAATGACAAATTTTTACATACACAAATGTATGAGCCATATTATAAAAAGATTAAACAACAGAAGAGACTTAACGATGATTTCCACGGACTAGTCTTACTTGCTAATCAATCACAAAATCGATTATTATCCAACTTTATATTTCATCTTCTTAAAATGTGATTTGTATGCAGCATTTCATAGCTAAACTTTCTTCTTACAAACGAATATCTTAAAACCTAATACCTTCTTGACGTAACTCTGGAGGGTAGGTAAGTCTCTTCTATACCAGGATATTTCAAGATTATTGTGACTCATTAGTAAACCCTCCATTGCAATCTTAGTTGTAACATTTGCCGATAAAACCAATCTCTGAACTATACGTCTCTTATCCATTGTAATATTTCCAACACCAATTTGGAACATCTTTGAAACTCCATCATATTCATGTACTGATTTTTCGGAAGTCAACATATACGGTATCTAGCATCTTCTAAATAAACACCCGCATCATATATAAACCCAAATGATTTTGTAGAAACAACACCATAATCAAAATAAAGAATTGTAAGCAAAAAAATAAATAAATATTGCCTTAGATTGGGCCCAACTATGAAACTTGAAGTTTGGCAAGAACTTAATGCACTTCCAAGGAGTCACTCTTAACTCTAGAATATAATTAAATAAATTGAGTTTTTTAATTGTATTTTATTTTGTAGTAAAAATAAAATAACAAAAATAATAAATTGTAAATATGATTTATTTTTGATATAACCCTACTTTTTGTCCTATTTTGAAATGAAAATAATTTGGAATAAATAAAATAAATTGGAATTTGAGAAAAGAATTACTTTAAAATAAATTCGAAATAGAAAATAAAATGGGAATAAAAATATTTTGAAAAAGTGGTTAATCTTTTTTTAAGGCTTTTATATATATAGAAATAAAATATTACAACTCATTTTCCGTTGATTTTTCTTTTCCTAAGTTCATGCGGCTCGTTTGACCGAAAAAAAGGTTCATGCGGCGCTCTCACCATGTCAAACTCAAGCACAATGGACTTTTCTATAGGTTATGATTACTTTCGATCTCTGCTTCGTATATATGTGCTCCAACGTTCTACAGATTCATAATCGTGGCATCTGAAACAGTGTATTAGCTTTGAACTGCATTGCATGGCTTGTCTCCGTGTGAGGACCTTCAACGTGTATCCTTTCTAAAATATCAAAGACAGCTATTACTTTAGTCAAAGAAAAGACAGCTATACATAAAAAAAAAATTATTATATATTTACATATCGAAAATTTTATATTTGTTTTTATAAACTTCTAATCGAAGCAATTCGTGAAAATATCCCTAGTTTAAAGTATTTTCTTGGGCACACATAAGTACATAATATAAATTATAGAAAGTTGACAAAAGTAAACAGTATTATGAAAAAACTGAAAGCTCATAGCGTGAGAACGTGGCACAGTTTATTTGTCTACTTGTCTTCTTGTGTTTCTCCACCGATACTAGTGTATATTAGTGCTGAAGTCACGAGTTCTATGTTTTCAATGGTATTTGTGGGCCGATAGGAATTGGATGCATGAGAATTGCATTCAATCATAGGAATAAGATAAAGACTCTGACTGCTTTTCATACTTTATTAATCATTAACTTTATTTTGGACATTGTATCTTCTAGTTCTAGTATCACATGATCATTGCATGAACTAAGCTCTAACGCTCCCTCTTAGCATGTGTGCACTAAAAATTGATTCCACATATTTTATTTATTTTATATATTTAATACAAACTACTCCAAACCTAATTTCCATATCAATATATCTTTTTAAAAAAACTATAACAAGAGATAAAACTGATTAGGTACATTTAAACGTTAGTGTTTTTTTTTTTTTACATCGAAAGCTTTATACTTTTATTAAGATGATTCCAACCAAATGGTGTCTAGCACTAGCCAAGTTGGGATCTCAGAGTAAATATGGGAAAAGCAAAAGCCGCGAGACTGAGCACCTTTTGCTAGGTGATCAGCTCGGAGGTTCTTTGAACGTGAAACAAAAGAAATAGAGCAGAACATAAACTTAGAACGAAGATCAATGAATTCATCAAACTCAGCCATAAGACTTGGCCATTCTTCTTCTTTCTCAATAAGCCGAACCAGTTGCAGACAATCTGATTCAAAGGCCATGGCCATCGAGTCGTGACCGAGAATTAGCGAAGATTTCATGGTCCACGGCAAAGTACATAACTCTTAAAAATAAAATAAAATAGCTAAAGCAAGATCAGAAAATTTTTCCTGGGCTTTTAGTTGTGGGCTGTACTAAGCCCAAACATTCATATGGCCTAATAAGAATTAGATAGCAGTTCTCTTCCAAACATTCCCGCCGCCGTCTTCACGTTCTATACTCCCCGGCACCGAAGCACCGTTTATCCATGAGTTATACCACGGCAGCTTTAGCCTTTACACTCACCGTAGTGTCTATATCCGCCACCGTCTCACGTAATCTCTTTCTCCACCTCTCTATTTCTTCCTGTTTTTTTTTTCAGGTCGTGAAACTCTTCTTTTTTTTTTTTGTATTGAGAAGTGTATAGATGGAAGAGACGAAGAGAAGATCTGGAGCATATGATTAATGAACTCGAGAAGTCTTTGGGATCCGCCACTGAGAAAAGTGCTTCTGAGAGAAGAGGTCGTGTTAAGGCTCAACAGGTCTTTCTTCGAACTGCTACAAATGTCATTGAAGTTGATTATCAAGAAGATGAAGTGAATATATGTATTCTTGTTAACTCTGTAGGCATTACGGGAAGCTTTAGCACAATCTGAGTCGCATGAATTACACAATAACACTATATACCCAATGCGACCTATTGGCATTATACAGTCTTGCTTCTCCACAAGGTATATAATGATACTATTTGCTATGCTATTTATAAAGATATTGGCTTTTCATGAGGTTGCTTCTTGGGTTCTTTGACAGGAACGGGACACCTAGGCAGCCACTGCTTGTTTCTCTTGCGAGAGCTTGTTTGAACTTTGATCCGGCTTTGGTTCCTCCTGCGTCTCTTGAGGGTCTCGGAGAGTATTCACACTGCTGGGTACTTTACGTTTTTCATCTCAACACTGATATTGAGAAGCTATGGAGGAAGCCATCTCAGTCTAAGCTAAAGGCAAAGGTGAGAGTGCCAAGGCTTAATGGGGAGCGAAAGGGAGTCTTTGCTACTCGGTCCCCTCATCGACCTTGTCCCATTGGGCTCACCGTTGCTAAGGTTCTCTGAACACAACCTAGTTCTCATTTAGTTAAGATAGAAGTTGAATATATTTGTCAAAAGTACTAATGCTAGCTTGTTTATAGGTAGAGGAAATTCAAAAGGATAAGGTTCTGCTCTCTGGTGTTGATCTGGTGGATGGGACTGTAACTCTCCTTTCCCTTTGCATGTTATAGATTGTTTTGTTCCTTATCAGATGCTTGACTAGTTCATTGATTTTTTAACGTTTTTGGACAGCCTGTGCTTGACATCAAGCCTTATTTACCATACTCGGACAGCATTCAAGGAGCTTCAGTGCCAGACTGGGTAAAGGTAGGAACATTATGATGTGTTGGCTTTTCTAAGTTTGTTGTCATCCAAGTTACTCAACACTGGTGAGAAACTTTAAGAACTTAGGTAGAAGCAAAGATTGAAACTAGCCTGAAAATGTGTTTCAGGAGGACTGCTTATTGGCTGTGGCTTCTGTGAGTTTTTCAGAGGCCTTCTCTTCCTCCATCACCACCTGCTGGAAACTGATTGTAAGTCTTGACCTGACCGTCTCTTCTTTATTTTCCATTTTGACAAAAAAAAAACATTTGTTTTGTGCGTGCAGGAAAAGAAGTCTCTGTATGCTTCAGCGGATGAGTTCGAGAGCTTGATTACACAGGTGCTGTCATGGGACATACGATCAATGTCACAACGGAACAAGCCACAAGACACATCAGATGCAGACAGCATCGTTTATCACTTGATTCTGGAAGGACTAGATGTGTCTTACGTGATAGATAATGAAAGTAACATCGTCGTCCAAGATGTTTCTCTTCGAAATAACCTGGAAGATGTTGTAGGAACCTGATATTTTGTAAAAGACTCAATGCTTACCCTTGGCAAAGAGCAGTCAGCAAGACATAAACAGTTAAGCTTTATATTATAAGATACAAGAGATACATTAACTGTACATGCTTATTTACAACATGTCCTTAATGGATATTTCATATGATAATGCTAATTAATGAAATATTAATGTTGTATTAAAGGAAGTAAGAAAGCTGTTCCTTCTTACTGGAGCCTCCTTCTCCATACAGTTCGTTCCACTGCTTCAGTTCATTCATCCCTGCTCCTTCTGCTGCAAAACTAGCAGCAACCTGCCAATCAAAATCAATTAGGCTTTTTTTTTGTGGGACAAGATCATCAAACACAACTAAGTTGCCTGAACTTACTTGGCTTTTAGCTATTCTCATGTCTTCCATGCTCAAAACTCTCAACGTTATGACTCTCTCCTCTGTTGCTTCTTCTTTTGCTTCAGACCCCTCTTCACTACTCTTCTCTGCTTCCTCTCTCTTCTTCCTCTCCTGGTCTTTCAAGCATTCATGCTTTATCAACTCTCTCACTGGTCGATATGCAGCTGTTATGCAAAAGTTCTTTTTGTATAAACGGTTCACAATAATGAGTCCATGAAGAGGAGATTCGGGTGTGTTGTAAAGCAAGATGAGAGTAGTAGTGTCAAACCTTGAGATCACTTCCACTATAACCATCTGTCATCTGCGCAAGCTCATGGAAATCAAGATTCTCTGTTTTCTCTTTCTACAATAAAGTTCTCAAGATCTTCTCTCTGCTCTCAACAGGTGGAAGACCAACCATGATTCTGTCTCCCAACAAAACAAAACCAGAAGCTGGACTTAGTACAACTCAAACTCGTGGTTTCAAGTGAAAGGAGTACTTACCTTCTCTCAAACCTCCTAATGATGGCTTCATCTAGATCAAACGGTCTGTTTGTTGCTGCAAGAACAAGAATCCGATCACCTGAACTCGACATAAGCCCATCCCAATGAGTCATGAACTCGTTTTTAATCTTCCTCATAGCTTCATGTTCTCCAACTCTTGTCCTCTGCCCCACTTCATCCACAAATATAATAGTCGGTGACACTTTGGCTGCTAAGGTGAACAAAGCTCTCACATTCTTCTCGTCTTCTCCAAACCATTTTGAAGTGATTGTGGACATGGACACGTTTATGAAACTAGCTCCACCTTCTTTTGCAATGGCTTTTGCCATCATAGTTTTTCCTGTACCATGTGGTCCAAAGAGGAGGATTCCTCTGCAGGGCTTGAGAAGGCCACCTCTGAACAGGTCAGGCCTACGTAGAGGAAGCATGACAAGCTCTTGAAGTGATTCTTTGGTTTCATCCAATGAACCAATATCAGCAAACGTCACACCAATCTCATTTGCTGGGATAACCTCTGGTCTTATGCGCTTCTCAAATTCATTATCAGGTTCAGGAGGCACCTCCTACATTGACAGGATAACAAGAACTTAAAGGTAAGGCAAATACATTGACATATGAATGTTGAATGGTATGTTTTAGATTTTGACTGAAAACAAAAACAGATATGACAAACACAATGTACCTTGAGGTAAGGTCGTTGCCACTGGTGTGCCTACGCAAGGTCCCTAAAATTTACAAGAATGCTTACACTTAAGCTCTTTTGAGGCAAAGTAAACAAGTTAAGGCCATGGATATATGATAAGGTACCTCTTGTTTCTTCCCTTTGGGAGAGCATAGAGAAAGAACCCACCAAATTTGACATTTTCTCCAGTGTCAACTCAGAGATAGACCTCTTGTGAGACTAGCAGGAAGTAGAGAAGAGAAGAAACACAATCATGGTCTGTAAACAACATAATTTTAAGCTACACAACATGAGATTACAAAGTAAAACGTACAGGTTCCTTCTTGATGCATCCGTACTTGCTTTGTATCTGTATCAACAAGTGAGAAAGATAAAAGCTAACAAGCTACTCTTTTCATGGCAAATACTAAAACTATATGCAAAAGTTGTCACCTTAACAGAGAAGTCGGTGACATCTAGCAGCGACAGTTTTGATTCGAAGTAATGAGCCAATGCTTTTGCTAGCATTTGCTGATAAAATTCTGCAAAGAAAAAAAAGTATAACACAAAACTTGGTAAGGATCAAGAAGACTAAGGTTTGAACACAAAAGGATAAGAAGAGATGTGTTTACCTGCAGGTCCAGAGAGTAGAATAGCCTTACTCGCAGGTGCAAGATTACGTGTGTGCTTGGAGATATCGAACTGCTTTAGGTGAACATAAGCTGCACTTGTCAATAAATGCCGAGTTTTCTCGCTGCAACATCAAAACGAAACACCATGAGCATTTAACTATATTGTGGCTTTTCAAACTTTCTTGTAGGACAAGCAATGTTAACGTCAATCGTTTTACCTTAGGAAATAAGGAAACTCGTCGAAAGTGACACCACTCTCTCTTCCATCAACGATTTGCCTCAACAACTCTTGTTCAATCTTTTCTCCTGTAATCCCATCCTCTCCAGAAACCGACCCGTTTGCCCATTTACCTAACCCTTGACCCGATGCTAACCCAAGTCCTAACCCGACGCCAACCCCTAACGCTGAAAACAACACGCTCTTCTGCTCCATTTCTGCCAAACAGATCCTCTACTCAAACCCAAAAGCATTTCTTGATAAGAACGTGGTCTGTTTTTGTTTTTCTTCTCAAATAACCTATAGTTTCTTGGCTATCAGGTTTTCGTAGTGGATCATTCATTTTTGGGTAAACAAGAATTTGATGGACGAAGGAGAATACAACTAGGTTTGATGGGTGTGGGACGATCATCGTCTATCTATAGCAATGCTTGCATAAACCACTATCTATAGAAATGCTTGCATTAACTTTATATGGTCATTTGGAAAGTTTCTAATTAAAATCGTGGAACTAAAAACAATTAATTTACCCCACCAAATGCTTAAATTTAAATAGTGATCCATTTTGAAGAAAAAGAAACTAGTTTGATGAAACGAATAAAACATAATTGTTAATGCAATAATTGTATTTGTATTGTTTGAAAATAGATAGTTACATATTTTAAAGTAGAACACACACACACACACATATATATATATAGAACAATTTTTGGTTTAAGAATGATCTATTTTTCAGATTTTTCTTTAAGTTTCTTAAGCTTTTTAAAAATACAATTACTCAGAAAATTAAGAACATAATTCGTGAAGAAACATATCAACAAACTTACATGTATTGATAAAATAATTTATAGAATTATATAAGTTTTAATGGTGAAAAAGTGAGAATTATTTTAAAAACTTATTTGTTTGACGGAATGTACGAATATTATGAAATTTCACAGACGCGGCCAAACGAGACTGGAAAGGCAAAGCAGCATTCTTCTTTTGACCGAATTTGACCTTTGAGTCCAAGGAACATTCTCTACTTATTTCGTTTTCAATTTTAATAACCTTAGCTACTTGCATATTTTATTCGACTGTTCTTGTACGGTTTCATACAATGACTATATTGTGATATATTTTTGCATTATTAGGTTCTTTTCAGACCAAAGATCACCCCTTGGTGAGATCTGTTTAGTTGGACAGAACAAATAAAACAACTTAAGGTGAACGATTAAAAAAAAAAAACTAAAAGTGAATGTAAGACAGACAATACGCTACTGGTCAAAAAACACAAACTGGTTGAATAGAAACAAAAGTAGAAAGAACATAAAACGTTATTTTTCTTTAGACAGCTCTAAAACTTTGTCTAGACAGCCCTATCATATCAGACATACAGTACACTCTGGTGCTGGTCTTTCGGTGGGACTTATTTGACTTCACATATTTGGCAACCACTGCTCATGACATCTATGACCTTCCTGGAATATACTTAGTCCATGGGACAAGCTGTTGCAGAATCATTTAATCAGTTAAGTTGCTTTGTTGAAGAGATAATAAGGTGTCTTTAGTACCTGTTGGAAGATATTACAAGCCTTCCGTTTTTGTACTCAGGTTCTTTGTTGTTCATCAGATGGTAAGAGATTGCAGTAACCACAATCTCCTCAATGTGACTACTCAGGAACATGGTATCTGCATGGCATACCGAACCTAAGTCATCACATTCTAAATCATTAGCCGCAAGAACCTCAGCTATGTGGTTCTTGTTGTCCTGAAACTGTATCAGCTTCATATCGTCTTCAAATCGAGTTTTCCAGCTCATGAGTTGAGACTCATCCTCTGGTGGTCTGATCTCGATGTTGTAAGGAAACAAAGCGGAAATGCCTTCTCCTACTTGTTGGCAGTCATCTTCAGGCTCTAATAGTCTTGAGCCTAGAAGTAAAACAGGTCCAGAGAGTAGAATAGCCTTACTCGCAGGTGCAAGATTACGTGTGTGCTTGGAGATATCGAACTGCTTTAGGTGAACATAAGCTGCACTTGTCAATAAATGCCGAGTTTTCTCGCTGCAACATCAAAACGAAACACCATGAGCATTTAACTATATTGTGGCTTTTCAAACTTTCTTGTAGGACAAGCAATGTTAACGTCAATCGTTTTACCTTAGGAAATAAGGAAACTCGTCGAAAGTGACACCACTCTCTCTTCCATCAACGATTTGCCTCAACAACTCTTGTTCAATCTTTTCTCCTGTAATCCCATCCTCTCCAGAAACCGACCCGTTTGCCCATTTACCTAACCCTTGACCCGATGCTAACAAGTCCTAACCCGACGCCAACCCCTAACGCTGAAAACAACACGCTCTTCTGCTCCATTTCTGCCAAACAGATCCTCTACTCAAACCCAAAAGCATTTCTTGATAAGAACGTGGTCTGTTTTGTTTTTCTTCTCAAATAACCTATAGTTTCTTGGCTATCAGGTTTTCGTAGTGGATCATTCATTTTTGGGTAAACAAGAATTTGATGGACGAAGGAGAATACAACTAGGTTTGATGGGTGTGGGACGATCATCGTCTATCTATAGCAATGCTTGCATAAACCACTATCTATAGAAATGCTTGCATTAACTTTATATGGTCATTTGGAAAGTTTCTAATTAAAATCGTGGAACTAAAAACAATTAATTTACCCCACCAAATGCTTAAATTTAAATAGTGATCCATTTTGAAGAAAAAGAAACTAGTTTGATGAAACGAATAAAACATAATTGTTAATGCAATAATTGTATTTGTATTGTTTGAAAATAGATAGTTACATATTTTAAAGTAGAACACACACACACACACATATATATATATAGAACAATTTTTGGTTTAAGAATGATCTATTTTTCAGATTTTTCTTTAAGTTTCTTAAGCTTTTAAAAATACAATTACTCAGAAAATTAAGAACATAATTCGTGAAGAAACATATCAACAAACTTACATGTATTGATAAAATAATTTATAGAATTATATAAGTTTTAATGGTGAAAAAGTGAGAATTATTTTAAAAACTTATTTGTTTGACGGAATGTACGAATATTATGAAATTTCACAGACGCGGCCAAACGAGACTGGAAAGGCAAAGCAGCATTCTTCTTTTGACCGAATTTGACCTTTGAGTCCAAGGAACATTCTCTACTTATTTCGTTTTCAATTTTAATAACCTTAGCTACTTGCATATTTTATTCGACTGTTCTTGTACGGTTTCATACAATGACTATATTGTGATATATTTTTGCATTATTAGGTTCTTTTCAGACCAAAGATCACCCCTTGGTGAGATCTGTTTAGTTGGACAGAACAAATAAAACAACTTAAGGTGAACGATTAAAAAAAAAAAACTAAAAGTGAATGTAAGACAGACAATACGCTACTGGTCAAAAAACACAAACTGGTTGAATAGAAACAAAAGTAGAAAGAACATAAAACGTTATTTTTCTTTAGACAGCTCTAAAACTTTGTCTAGACAGCCCTATCATATCAGACATACAGTACACTCTGGTGCTGGTCTTTCGGTGGGACTTATTTGACTTCACATATTTGGCAACCACTGCTCACTGGCCACACCTAATCACTCCTCTCTTCTTTATAATGATCAAGATCTACATCTTCTTTTTCCATCACTTTCGCTTCATTTTCTGTAAAATACAAGTAGTCAGTATCTTTGAATGTGACGTTTTTTTTAATTTGGTTTATATGTATATGGGATATTTATGAGTGTAGTTGCAAATCTTACTCAATCAGAGTAATCCAAGATCAGCTAGTCCTTCATCAGCTTCTCCGGCGAACCTAGATCTAGTGGAAAACCAACGTCAGTCAAGTTCTGGAGAGTTTTCAAGACTAGAGAAACGAATCGGAGCTAGGAAGATAACGTTTCACTCCAAGTCTATGCCTCGAGGTTCCATGTTTCATGACCATGAAGCTTTTAGAAACTCCAAGGACAAAAGGTATGATCTGTTCAGGACCATGTCAGGGAAGCTCGAACGTCAAATATCGAATCTACGCGGCAAACCCATTGACACTTCGTTACAGGATAAAGAGATCACTGAGTCTCTAACTGCTGAGAGATTCTTAGACGCTCTTCAAGGCCCTGAACTTGAAACTCTCAAGGTATTATTCTTTTTTATGTGTTTATTCTTGATTTTTATTTTTAATAATAACCAAGAGGTTATAGACATGAAGACTCGTATATTTTTTTAAAACGATGTCCAAAGCATGTTAAATTAACTCTGTCTCTTTCAAGAAAAATCGAATCTATGATCCGTTACTTCTACTAAATGATCCAAAAGTTTTATCCAACACACCAATTTTTAGTTGGTATTTTTTTTTTTTGTTTCTTCACTTGATGATGTTTTATATTGGTGGAAGAACAGGAGATGGAGAAGATACTTTTGCCTGAAGACGAAACATGGCCATTTCTACTTCGGTTTCCAGTAACATCGTTCGGGATGTGTCTTGGAGTAAGCAGCCAAGCCATCATGTGGAAGACCTTAGCAACCACACAGGCCGAGAAGTTCTTGCATGTCACGCAAGTGGTCAACCACGTCCTTTGGTGGGTCTCACTCGTCCTCCTCCTCTCCTTCTCCATTACTTACCTCTTAAAAACCATCTTCTACTTCGAAGCCGTCCGCCGCGAGTTCAAGCATCCCATTCGAGTCAACTTCTTCTTCGCTCCTCTCATATCAGTGCTCTTCTTGGCACTTGGCATCCCGCATTCCATCACCTCGAGTCTCCCCTCCATGCTTTGGTACTTCTTCATGGCTCCGATCTTGCTTCTTGAGATGAAGATTTACGGACAGTGGATGTCTGGTGGACAACGACGCCTCTCCAAAGTTGCTAACCCTACAAATCACCTTTCCATCGTCGGTAACTTCGCCGGAGCACTTCTCGGAGCATCGCTGGGGTTGAAAGAAGGGCCGATGTTCTTCTTTTCCGTAGGGTTGGCTTATTATTTGGTCTTGTTTGTGACTCTCTATCAGAGACTTCCCACAAACCAAACCTTACCTAAAGAGCTTCACCCTGTGTTCTTCCTATTTGTGGCTGCACCTGCTGTAGCTTCCATGGCTTGGACCACGATATCTGGCTCTTTCGATATTGGTTCGCGCATCGCTTACTTCATCTCCTTGTTCTTGTACTTCTCTCTGGTATTGTTTTCTTAATTAACATAGTAGCTTGGGACACAAGAAATGAGCATTACTTCATGTGTTGTGGTTCTTGTTTCAGGTTGTTCGAATTAACTTTTTCCGCGGAGTCAAGTAAGCTATTTCTCTAACTGATTATCAGATTCTTGAGACCAAATAAATTAAATATTTCTTTTGCCAACTACTTAAACCAAGTTTTGTTAGATATAAAAATTGTTCTTCTGAAGAACTAACTTTATTCGACCATGTCTGGTTTACATGTATATGGGATATTTATGAGTGTAGTTGCAAATCTTACTCAATCAGAGTAATCCAAGATCAGCTAGTCCTTCATCAGCTTCTCCGGCGAACCTAGATCTAGTGGAAAACCAACGTCAGTCAAGTTCTGGAGAGTTTTCAAGACTAGAGAAACGAATCGGAGCTAGGAAGATAACGTTTCACTCCAAGTCTATGCCTCGAGGTTCCATGTTTCATGACCATGAAGCTTTTAGAAACTCCAAGGACAAAAGGTATGATCTGTTCAGGACCATGTCAGGGAAGCTCGAACGTCAAATATCGAATCTACGCGGCAAACCCATTGACACTTCGTTACAGGATAAAGAGATCACTGAGTCTCTAACTGCTGAGAGATTCTTAGACGCTCTTCAAGGCCCTGAACTTGAAACTCTCAAGGTATTATTCTTTTTTTATGTGTTTATTCTTGATTTTTATTTTTTATTTTTAATAATAACCAAGAGGTTATAGACATGAAGACTCGTATATTTTTTTAAAACGATGTCCAAAGCATGTTAAATTAACTCTGTCTCTTTCAAGAAAAATCGAATCTATGATCCGTTACTTCTACTAAATGATCCAAAAGTTTTATCCAACACACCAATTTTTAGTTGGTATTTTTTTGTTTCTTCACTTGATGATGTTTTATATTGGTGGAAGAACAGGAGATGGAGAAGATACTTTTGCCTGAAGACGAAACATGGCCATTTCTACTTCGGTTTCCAGTAACATCGTTCGGGATGTGTCTTGGAGTAAGCAGCCAAGCCATCATGTGGAAGACCTTAGCAACCACACAGGCCGAGAAGTTCTTGCATGTCACGCAAGTGGTCAACCACGTCCTTTGGTGGGTCTCACTCGTCCTCCTCCTCTCCTTCTCCATTACTTACCTCTTAAAAACCATCTTCTACTTCGAAGCCGTCCGCCGCGAGTTCAAGCATCCCATTCGAGTCAACTTCTTCTTCGCTCCTCTCATATCAGTGCTCTTCTTGGCACTTGGCATCCCGCATTCCATCACCTCGAGTCTCCCCTCCATGCTTTGGTACTTCTTCATGGCTCCGATCTTGCTTCTTGAGATGAAGATTTACGGACAGTGGATGTCTGGTGGACAACGACGCCTCTCCAAAGTTGCTAACCCTACAAATCACCTTTCCATCGTCGGTAACTTCGCCGGAGCACTTCTCGGAGCATCGCTGGGGTTGAAAGAAGGGCCGATGTTCTTCTTTTCCGTAGGGTTGGCTTATTATTTGGTCTTGTTTGTGACTCTCTATCAGAGACTTCCCACAAACCAAACCTTACCTAAAGAGCTTCACCCTGTGTTCTTCCTATTTGTGGCTGCACCTGCTGTAGCTTCCATGGCTTGGACCACGATATCTGGCTCTTTCGATATTGGTTCGCGCATCGCTTACTTCATCTCCTTGTTCTTGTACTTCTCTCTGGTATTGTTTTTCTTAATTAACATAGTAGCTTGGGACACAAGAAATGAGCATTACTTCATGTGTTGTGGTTCTTGTTTCAGGTTGTTCGAATTAACTTTTTCCGCGGAGTCAAGTAAGCTATTTCTCTAACTGATTATCAGATTCTTGAGACCAAATAAATTAAATATTTCTTTTGCCAACTACTTAAACCAAGTTTTGTTAGATATAAAAATTGTTCTTCTGAAGAACTAACTTTATTCGACCATGTCTGGTTTACATGAGAATATAAATTAGATGTTTTCTGACATAATTATTGTTAAATGTCAGATTCTCCCTAGCTTGGTGGGCTTACACTTTTCCAATGACGGCGGTGGCCACTGCGACGATAAAATACTCAGGGGAAGTAACCGGCTTAGCTACTCAGATACTGTCAGTTTTGCTGACTGGAGCAGCAACTCTGACGGTGATAGGTGTCCTGGTATTGACGGTGGTGCACGCTTTTGTCCAACGCGATCTCTTCCCCAATGACTTCGCCATTGCAATAAGTGCAGAGCAACCGAAGGAGAAGAAATGGTTGAAACAGCTCATAAATGGAAGTTTGGGAAATAGTAAGAGAGGTAACAAGGTTTTGGACTCGGGAGACAATCAAATAGATATAGAAGCCCCTCCTTTATCAAATGCAGTGTGTCACACGGTTTAGCTAGCCAAAGTATTCAACTTAGAGGTATGAAACAAAGTATAAGCAATTGATAAAAATAAAAACAAAGGAGAAGTCACACGCGGGTTGCAGCTTCGTCAGACTTAGGATGGAGAGTTTCACTGTTTCCCATGTCTTTGACTAAAGTATAAGAAGACACAAGGTTTGACAAGACAGCACCACCAAAGCAGCTAGATCTATTTCATCAACGTCAGTCGCTTCCTTGATTCTACTGGCCGACTTGCAAAGAAACTCTATGATCAGATAGCTCTTAACTCATGAGCAGTTGTATCCCTGTCCTGCCTATCAGAAAGATAACTTCCATTGGAGAGAAATGTTATCATGCGAGGTAGAAAAATCCATGCTCGTTTTCTTCATCTTCTCATTTGTGTCTTTATTAGTTTAAATCCTCATTTGTATCTTCGTACCTAAGATATTATTATAATTTATTTGGAACGGTCATCTTCAGACTCCAATCTTTAGACCATCATTAGTGGAAATATCTCATTAAGTTTCTGTTTCTCAATAATAATAAAAATATATAGAAAAAGAAGAAAGCAAATGACAGCTTCTCGTGGAAGAGACTATGGTACAAATATGAAAAACCCAATCTACATTTATAGTGTAAAAAAAAAGATAAAACATAATAATATAATCAAAATATTAATATTTTGCTTTTCTGAGAGACTAAGCTAACTTCTTCACATTGTAGGCAGTGCCGGTCCAACACTTTCAATATGAAGCCTTATGTGGTCGCTTCCTTAGCCTATGCTCGAGACTGGTCCTGATTGTAGGTGTCCTTGGTATGTTCTTGCTGAAATATGATTCATCAGAAGTATAAAACATATTTGTGTATATTAATACAGTCGGATCATTTGTTGCTTAGAAGATTTTGTGACTAGTAAATATGTGTAATTTGCAAATTCCGGGCCGGACTAGCCCGGTCAGCATGTCAATAATACGAGTTATGTAAGTTATGACTTATGACTAAACCCTTAACCGTGACGTGAAAAGACCAATCGGCGCCACATGAAACGAACCAACCGCGTTTTTGTTATGCCCGTAAGTACAACGCTAAGCTGGGCCCACCCCAAACAAAAAAAGATATTTAAAAAAATATATATTTGGTCGACACTATTTATTGACCATAGAGAGCATGTTGCAGCTTCTTCTCTTCTCTTCCCTTTCCTCCTCCTAAATCCCTAATTTCGAAGAACCTAATCTCGATCGAAAGGTATGATATTTTCTGAATCTTCCCTCTTAACGTAGGATTTGATTTCTGGGTTTGTGATGAGGCTTTGGATCGTAGGTTCTGGAGATGGCGTCGAAACGGATTTTGAAGGAATTGAAGGATCTCCAGAAGGATCCTCCTACTTCCTGTAGCGCAGGTGCCGATTCTTTCTATCTTTTTAATTACGAATTCGTGTTGATCTAGCTGATGATGATGAATCGGATCTTCATTTGCTCGTAGTTTGTATATGCGCGATGGTTTTGGTATTGATCTCTCGTTTATATCTTTAGATCTGATCAATCATCATCAGATGACTCGTGTCTTTGATTTTTCATGGGCACTAATCATAAAGGCCAAAGTTTCAAACTTTTTTTTTTCTGATTCGTGTTACTTTATTGATCTGTTTTTCATTTCTGGGATGAGATCTTGAAGCAATACTAACCTTGCCTTTTGCTACTCTCGTGGTGATTTGATATTCAACTCTTTTTTTTTGTTTGGACAGGACCCGTCGCGGAAGACATGTTTCATTGGCAAGCCACGATAATGGGTCCAACCGACAGCCCTTACTCTGGTGGTGTTTTCCTTGTAACCATTCATTTCCCTCCAGATTATCCCTTTAAACCTCCCAAGGTAATGAATGATTCCACCTCTCTGAAGCTTCTTCTTGTTGGACTTTCATTGATGTGTTGCTCTAGCTCAAACCTTCTCTTCGGTTGCATTGCATGTCGTTTTCAATGGTTGTTTGATTTAATTATTGTGTGACTAAAAATGTAGGTGGCTTTTAGGACGAAGGTGTTCCATCCAAACATTAACAGCAATGGGAGCATCTGCCTCGACATCTTGAAGGAGCAGTGGAGTCCTGCCCTCACTATCTCCAAGGTCTTCTTTTTTTCCTTCTCCTCTTGTATCATATGAGAATCATGAACACAACAACAGCTAGGTGCAAGTAACAGTCTGCTGCTGCGAGATGAAACAAACTTGCTTTTGCGTCAGTTGGAATCAGTGTTATTTATTTGGATGAGTGCGTGATATGTAACAGGTGCTGCTATCGATCTGTTCGTTGTTAACGGATCCAAACCCGGATGATCCTTTGGTTCCGGAGATAGCTCACATGTACAAGACAGACAAGAACAAGTACGAGACCACTGCAAGGACCTGGACCCAAAAGTACGCCATGGGCTGAACGCCTGCCCGCAAGGGCCAACCCTAATAATTAAACTCTTGTTATTTCTATGTAATGATCTTTATGTACTTGTCTGTCTTATAAAAGATTGTGAAGACAGAATCAGTAAGAAATCATATGATCTTCATTTTCATCCCGATTCCTATGGAATTGTAAACTTAAATGATCTCATTCCCATCTTCTGTTTGATTATTGTGTGAACTATAAGCTTTTTCAGTGGGCTACTTTTTAATCTCATTATTCTAAGCTGTAAGCTTCTCGTTCGTTTCTTCAAAATGGTTTTCATGGACCTAATAAGAGCGTTGTCTTCTGTCGGTAACTTGTTGCCAACGGCACCTATAAGCGACCAAAACATGCCTTATCTCTCTTCATTTTCGCTACTAGGTGACATACACTATACTCGATTCCACGCTGGTGATTTAAGAGACGCTTAGAAAAATAAGCGATTCCAAAACTATTGCCGGGATAATTTGACGTCGGCTTGCTTCATCAGCAATTTAAGGTGGTACATTATTTCTTGAGATCCAATTCTACGAGCGAGAAACTACTTCACAAATTTGCAGTTCCGAAGAAGAGAACATGTAGCTAGAGCTATCTTGATCAAATTTTAGGTTTCGTATTTGCAAACAATGCATCCTCTATATCCTCTATACATGATACACATAGTAGTGCTGCAAGCTACGGCTGAAGAACATGCATCGTTAATTTCGAAAACTCAAAGCTCTTTACATACGCAGACTATCGGAAAAAGATTATACAAAAGATTAAGTGTTTTTACAAAATAATTATTCATATACATTGGCTAAATCCATAGAATTATCAAAGTTATCTCAACTTTAAGTTACAGTACAAAGAAAAATAAATTATCTCAACACAGTCAGGGGCAGACCAAGAAAATTAGTAAATATGGGGCACAAAATATAAGAAAGTATTAATATAAAGTTATATAAACAATAAACATGGGACACATAATGCAATAACACATTTAATAAAGGATATTAACATAAATTTTAAACAAAATTAAAAAAAAAAAAAAAAATTGGGGGCACATGCCACACCTTAGCCTCACCTGCATCCGCCCCTGAACACAGTACATACCAACCGCACTGCTTCATGTCCCAAAAAACACGGGAAAATATTAGTGTAAATTTTTTTTTAAAAAAAAAAGAAAAAGAAAATTTTCTAAAATAATTCTCTTTTAGTTCTTTTTGTTAACAACCCTTTTTAGTTTATTTTCACAAGAAAAGTATTCACGGAAAAAATTTGACCACAAAAAAAAGTTTTCAAGAAAAAAAACGATCAAAATAAGTTTTATTAAAGAATAGATATACATTTAAATGTCTAGGGTTAACTAATTATTTTGGCTTTAGAGTTATGGGATGGAGTTTAAAATCTTAAAAATATATATATAAATTTTAAAAATAAAAATTTTCAAAACAGTTTTAAAAAGCATTTAGAATTTTTTTTTAAAAAAAATATTTTCAATATATATATATAAGTTCGAATTTGAAAAAATATAATTGGAAACTATAACAAAAAATTTTAAATTTTTATTTATATATCTACAAAATAATAGGTAAAAAGATTTTTGCCTATTTAATAAAATATTTTTTGATTATTTTTTTAAGAGGTTCTTTTAGCGACAAAAACTTACAAATAGATAATTGCCTATCAAAATATCAGTTTTCAAGAAAACAATCAGACTAATAACTCCAAACACTGAATAACCATTACACGATCACTTCGATGCTTTGTCCATTTTATAAGTACTAGTATTACTATTATATTCTAAGAGTCATCTTATTCATTTTTAAAATCTAACGACAGAAGGGTTTGGTTATTGTTTAAATATCCGAACATGCAAAAGCCTGAAACCTTATATAAAAAGTAGTATATAACAATTCCAACTACACGTGCCAGTGATTCGATTTACAACTGAGTCTATACTTGTTCAATAATTCGCAGGTTAAACATTTCTTATCAAGAACTAGTTGAACTGTTCTCTTTTTACAGATGTGATCCTATAAACATTGGAGCGTACCTCTATAGTTAGCATATAACAGAGAGATTACTCAAGCAGATAGGATCTTTAGTATATGCACAAATAAAATCTTCGAAACCACACTTCAGAATGAATCTAAAAGCTTCCAAGAAGAACTATGTGCAAAGTCGAGAACAATATGTTAAGATTAAAACAAAGAGGAAAGGTGCTCAGGATTTGAATGAATGGTTGGGAAGCATTTATCCTCAATAAATATTTCAGATTAACGAGATTACATAAACCCATCATCACTGCACAATGATTCGACCAACAATGAATCTATGTTCAGTCTCCATAACTTCGCAAAAGAAGTATTATTAATTTCTGGAGAGGGAGGTCGTGCCCAAGAGAGCATGGTGAATGCCAAGTTGATTATTAAATTAGATTATACTTTTAAGAAAAAAAAACTGAAGAAAGAACTTAATTACATAATTACAGCCTGATCAGTGTAGACTCAGTAGAGACAGCCTTAGATCCCCAATCTCCAGTCTTGTCTTTAATGAATCAGAGAATCGTAACCTTGGCTGCCTCCAGTACTCAATAATGACATTAGTTCGATTTAATGTTAGATATTGCTAAGTTTATATTGATGGAAAAACGATTTTTTCTTCTGCTTTTTGCCTCCACCTGGCAGCCCAGTTTAGGGGGTAACATGTTTCATCTTCATTTATTTTTGAAAGTTGAAAACGTATAAAAGACGTTCCGGTTGAATATATAGCAATAAATACGGCTTACTTTTCAACTATATGCTGTAATCAAACTTTAAACGTCTATTGTCACCACTATGTACGTTTTAATAATTGTCCAGAAAAAATATGGACAAACCTATATCGCAACGCAAACTAGGGCTAGGTATCATTATTCGTTACTCGCCATAAACTTGCTACTTGACTCGTATCCGTCTTGAAAATTCAAGTATTCGATGTTGTCAAAACAAATAATAAATCGATAATTTTCATTACTTGCAAGACCAAATCAAGTATCAAATATCATTATTATTTTTAGTATTTAACTCATTATGCCTCGTTACTTGCCTCATTACTTGTTATTTGTTACATGATCTATTAATTACTTATTGATATTTGTCTTTTCTTTTACTTTCATTTAGGATTAGACATAAATACTCATTACTCTTCTTATACTTGGTAATGATTTCGTATCCATTTTGAGTTTTAGATACTCGTCGTCATCTAGTCAAGTATTACTTAGTAACAAGTATTAAAATTTTAGTTATATGACTTGTTATTACTTGTTACTTGTTTAGAGAACATTTTTTATTTGTCTTTTTATAATATGAACAAATATTTCGTTTAAAATAATTCACATTTTATTTTAAATAGAATAGACAAAACAAACTTTCATGTCTATTTATAATAGAGTATTATTTAGTAAGTAGTTCTTAAATATTCCAAAAAACTTCTAAATAATTTACAATACTCGTAAATAGTTCACAAATACTCGTAAATAATAGAGTAAGACAAGTAAATTGCAAGTAATTCATTTTTGATCAAGTATTCGAAATAGCAAGTACTCGTTTTAACAAGTCAAGTACAAGTCGGAAATTTTATTACTCGTACAAGGCAAGTCAAGTCGTAAGTACATACAAAATAGCAAGTACTCGCCTTGTGTCCAGCCCTAACGCAAACTACTCAATAAATTCTCTAAAGTTTTTTTTTTTGTAAATTCATAACTTTTCCAAAGAGAAAAATGACTATCAAATTCGTGGGAATAAACTTGTTAAAAGCAATTACCGTTACAACGTTCGGCGAAAATATTTTGGACAAATTTAGTTGTTGAACAGTTCTTGATAACTAGTTAAAATTTTAAAAATGTATAATCTTTTACACGTAAGACCAACATTTCTTGCTTGTAAACTAAGACTGTCCACGATAATAACTTTGAGTATAGTGCTCACGAGTCGCGACCATGTAGCGTCTGCTCGAAGCCTCCAAGACATATATTAATTTTGGGAAAACTCGAAACTCACAATCACACGTCGTGCTATTTTTTATGTTATCGCAAACTTGGTTATGAGAAGTAATATTACTCAAGCGGTGACCTTCTCTAGTCTTTACTTGTCATCAAAGTTCGAGGCTTCGAGCACATAACCTCTTAGTTTAAACTTTAACCTATGCACCAAAATCAAAGACATAATAAAATGTATACTAGTAGTATATAACTAATGGTGATAAAGCTTCCAACGTTTTGTTATTTTTAAGGGTGGCCCTTCTTTCCAAAATGAATCTTTGTCCTTAATTTTATTTAAACCGAGTGTCTTTCATTTCTTTTTGGATTATTCGTTCATATTTATAGATGAAGACTTTTTTTTTGAACTTAATAGATGAAGACTTTCATATGCAATAACGATATAATCACGTTTACTCATCCATTAACGATATTTCAAACTAAACAAAAGATCAACGATTGAAAAGATTATAAAGATGTGGAGGTGCCAAGGAGGGCCACAATCTAATGTCTGATTATGCCTCATTGTGGGCGGAATTATTTGTTTCATTTTAAAAAAGAAAATCGAAAAAAAAATCGAAGTTGCTGGCGAAGGCACGTTACTCAGTCCTCACTGTAAATGACAAGATTTACCAAATATTTTTTACCATTTTCATTAATATATTAAATATATTTTAACAAGAGAGGAAGTATAAAAAAAAAAAAAAAACAATAAAAAAACTCTTGCAGACGCCATCGCCGTAGATCTCACTCGCTCCGGTACGGACGGCGCGTGAGCGCAAGATCCGGCACCGGAGGCTCCTCCTCTTCTCTTGTCTCTTCGTTTTCCTTTGCATCACCGGTGTTCTCTTCACTCTCCCTGCCTTGTCGCCGCTCTGCTTCTGGAGGCCCGTCGTGTTCGTCTCTGCTGCTGGGGAGCTCCGGGTTCAGCGTGGTATGCCAGGTGGTTGGAGTCTAGACGCAGAGAGGGTGTGGTTTCGTCTGGTGATGTCGGATTTTAGGGTTTGGCAGGAAGCCCTTTGCTTCTTGTAGGGTCGATTGCGTGGAGGAGGTTCGGCTGTCTCATCTGTTCTGCTCCGGTTGGTAGCCTCCGTGCGGTGGTTGAGAGGCGTGTAGCAGCAAATCGTTGACTCTACCTTGGCGTCGTGGTTTGGCGTGTTGTCGTCGCTACTGCCTCAAGAACTCGGAGGTTCCCTTTAACACGAGCGATTGCTTCATTGTCGGTCGATTGTCGCCGTCTTGATCGTGATTGTCATGGATTTGGAGTGGTTATTATCCAGTTACCGGCTGTGTGAATAAGACGTTTCCGGGAAACCTTTATAGGCTTCGCCGTGGGGTGAAGGTGCGTATGAGGCGCGGGGAGAGCACACTCAAGGTCCAATGGAGAGACTTAGTTGGGATTGAAGGGTGTTTACAGCGACGGTTAAGGATTCTAACCTCTATCGATTCAGTTTATATGTTTGGTGATGTTAGGTAATGCGTCTAGTCTATCTAGCTGCTCCTCTCATTTTGTGTTAATTATTGATGAGTTCTATTTGGTAAGCTCGTCTTTGAGCAAAGTGGAGCACTCCTCTCTGAAGTTCGGTTTTACTCTCCGCCTCTCGACTTTTTTTCTTCGTGTCTTTGTTAGTTTTTTATGGGTTTGTGTTGTATCCATCTTTTGGCTCCGGGTGGTACATGTTACTTCGCCGGCTCATGGCTCTGGAAGGAATGTATTCCTTGCCGGCTCTGGTTTGTAAGAAATGGTGTTTTTGTGTTTAATATAATCTACAGATGACAAAAAAAAGAAGTATAAAAACAGAAACAAATATTTTCTCAACGAGGGAAGCAGATTGATTTCCATTCTGCCTTGGACGTAGTTAAAACGTATACAACTCACTTGGAAAATAAAAATGAATAAAAAGTAGCATTTACTCAAATAGTATTTTTACTGTTGAATAACACTTTAGGAAACATAGAACGTGACAGGTTGTTCATAAGAAAATGAATTGCATGGGGACGAACAGGTAAAGGAAGTAGATGAATATGTCGGTCAAAGGGCTAAGTGTAGTCATGATAAAAAAAAAAGTAATTTTTTTGTCATGAAAAAGTAATTTTTTTGTCATGAAAAAAGTAATGTTCAATACACTATCTTTTAACTCAATATATACAATTCTACTTTAACAAATTTTCACACAAACTAAAACTAAATATACTGCTAAATCTCTTACTCTTTGATTATATACTATTATATCTTTACAAAACATTTGCAGTTCTTATGATTATGTTGTATTTCATTTTTGAATAACACTTAACAAATTGTGTCACGTTCTAAATCTAAACCTAATTCTTTTAGGCTAGATATGTCATAGTATACTTATATCAAAGTATTATGATTATTTTCTTATAAAGCTAGCCAAATATTTTGGAGTCAATTGATACTATTGGAGTCACACAAAGGAAGAAAAATAAGAAAAGTAAACATATATCATTTTTGATATTCACTGACAAGAATGTGGCGGCCTGTATGTCAATATCAACTAAATCAAAAATGAAAATATTTCAAGAAAAAAAAAAGAAAAAAACAAGCAAATAAAAGGTAACAAAATATTTTATTTCTATATTTTACTTATTATGCTTACACCAAAAGATCCTATAAAATAGGATTAAAGAAACAGTGAATTCTGAACCTTTCACTTTAAATTTACTGACCCTTCTTTGCGTTCTCTTTCCACAAATCTCTCTGATTTACTAAAATCTTCAGAAGCCAGAAAACTTGAATAGGTCAAAGGGGAATGAGTATGGATGAATACATGGAGTTAAGACCAGTGAAGTACACGGAGCACAAGACAGTGATCAAGAAGTACACTAAAAAGTTACCAGTGGAGAACAAGAAAAAGATCAGTACTGGTCGTGACTCGGCTAGGTTGGTCCGCGTGTGCGTGATGGACCGTGACGCCACCGATTCATCGAGCGACGACGACGACGTGTTTTTGTTCCCGAGGAGAAGACGTGTCAAGAGACTGATCAACGAGATCAGAGTCGAGTCCAGCTCCTCCGGCGAAGTTTCCGATACCGGAAAAAGCCTCTCCGATGATCCTCCACTTAAGAAGCTCTCTGTTTCCGGCGAGAGGAAGTTCCGCGGCGTGAGGCGGCGGCCGTGGGGAAAATACGCGGCGGAGATTCGTGATCCCGAGCAACGCCGGAGGATCTGGCTCGGTACTTTCTCGACGGCCGAGGAAGCTGCCATGGTCTACGACAACGCGGCGATCAGGCTTCGTGGCCCTGATGCTCTCACCAACTTCACTGTACCGAAAGAGCCAGACAGCAACAACCTGTCGGTTTCTTTGACGTCGGAATCGATGGATGATTCTCATCATCTATCATCTCCGACATCGGTTCTCAACTACCAAATCTCCGAGCCAATGGATGAACCGGTCAAGCCGGTTAAACAAGAACTGATTGAACCGGAACCAATAAGTTGGCCCGTCGGAGATGATTCATTTCCATTGGACATTTCATTCCTAGACAAGTATTTCAATGAATCATTGCCAGACGTATCTATATTCGATCAGTACATGTCTCCTATTCAGTCATCGGACAATGATTTCTTCAACGGTCTGATGTTGTTAGATGACAACGTAGGAGGAGAAAACGATTATTCTGATATCAAAGAGATGGGAGGATCAGTGTTAAACGATCTGGATGAATCTTTGATTTCTGATCTTTTAGCTGTGTGATATTTTTACATAAGAAAAAAAAAACAAGCAAACATTGGTTGCAAATATAGCCTATGTGACTCAAATTTTGTCCGAAGTTTTTGAGTTTTGATAATGTTCTTTTTGTTGTGTTTCTTAGTGTTAAACGATTTTGTTGAGATGTAATTTAATGTTGGGTTGTCACTATGTATAACAATTTTGAGAGAAATATTGGGAATGAGTAGCTAATTATTTAATTAGTTGTTTTTGTTTGAGTAGTACGACGAACCTATTTCATTTTGTTATTTGTTTTTCTTTTGTATAAATAAGTTTAATTACGAAGCAAAACTGAAATTCTCTTTGTCGATGGATTCCAGCACGGGGACGCAAATCACGGCCATGGCCGGTGGAGCAAGTGGCTTTTGGGCCAGTCTCAGTCGGTCTTGTTTTTGCATTTTCTATGTTAATAAGTGTTTTGTGTTCTCATGTTGGCCCCTATGGAAAGAAATCAATATGGAGAAATTAATGGAAACTATCCTTTTCAAATATGAAATTTCTAAGAATAAATCTTTGACTACTATCTTTGCTCAACCAAATATGATTTTTAAGATCACCACATTGACTGATTCAAATCATTTCGATTTTAAATAATCCATCGCTTTCTAGTTTCTTATATATATTTTCAGTGAAAATAGAATAATGGTCAGTTGCTAACTTGCTACGAATCCACACTAAAAATGGCTTCCATTTAAATAATCCCAAGTATTTGACCGGATCTAACAAATTCCAGTTTCGTTCAATAATGAGAATTTCTTAAACCTTTAAAATTCAGATCATATAAATTTAGTTTAATTTTTGATACTTTTGTAATTGCTTCGTTGATTTGATATTTTATGTTTGCAATAAAATACACAGTATTAATTAAAAAAAATTAAATTGCTTTTTCAGTAAATCTTCTCCTTCCAAGTAATCAGTCTAGAAGTTTAAGCATTGTCCGCAAAATCAATATTAATGACAAAGTTCAATTATTTGAAAATGTTTACATTAACATATACAAATGATTCCTGTCCTTTATATATTACATTCCATTTCTATTTTCACGTACATTTTTAACATCTGAAATCATAACAAATGTCGAACATTAGATAAGAGAAGCAAAAAAGGACAAATAATTATGTCTCGACCATATAATAAAGTAATATTTACAGGGTAATGATATGATATGAATTGAGTATGAAACGTTGCATTCGTGTAATAATATCTCAATCGCCTATCCACATGTTGATATGCAGATACACATACCGTTATCATTATTATGTTTGAACTCATCCTACATACATATTTGTAGAATTTCAATGGTATATATATATTTATGAGTGCAAGTTATAACATAATTAAATGTCAAAAACCAAAAAACATGGAAACGTCTTCTGCAGAGGGAACCTAATAAGATTGTTTTCCAATAGATTACAAAATTTAATTTACAAAAAGGAGGGTGTGTTTCAAATAGAAAACATAATCTTAGATCTGCTGGGCGTGGAGGAGCCCTCTGGGCCGACCAGGTGATTGAGGTAAGTATTTTATAGTGCTTGAACCACCAGCTTAGAGGAGAGTCAATTTCAGAGCTTAATTGGTTCGAGTGATGCAACCTTACTGAAAACCGCTGTAGAAATCTTGACAGTGTTGGGTGCACATATCTTTTGACCAGGGAACGCAAATATTTGCGCAGAACAACCATGCATGAGAAGTTACTATTTTGATTATAATAGCAACGTTATCAGTAAGAAACCCTCTTAGGTTCTAAAAGAAAAAAAATATCAACATTATAACTAAATGATTCAATTTTTATTTTCTTAAATCAGTTGAAATTACAGTTAAATGACATCTGTTATTTGAGTTGTTTAGAGGTTCTTAAAAGATTTGATTTAAGAACTTTTTTTCACTCTCTTTTCTTTCGGAGAATATGTGATCATTCCACGGAAGGTATGATCAATGACCCATAACCACTTAGAAAGGAAACAACTTTTCACAAAGATGTAGGTTGACTCAAGGCTCAAGCACATTTTTGTTATGGTTAAGTGGTTAAAACTGTGATATATACATTGCAGCTTATTTAAATTATAACTTTTTAACATAGAGGGGTGAAGTAACAGAGATTTCGTTGGGAATTTTCAAGAGTTGACTAGGTGTTCTCCAATTAGAAAAATAAGAAACTGATTGAAATCCACTAATTTGGATACTAGTTTTTAAAAATACATGCAGTCAAAAATACAGAGGGGTGAATTAACAGAGACTTCGTTGGCAATTTCCAAGAGTTGACTAGGTGTTCTCCAATTAGAAAAATAAGAAACTGATTGAAATCCACTAAATTAGATACTATTTTTTAAAAATATATGCAGTCAAAAATATTGTAACATTTAGGTTTAGGATTAAATGATTATTGTTTAGGACTTAGTAATATAGGATATTGTTGTGCTTATAAGCTTCTATAAATAACTAAGAATTATTTTAAATGATTTATAAAGGGTAATTTTTATTTTTCATTATTATTGTAGGAATTTATGAAAAAATTATCATTTAAAGATAAATTTAAAAAGTAATATCAAATTTGAGGTAAAATTAGAATTCTTCCAAAAACGAAACTTCATTTCTAAGTAACCACAATTTTTTTTGATATTCTACGACTTAGTTTTGTTTCATTTACAAAAATAACATACAAGGTTACACTTTTTTCTCTATTCTTATTGAACATATTAACTGTTGTCAATCTAAGTAAAATTAAATCCGGGAACGTGTTCATATGGTGGTGACGTAGTGTGTAATGGCTGTGCATCTTCACTGTTTCCTCAGTGGTATGCAGCATTGTGTATAGTTACAAGAAATATATCTAAAAAATAGATGTTTTTTTACAAGAAATATATCTAATTCAGAACATCATGATTAATCAACTTAAGATGTTACTATTTTTTTTCTTTCTAAACATTTAATTATTTTCCAATATATCTACGCATATTTTCCCTCTGTTCCAAGAAAACATAAAGTTTTAGGATAGTATACAATTATTAAAAAATCTGTTTTTAATTAAAATATCATTAAAATATAAAAAATTATTTAACCAATTATAAAATAAATCTCAAAATATTATTAGTTACACAGTTTCTTTATAAAAGTAAAATCTTTTATTTTGAAATATCAATAATTTCTTTAAACATTATATATTTTAAAATGGAGGAATTATCAAACAACGTATTGGAACCCGCCTATTTTCTTTATTAATGTTTGTCGGTTGGTAGTTGATATAAAATTTACTTTTTTCGTTTCTTACAAAATACACACTGTTAAAAAATTATATAATAAATTAATATAATTTTATTTAATGTATGATTAATTAAACAAGAATTATTTTAATAAATAAATTTTAGTTATTTAAAAGGATAAAAAAAACAAATTAATGTATAAAATTGTTGAAAATATAGAATGATACTTTTTGAAAAAAAAAAGAAGAAGCAAACCTAAAGTGTAGCAATTTACAAAGCACGAATAAAAGAAAAGCAGGAGAATACTTTTAGAAAAATACAAACTGGGTCAATGTCGGAGAATAGTCGATGACACTATGACAGGACATCGTCAAAGAATTTTCAAGCACACAAAACAAAACACAGACTTTATTTTCGACACACGAAAACTTTTAATTCATCACAACACCTAAATAATATATGGACAAGAATGACGTTTAACACGTCGGTGCGTTCCGAGGAATTCGCACGTTTTCAATATTTATACTTGACATCGTGAGACCTAACGACAAGGTAGGCAAATATTTGTTTTTCGTTAAACTTGGAAAAGTCCAAACCATGTTCTAATATCCTCCTAATAACTCCGGAATCAATCGTTACTTAACTGCATGGTGTAACACATTTTTTTGGGTGTAAGACATTCTTTCTAGCTGGAAATTAAATAAAATCACGGCAAAGTCAACTTTATGTACTAAACAACCCAAAACACCGTTGGTAGGTATGTAATTTCTTTTGGGTATGCAAATATTTGATTTATACTATAATATTTGTATAGGATTTCATTGAACGAGTTTTTTTGTCATTTTCTCCTGTTTTTCCTTTGTTATTGACTGTACGTCTTTACGGTGCTAAATCTAAGAAACCTTTTTGGATCTTCAACAACGTGAAAATTTAAAAGTATCCAAAAAGTTTTTCTAACACTAAAAAACTTAAAAGAGTTTACAAGTGTATTCTTTATTATACGAAGGGGTTGTAGACAGTGGCAGATGTAGAAACACTTCTAGTTGGAGGCACAATGTTAAAAATAATGAAATAAATTCTAAGTGGGGGATACTCTACATGTTTTTTTACTAAACTATGAACAATTCAATCAAATTAATTCAGATTACTTAAGAAATTTTTAAAAACAGTTGGGGGCACGTGATTCCGTACCGTTAATGTCCGTCCGCCCCTGGTTGTAGACCGAGACTTGTATGTCCCTCTGGACCATGGATCAGAAATTAGTTTACTGATAAAAATCTTGAACTCCCTAAGAGGTTAGAGCTATTCGTTTTTTGATCAACTAAGTCTTTTGTTGCGGCTTGGTAAAAGATTTGCGACCTTTTTAACTTGATTGAGGAAGTTTAATTAGGTAGAGCCGTGGATTTTCATTTCGTTCCAAATGAATAGAAACCACGACTGGTGGTTATATATGTTGTTTGATTTAACATATATTATATGAAATATCGACTAAAGTTTCACGTTAGAATTTTAAACAAATAATATCTACTATATTAAGAATGTGTGATTTTGATTAGTATGAAACTTTTTGAGAGAAAATCCAAAAAAAAAAATCATTGTCCAAAAATAGATAATTTCATACTTACGGACAAAAATAAAATTGAACATATGCTTGAAACTCAACAATCTGCAAAAAAAAAAGAGAAAAAACAAAGCCGAGAAGTCTATAATCGATGCAAATGGGAAATATGTGGCATGGTCATTCAAAGATTTTGGATGTTCGGTTGTGTAAAAAGTTCTGTTGGTAAATATAAATGATTAAATCCGGGTCTATTAAAGATACAAATCTAACTTTCAGATGGAAGGTGCAATCCATGGATAGATCATCTTCCGGGTATTTAAATGGGTAGTAAACAATGGACTCATATCCGCGTGGTCACATATGGAACTAATAATCTCGTACTAGAGGAGAATCGATCCCTAACCTAGACCAACAGGGCAACTCCTCTTCTAATGGAAACCACTAGATCACCACAATGTGATTCTGTCGGTAAATATAACAGTACCAAATTTGTATTGAATTTCATTGAAAGCTAGAGATCAAGAGTTTGAGACTCCGGCGAAGTTGCAGAGATGTTAACGCTTTATCTCGCTTGTGATTTACCGGAGATGAAAGCTTCGTGCTTTATCGAGTCTTCTTTTACCGCTTGTGCTCTCCTCTTTGGATTCATTTGGTTGTTTGTTTCTTTTATCCTGATCATTCACTATAGATCTTACTGTTCACCGGTTCACTGGATCTGTAAAAGTGCGTCCGTTGCTTTTTTGGAATTTAATTAATGAAATTTTTTAAGAGTTTGAGAGCAAAATTGTTGAAATACCATCAAAATCTCAAATAAAAAATTTAGATAAATAATGTCTAATTTATAAAGAATACTTGGCATTTTAGGAAAAACGTAAAAAGAAATTCATGCATTAATGTCTCCGTAAATAGTATACGATCCCATCAGTGTACGATACTATAAATAATTGGATGTCTATCTCCTCTCTCTTCTTGATGTTGGCAGAACCCAATAGAAACAGATGCTATTATTTTTTGTGACGGATTTTTTTTAGAAACACCAATTGCCTATTTGAGTTGCACATTCACATTGCAAAATGCAACATTCATATACTTACCGCACGTAGTTTAATTTTAGCCACAAATCATTTTATTTTGGTCGTCTCAAGTTACTGCACTCTCTCTCTTTTCATCATATTGATTTACTTGCTTTCCTTTGAAACGCTTTGAGACTTGGACTGTAGCTGAATTATATATTTACATAGTTCAGGGCAGTGAATTTGTAGTGTAGAAGCAAGCCAGTGAGGAAGGGGGGTCTTCGTGGCAGGCTGCCAGGCTCACGTGTGGGTGTGTGTACAGTGTACCTATTTTGAAGAAGTTGTTGACCTAAATTGGGCCCAATATTAAGAGCCAGGATGTGATGTCTATTTTCTCTTTTCTTACACTTTGTTTTTCTCCATAGTTTGAAGTTTTTCTCCCCAAATGAACTTTTGTATTTAAAATATTTGGAATGAACTTTAACTAAACAAAACGATTATAGTTAGATTTAGAATAAAATTACATGATCACCAATGATGTATGTTTATTTCTTGTAGAAAACTTGTATCACAAATTATGTCACAACCAATGAAAAATATATTCGTTGGTATATACAATAATAGAAATCATGAAATACCAGTACAAAATATATTAATATAACTACGTTTTTAATCTTTTTGGAGAAGAGATGTATCAACAAATCACATTGAAACAACCAATGATAAATATTTTCGCTGGACAGGGCACAGATCGGATATTCAGGTTTTTGAAGTTATTTGTGATTTGTTTCGTATGTTACGGATATCTAATTTTTTGATTTTCTTTGTTTCAGAAATATGCGGATATCCGGAAAAACGGATATTCGGAAAATAAATAGATATTTTGCGGATATTTAAGAATACTTACGGATATCACATCCGTTTTGATTAATGTAAATAATCTTAAAAATTTGATACAATTTGTTTTGTAAAATATTTTTGGCATATGATATATAAAATAAAAAAATTAAAAGAAATAGTTAATCTACATATTTTGTAAGTTTTTAAATTTAATTAACAATTACAATAACTCAAAACTCAAGAAAAATGTTACAATTGTCAAAAAAAAATTCTTCTTTTTATGCAATACTTTTATAGAAGTAATAATGTGAATAGAATTTGTCAAATCATATATTAGAATAATAATTATATAATTTTAAACATTTAGAACTTGAAATATAATCAATATATACATATATTTATATATTACCGGATCGGAACGGATATCCACTTCCCAAAATTTTAATATTTGTGATTTGCTTCGATTTTAACGGATATTGATTTTTAATATTTGCTTTGCTTCGAAAGTTGACGGATATTCGGATCAGATCGAGTCGAAACAAATAACGAATCAAATCAAATTTAACGGATAAAATGTCCAGCCTAGTATAAACAATAGCATAAATCATGAAATAGTGTAAAGACGTAGTTATTACCAAATGTAGGCTAATGTTACGCAAATGGATTGGTTTTGTTAAGTTTTTTTGTTTGGGTTTGGTTAGAGAAACTTTTTACGTCATGTTTCTACTAAATTATAATATTATAGAGGTTAAAATAACAATGAGTCAGAATTATGTTTTTAGAGCAACGTCATTACTCAAGAAATTCTTGTAAAGTTATCTAAAAGTTTATATTAGTATTCTAATATTTTTTTATTAATATATATGTATTAAATGATTAAAATTTATTTATTTTAAACAAAGTGAATAATTAAGCAAATAACACATGAAAGAGGTATATCTAGTTGAGTTCTGAAAATTTATTTTTTGAGAAACTTTTTTTTTTGTCTTCAATTTTTTTTCTTATTATTGAGAAATCCACTCCTATCCTATGCAATCAAATATATTTTTTTGTCTACGATCATATCATCATTAATGCATTTGGATCCCACAAGAACAAAGCAATCCTAGTTTCTTACTTGACTGACTATTAAATTAATCTGTATTACCATTCAAAAACTTCATGAGTGTTAATTAATAATATATAGAGTAGCCACCTTGCGTATGTTTTGTTTATTCGTGCAACTCATATCAAGATTTAGCCCTTAAAAAAAAACTCATATCAAGATTTTTGCTGCATTATTTGATTTAACTTCAACCTGCCTGAACACAGTCTGAACCTATAACTTCGATCGTACCAACCACGAGTCATACCGCCAATTTTGTTAAACCATTCCGTCATAACCGCAACAACTACTCCAATTCTATAGGTAGCTTTAATTTTCCGAAAGACAAGCGACGACCAAACACCATAATTTCCTGGGGCCCCCAGATTGTCTCCTGACGAGTGACGACTATTTAATACTACAAAAGAAAAATGGATCTCACAGAGCCAACAACAAATAAATTCAAGAAATACAATGGCTCTTCCAAATTTAATAAAAATATTGCTTATATAACTAATAAAAGCCAAAGAATTTACCTTTTCAGATTTTAACAATATTTTTTGTTTTTAACGAACATTAAATATTTCATCTCAGTATTCAGTGAAAGCGAAATGACCCCGACGATTAGAACTCCTAGTAAGCTCTCTCTCTCTATCTCTCTCTCTCCACAATCATAACAAAAGAGAAAGATTTGCATTATTATCTTTCTCTGTCTCTGCTCTCTCTTTTATAATTCTCAAACATCTTTTTCAGTTTTTGCAAACCCCTTACTTCAGTTTCTCACATTTTCTTTTGCCACCTGCATTTATGGATTCAGTATACCGACTCCAGCGTCACAATTCTGATGGTTCATCTTTTATTAATCGCCATTATATAGATATTCCATTTGTGTTTCCTTTAATTAGCTTATATATGCATGATCTTTATTTGTAGCCGTCTTTGAGATATTAATTCGTGTTTAGTTGAATTGTATTTGATAAAATATAATTAATTCTATTTGTATTTATCCCTTAGCATTTACCAAATTTTGTAGCCTTAATTATTCACATAAATTTCCTCCTTTTTATAAAGAGAATCACTTTAAAATTTAATTTTGTTTCACAAAAATTGTTTCATATTTTCAATACAAATTTGTGAATAATAATCTAATTTTAACCTCTTCACTTTAATGTATTAATTAAAGTGAGTAATTTTGTTGATATATTAAAGAAAGATAAAAATAATTTTAATAATTTTCTTAGTTTGTTTGAAAAGTGTCAAAATAACATGTTTTATGAAATAGAAAACATGTAGGTACGACCAGCGTCAATCCAGGTTCACGTAGATAGTCACAAAAAAGCACATGAGATTATTACATTTGCGTAGTATAAGAGAATAATAAAAGTGAAGAAAGTGTGTTCGATGAATGCAGAAGTGTGTAGTGTGGAGTGGAAGTTCATCAATATGAGCCAACAAGAGGAAGATCTCATCTTAAGAATGCACAAACTCGTCGGCGATAGGTATATACTACCTTCTTTTCTTTCTCTCTTTTTTTTTCAAACTTTCTTTTCTTTCTCTTCCAAGATCATGTGTAATGACGTTACCACAAACACATGTAACATACAACCGTATGTTCCATCTCTTGGTTAAATAAATGTCATTATAACATTCCGAGTTGTGATATATGAAAAGGCTTTAGAGAATTGATTTGACTATCTATATCATCAAAGTGCACTTACCTTTTTCGGCACACATCCATTTAGAATTCCAGAGTTAAGTATTCGCGATAGCGTGCGAGTGAGGCTAAAGCATGGGGAAAGGTCATGTGGTGATTGTAAGTAAACAATAATTTCAAACCTTGGAAAAATTAACGGACCGACCGTAGGAACGAGATAAACCCATAATATATAGATACCATTAGCCGTGGATGGTCGGATTGTTATAGTCATCTCAATAATATATAGATACCATAGGTTACTTTTCTTAGAATGACAAAATTAGTTATCCGAACTACTGATTAGACTCCTTATCCTTCCAAATTACCCTTAATTTTAAATATGAAGATGAATGCGCATTACAGATATATATATATACATATATATATATATATATATATATATATATATAAATAGATAAATAGATATAGTTGATATAGTGAGGTTCAATAAGGATATAGTAAAGTTATATTACCAAAAAAGGATATAGTAAAATGTGTACACCATCAATAAGACATGAACTTTTACTCATTCCGTTTAAAATTAGAGCTTGACCCACGCACCTACGAAGATTTTTGATTTTTTACTTTTTATAGATTATTTAATGACATTTTAAACACATATGCTATTTAGATATTTTTAGGTTTCTACGAAACTACCCAGACCCAGAAGGCTTCGACTCAAACCCTGTCCGAAAATTGATAATATCTGAATGAATTTCAATTTTAAGACCCAAAAACCCAGTATCCAAAAATACTTATTTGTACTCGAATGGATACTTGGATGTTGTAATCAAATTTTTTAAAAAAATTGTTAACCGGTTTGAATTTTTTCACGAATAAAATAATTTTATTTAAAGTTATGAAATTATTATCGTTAACACATGAAATAAATGATGTTGAATTACTATATTAAATACAATTAATGAAGTAGTTAGAAAGATTAAAAAAGAAATATGTAATTATACACTTTAAAATAGATAATATATGCTTTTTACTTTGTAATAAATGATATCAAATTAATTAGAAAATACTATAAATGAATTGATTTGAATTAATTAAAAAGGAATGAAAATATGTAAGAAATAACTTAAAATAGGCAAGTATTATTTTGTACTTCAATTTTAGTAGAATAGATATGCAGAAACACGATTAATTAATTTCTTGATTTTTATAATTGACACACAGTTAATGATAATAAACTAATAAATAAAAACCTGCATTATTAAAATGGTAATATAATTAATGCATGTGATGTATTGTTATGGTCATATAATTAATGAATTTGTTAAATTAAATGAAAACGAAATGACAATTAATTCAATGATATTTGTACTTCAGTTTTAATAATATAGATGTATTTTTTTACAAAATTATACTATTTTTAATTGTTTCCTTTATTTTAATCAACTTAGTAAAATAATAAATACTATTGGGTTAGTCTTCCCCTCTTTATGTTTTAAAAATAAAAGTTTATATATATATTATTTTATAACAATCATTGTAAAATATATTATTTTTTGTTAATTTATTTCTTTTATTTCAAAATAAATCAATAGAATTATAATTCAATTTTAATAATTAAAAAGGTTAGAATACAACATTTAACTATTTTTAATCTATGTGGAAAACTTAAACAACATATAAACTGAAATGGATAGAGCATATAGTTATAAACTAGGTGGTTGCCCGCAATTTTGTGGGTATGAATAGTTTTTAAATTTTAATATAATATAACATTTTATGTTTTTTGACCTGCAGTAATATATTTTAATATCTTAAAACGAATGTGAATTTGGTAAATATTTTTTTAATAAATATTTTTATTTTATGATTTATATATTATTTAATTAAATTTTTACATCTTTTATAAAACAATATTTCATTAAATTATTTTACAATATTATCGTTAGAACATATATATATATATATAGAGAGAGAGAGTTTAATTGGTTTGTAGATCAAATTTTCCATCCATTAAAATTACTAAAATCCAAAGACATGAAGTCATGTGACAAATAGAACGACACTTGCAATTAAAGTATAAATACACAAAAATAATTGAGGAAAAACATAACTATATATATGTGAATTCTATTAATTTAATAAAAAATTGAAAATATAAAAAATTCATAAATTTAGGAATAGACTTTTATTCATAATATTCTTTGGATTGTTTATGACTAAAGAATTTTATAAATTATTTCTCAGAAGTTTAAAAATCCTTATAAATAGTTTCATAAATCCTAAAAAATGGTTTTATAACTCAAGAAAATAATTTTTTATCTATGATAAATAATTTATAAACTTAAAAAATGTTTCAAGAATTTTATAAAATATTTTTCTAAATTGTTATCAATGATTTTTAATTTGAAATAACTTACAAACCTGCTAACCTTCATAAAAAATTTCTAAACTCCTGTATAAATGATGAGAAATTCTTCTTTATAACATTTTTATAGATATTAATATATTGATTTATAAACTCTTATTACTTATACAATAATCATTATTGATGATTTAAAACCTTAAAAGTGATTACCAAATATTTATATAATTATAAACTATTATATATCTTTTATAAACCATTAGAAATGAATCAATATGACTTTAAATTGTTTTACAAAATATATATTAATCATCACATATGATTTGAAAATAATTTAAATAATTTATAAACTCGTTATATGATTCATAATAGTTATTATAATATGTTTTATTAAAAATTTGTTTTATATATGTATATTATAACTTATATAGGAAAACAAAGTTTTTTACTACTGTTTATAATAGAAATATAAAGCTAGTATATTAGTTTTATTAACTACTTTTTAAGAACATACTTCATATAATTTATAAATGGACTATTAGTGAAGAAAAATAAATAATGAAGAATTATATAGAATTTTCATAATTGCTACCATTGGATACTATACATGATTATGCATAAAATTATATTAATTGTTTGGCAGCTAATATTATTTGGTTATGTGATTGCCTTTTTAGATTTGATTAAAATAAATAAAAACTAAAAATCATTTACCAATAAAATTAGGAGGATTTTTTTTCAAACTACTTGTATGAGTGACACATCAGCAGAAGTCACTTTGGTGACTTTTCAATTAATATATAGGAGGATCATACATGTAGTTATTTTTACATGTTTGATGGATAAGAAGTTTTAAAAAAAAAATAATAGGTGGGAACTAATAGCAGGAAGAGTACCGGGAAGAAAGGCGGTGGAGATAGAGAGATACTGGATCATGAGAAACAACACACACTTCTTCCTTTCATCTTCCAAATCTTAACCTTATGCTTGTTATGCCTTCATGTTTACTTTTATTAAGTGCTCTGTTTTTTTATTTTCCAAAACATTAAATATAGTTTGGAAAATGGTGAGACATAAGTATGGTGTTGTGATAAGAATATAGACAAGTTTTCTAGAGGAAGACCTTGCAAATCAAAACACACCTCTATCTGTCTTCTTGTTTTTGCAACGTCAAAAGGACAAATAGCAGCAGCAGCAATACTTCCAGCTACAAAACCAGCATAAAAGTTTGCACCGAGAATACCTAGAGCGTTTGTATCGTTCCGACAATTCCAAGAAGCCTCTTTCTCATCTGCAACAAAAGGAGTAGGTTTGTTGGTTTACAACCACCTCTTCGCATCGTAAAAAGTTTAAAACATGTCAAATAGCTTACTGGCTCGAGCCTCGAAGGTCGCCCAGCAGATTGCTGAGAATGGAGGAAAGCTGTGCACCCATGCCTCTCCAGAGAACACGACACATGATAGTTGTACATTGTCACAGTGAACATTTACAACAAAGACTCAATAAATTTCGTTTTATTCTCCACATGCGATGAATGTCAGTTGCCATCACCAATGAGGAGATATACATAAGAGAGGGCAAACATGAATGGGTTATATATAGATATGCGTTTAAATTGGCAAACATGAGTTCAGAATGCTAATATTGGCTTGATGAGAAGAATAAAGAAGCAAACCTACAACTATTTTCAAGGTTATTTACTGTCCTGACTTCAGAGACTCCAACTTCTAATTGATAAAACTGAACAGGTGGATTTTATTTGTATGTGGTTGGGCATACACATCCAACAGTTCTCCCAATTAAAAGCTGACACATGGCAGCGCATACCGCTTTTTTTTTTTAACAATTTGAATAATTTCAACTTATTTGAATCCATGATAATTGTCATTCCAAATTCAACATCTTCCCTGCATCAGTTTCAAGAATTAAATCAATGATTCAACTATTCCATTGTTGATGGTCTTATAGGCCAAGAATGTTATTGAAGTAGGCATTTAATAGTGCGTGAACCACCAGCTTAGAGGAGAGTCTATGTCAGAGCTTAATTCGTTTGAGTGATGCAACCGTACCACTGTTGAAATGTCGACAGAAATATATAGTGTTGTGAGATCGCAGTTGGTACATATCTTTTGACCAGTAAACACGCAAATTTTTGCGTTGAACAACCACACATGAAAAGTTACTATTTTGATTGAAATCATATATAAAAGTCTAACTCGCAAAACAAATTGTTTAAAAGCACAACACCAAATTATTAATCAGAAATGGTATTCATTGGGAAAATAGTCCTTTTCTTTTGGAGAATATGTGATAATTCCACGGAAGGTATGATAATGGCCCATAGCCACCTACAAGGAAAAAAATTTATTTTCACAAACATGTAGGTTGACTAAGGCACATTTTGTTTTAGCTAATTGTGGTGTATATAATATAAATCGCAAGTTAATTAGATCATAACTTTTTCTAAAGAGCAGCATACGTGAAGAGTTGTTAATAGGGTTGAAGTAACAGAGACCTTGTTGGGGGATTGCAAGAGTTGACTAGTACTCAATATTGGTTCTTCTTCCAACTACAAAAATCAATCTCCATTTCTAAGTGGCCGCATAAAAAGGTTTAATCTAGAAATTAGTTTTTGTTTAATTTACAAATTTAACATACAACTCTTACACATTTCGTTCCTTTTCATTAATCTAAATAGAATCAAATTCGGGAACGTGTTCACACTGGTAATGTATAATGGTTCTAAGCTTTCATTTTATCCTTAGTGGTTTGCAGCACTGTATGTAGTTATGAAAAATCAAGTTCAGAAAACATCATTTTTTTAATGTTACTGACTGCGATGTGTTACTATTTTTTTCCTAAACGTTAATTACGTTCCAATTTATCTATGCATATATCGAACAAGGTAGTGGAAGTTGCCTATTTCCTTTAATTATTAACATTTGCCGGTTGGCATTGATATAAATTTTATAAAGCACGAATAAGAAAAGTAAGAGAAACCCTTTAGAAAAAAAAAAAAAACAAAATGGGTCAAGATCTTAGAGTAGTCGATGAAATAACATCGTCAAAGAATTTTCAAGTGGACAAAACACCGACTTTATTTTTTGACAAATGTAGACTTTTAATTCATCGCTAATGTAAAAATTACTGGACAACAATGACGTTTAACACGTCGTTGCTTTACAATGAAGAAATCAGTATATCACCGTTTCAATATTCATATTTGACATCGTGAGACCTAACTAGATGGTAGTCAAATATTTTATGTTTTTGTGTAAGATATCGTCGAACCAGTCTTCATTTTCTCCTGTTTTTTCCTTTGTTCCCATTGACTGTCTTTACGGTGTTGATGAAATTTTAGAAACCTTTTGGGATCTCTAACAATACGTCATTTAAAAAAATTAAAATAGTTTTTAAACAAAAAGAAAACACCAAAGTTTACAACCAATTTGATTTGCCTATATTTCACGAAGAGGTTGTATAGCGAATATTAGTAAACTTTTTGGTATTTTTAATTTGTTATGTGTTTTACGAATATCTAATTTTCCGATCTGTTTTGATTAAAAAATATGCATATTCAATCAAAAAAATTACGAATATTTACAAATTACATAGATATTCCATTTTGTGCCTTCTTTGATTAGCTTATATATGCATGATGCATGCAATTTACCTGTACCCGTCTGTGAGAAATAATTCTTCCACCTGCATTTATGGATTCGACGTACCAACACCAGCGTCACAACTCTGATGGTCCATCTTTTACTAAATTACATAGATATTCCATTTTGTGCCTTCTTTGATTAGCTTATATATGCATGATGCATGCTATTTACCTGTACCCGTCTGTGAGAAATAAATCATGCATGTTTTTTACATCGAAAAATCATTCAATTATCCAATTAGGAAGTGGTCTAGATAACCAGATCAGAGTAGTATGTTCGACAAATATATATAGCCCTTATTGTATTGGAGATTCAAGTATATGGTCAAAAACGTACATGTATTATTTAATTATGTTGTGATTATTGTAAAGATAAAAATAAAAGTGAAGAAGTGTTTGATGAATGCAGAAGTGTGTAGTGTGGAAAACGCTTTCAATCGCCCCCTCAACGTCAAGACCCCATAGGAAAACTTACCTATCTCTGTGGTTTGAGCATTTGATCAAAGCTAACTACCTTCCTCTAAGTCTAATTTTCTTATGTCACATGGTTTTTGTATCCTTCTTGCCTTGTATCGTGTATCATCTTTCTCTCCTCTTTTCTTTACCCTGTTTTGTAAAGGTACTTTGAGGAGAAAGAAGTAAGAATAAATCAGTATTAAAAAAAGTGTGTAGTGTGGAGTGGAAACTCATAAATATGAGCGAACAAGAGGAAGATCTCATCTTAAGAATGTACAGACTCGTCGGCGATAGGTATATTTCTTTCCTTCTTTTCTTTCTCATGTATAATGACTTTACCACAACACATGTGACATACGCCCATATGTTCCTCCTCTTAATTAATTCAGTGTTATCTTAATAATATATCGATCTATTGTTGAGATTCACTCTTGCTTTCAGTTTTGTTCTTTAGTTTTGTCTCCTCACTCTTCTCAACTTGTACTCTGTTTTACTCTCTCTTTTCTCTGTTTTTGTTTATGTGACTTTGTTTTACCAAACTGATTTTTCATTCATTCTTACATACTCTTTCTTACAAACGATGACACTGTCTTTATATTAGACTTCTTGCTGACACTTACCATACTTCCTTGGTCATTTAAACCTATTCCATACTTCTAGTCTTAGACTAATCTTACACTCCAAAGCTTGACTATTCTAACAACTCTTACCAACTCTCTTAGCAACTGACTTAGTTATATTACTTACCAACTAAATCTTAACTTAACTACTCACTCCTTAACTACTAGTTACATAACTAGTTTCCTTGTTGACTTTGACCTTGACTATTCTTCTTCTTCCTTCCTTCCTTCCTTCCGTTTCTTGTCTTTCTCTTCTTCGATTGTTTCTTGTGCTTCAGCTTCTTCTTCATCTCACTGTCTTCACTCTTTTCATTTGCAAGTTTTACTCGAGGAATCATTTCTCAACACTCCCTCTTGATTCCTTGAGTTGTTGCCTCGGTTCCAACTCGAGTTTTAAGGTTAGTTACCTTAGTAGCTTCTTTGTTTGTTCGTTGTTTGTTGGAGGAGGACTCATCAACACACTTGCATAGCTCCTTGGCATGTTCAACTTTTCTGTTTTACTTGCACTTTGAATCTTGACAGATTTGGTTTCTTCTCCAACTTTGATTTTTCAGCTCCCTCTTGAACTGATATCACATTGCTTCCTGCAACTTTTGCCTCGATGTAAGAACCTTTGTTGGCGTCGCAGTGGCGTTCCTTCTTTATCATTGGTGGTTGGCTTGCCACATACACGTAACTCACTTGTTCCTTCCCATTTGGTATTTGAATCTTTTGCATTGGTGGGCAGTTCCTATCATACGTGTCCATTTTCTTGAAACTTCCAAAGTTAAATCCTTTGTGCTTTGGCTCTTGATCCATCTTTTCTTTTCCATGAGACTTTTCTTCATTCCTTCCTTTCTCTTTCTTTGAGTGTTGATCAGCTGATCTGCCAATCTGTTTTTGCTCCCTCTCTTTCTCAAGCATGATTTCTTTTCTTTGGTTGGTGTCCTCTTTGATCACCAATTTCTTCATTCTCATTCCTTGAACCACTTCTTTGATCTTCTTCATCTCAGTCTTGTCTTTGTTAGACTCTGTTTTTCTCTGCCTTTCATCATTGACAGCTCCTCCAATCTTCCATGATTGTAGTTTTGATAATTCAGCGTACCCAGCTCCTTCGATACATCGTCCTCACTTGCCATTGATTCAAGAGCCTTTGATTCAGTAGTTGTGGTTGGTCGTTTGCTTATCTCCAGTGAAGATAGAAGCTTTTCTTAACCATTCCAATATCAGCTATCTTTCTTCTTGATTTGTCATGGATGATACACCTTCTATCCTTGAAGGTAACACCATAGCCGTTTTCAACCATCTGAGAAACGCTTAGTAGGTTCTTGGCTATGTTGGGGACTAGGAAGACATTTCTCATGATTCGCCGCCTTTCTTTGTCTCCACCTCGATATCTCCTTTTCCTTTAGTTATTATCACAGTTCCATCACCAACACGGTTGGAACATTGACCCATGAGTTGATTACGGTGAACAGATTCTCGTTAGAGGTCATATGATTTGTGCAACCACTATCGATGAGCCACATGTTTTCTTCAGTGGTTCTTTGTCTTCTTGCCTTGCTGAGAACATCTGGTACTCCTCTTCTTCTTCATCACCATCTTCTTCTTGATTTGCTTGAGCTTGTTCAGGTCTCTTGCTCCTGCGATCTCTTGACAAATGACCGGTTTTGCCACAACTGAAACAAGTTCTCATGTCTCTGTTTCTGTTGGCATCAAACTGGTTTCTTCCATGCTTGAAGAAGCATACATCTTCATTGTGATTATCCTTTTACAAGAACCACACCACCTCTTCTCTTTGTAACTTGTCGACTTGAGTTTGCTCTCTTTTTCTTCCATCTTCATATTTCGAACCGAGCATGGAATGCTCCTTCGAATCTTCTTCTTCTTCTTCAGGAAAGAACTTTTCTCATGTGCTTCTAAAGATCCAATCAGTTCAGCATATGTGACTGTTCGAGATCTTTAGTTTCTTCCATCAATGAAGACAGAGGTGCGTAGCTCTTTGGCATCGAGGCTAGCATCTTCACCACCATATCAGTTGGATCTTCCTTCTCCTAGAGCTCTCATTTGATTAGCTACAGCTTGAATCTGTCGAGTAAGCCTTCACCCTCTCCTTCTTTCATCTTCGGTTTTCAAAATCTCTTCTTAAGGACTGCAGTCTTACCATCTTCACTTTTCATTTCCTTGGTATGAATGCTCCAAGAGATCCAGGCTTGTTTAGCTGTTGTTGCTGAGAGAATCTTGTCAAAGATTACATCTGCTACAGCATGTTGAATGATTTGTAGAGCTGATGTATCTTTGGCTTTGAGTGCTTTCAGATTTCCCATCGTCTTTGCATGGTCTCCTCACGGTGTCTCAAATGTTTCGCAGTCTTTGTTGGAGGATCTGAACTCCATCTTTCACCACCTCCCATAGTTCTTTGTTCATCGAGTTGTGCATCCTTGCCGCCCGAACTTCGTAGTTCGACCATCGAACACAGCCACCGGTTGAGATGATTGCGGGTTAATCGCCATTCCTTTCTTCTTCTTTTAACTCTGCTTCTTCTTGTATTTTTCTTGAACAGGCTCCACGATCAAGTGAGCTCTGATACCATGTTGAGATTCACTCTTGCTTTCAGTTTTGTTCTTTAGTTTTGTCTCCTCACTCTTCTCAACTTGTACTCTGTTTTACTCTCTCTTTTCTCTGTTTTGTTTATGTGACTTTGTTTTACCAAACTGATTTTTCATTCATTCTTACATACTCTTTCTTACAAACGATGACACTGTCTTTATATTAGACTTCTTGCTGACACTTACCATACTTCCTTGGTCATTTAAACCTATTCCATACTTCTAGTCTTAGACTAATCTTACACTCCAAAGCTTGACTATTCTAACAACTCTTACCAACTCTCTTAGCAACTGACTTAGTTATATTACTTACCAACTAAATCTTAACTTAACTACTCACTCCTTAACTACTAGTTACATAACTAGTTTCCTTGTTGACTTTGACCTTGACTATTCTTCTTCTTCCTTCCTTCCTTCCTTCACGTTTCTTGTCTTTCTCTTCTTCCTGATTGTTTCTTGTGCTTCACGCTTCTTCTTCATCTCACTGTCTTCACTCTTTTCATTTGCAAGTTTTACTCAAGGAATCATTTCTCAACATCTATAGGTCACTTTCCCTCGAATGACAAAAATTAGTTTTCGAACTACCGTTTAGCCTCCTTATCATTCCATTTACCCTAAATCTAGAAATATGAAAATGAAAGAGCCCAGAGTATTATATGTAAGTTCAAAAAAAAAAAAGAGAGTATTATATGTAGGTATATATATATATATATATATATATATATATATATATATAGTTGATATAGTGAGGTTCAGACGGATATAGTAAAATGTGTGTTCCATTGATATATAAATATGAAATTTTTACTCATTCCGTCTCAAAGTAAATGGTGTTTTAATTTTTTATTAATTCATTTATTTTATTCTTAATAAAATAATAAAAATGTGTTTAAAAATATTTGTTACTTTTTACGTTTTAAAACTAAATAGTCGCTCTAAATATCATTTTTAAATTTTTTGTTTCTAAATGAACTAATGAAATATTAAATATTATTGAATTTTAATAATTAAACAAGGATAAAATTAATAAAAAAAAATTAAAACTGTATAAACTGAGGTAGATAGATTAAATGTTTGGAAGGATAATAATAACAGGTGGGAAATAGTAGCTAGCAGGAAGAATACCGGGACGAGAGGCAGGGGAGATGAGGATGTTGGATCATGAGAAACAACATACACTTCTTCCTTCCATCTTCCACATCTTAACCTTCTTCTTCTTACGCCTACGTGTTTACTTTTTAAGTACTCGTTTTTATTTTCCAAAACATAAAACTAGATGAGGAAAAATGTGTGAGCTGATGCTTACTAGTGGCGTTGGCCTTTACTTAATCTCATCAAACTGAGGAAACGGAGTCAAGAAAGGTTTTCGGAGCGTTAATCCTGCTTAACAATACTTTCTGTTATTTCACATATATACACGCATAGATCACGACACAAATGTGCCTGAGCGTCACAAGGTTATTTCCCTTCTTGCCTGTGCTTTTACATGTCTGCCGTCTGATGAACCACCATGCAATAATGATGAGATCAAACGCTATGGTTTCTTTACTTTCTCCATAAGATCTTTTTTTTTTTTTTAACACATCTCCATAAGATCTTCTACAAACATTTTTTTGCTTCTTGGTTCAGAACTAGAATCTTTGTAAATATGATAAGCATTTTTCAGTGGTGCTTTTAAGAAAGATCATTAGCTATTTAGATCAATAAACATATGAACGTTTTCTTTTATCTAAGTGGTGCTTTTAAAAGAGAGATCATCCATTAATTCTCCCACTCTTCTTTCTGAGAGTTTCACTTCTAATTTATCACCAAACCGGATTAAACCACCGGTAAATTAATTAACTGAACAAAATTTCTTGGCTCAACCTCAAGAATAAACAAGTGTTGGTGGAGTAGGACTGAGCCTGTTTCACTTATTATGTTGAGTTGAAGAAGCTATAACCTAAAGCCGTATCCACATTCATAGGTGTAGGTGATTAGTTACATTGTTGGGTCATGATGAAGCGTATTGGCGATGCAGAACATACTTGACCACTTCGTAGAAGGAAACCACTATCCCAACCGATGGTCCTGCACGTGCCACCCTTGGACCCATTCCCGTGAACAATCCTCTCATCCCTCCATCCCTGCGTGTTTGTATATATATATATATATATTGTTATTTCTTTGTTTCAAATGCAAACACAGAGCTTATACTAAGCAAATAACTATGGAATCTTTCAAAATATACACATACATACCTCCAAACCTCTACGAGTGTCTGTCTTGTCGTCATCCTCATTGCCCTACAAGGGTCCTTCTGAATTCATGGAAAATGGTGAGACATAAGTATGGTGCTGTTATATAAGCACATAGACGTTGCAAATCAAAAACACACCTCTATCTGTCTTCTTGTTTTTGCCACGTCAAAAGGACAAGTAGTAGCAGCTGCAATACTTCCAGCTACAAAACCAGCGGAGAAGTTTGCGCCGAGGATACCTAGAGCGTTTGTATCGTTTCCCACGATTCCAAGAAGCCTCCTCCTCATCTGCAACCAAGTAGAAAGTAAAACCAATTCACTTATGTTGCCTTGCAAACGTCTCTCTGCACAGTAAAATGTTTAAAACATGTCAAACAACTTACTGGCTCGAGAGTTGCCCAGCAGATTGCTGAGAATGGAACATCACGGGCAAGCTGTGCACCCAAGCCTCTCCAGAGAACACGATAGTTGTGCACTGTCACAGAGAACATGTATAACAACGACTCAGTAACTAACTAAGAACATGGCTTTTCGTGTCAATCTCCACTTGCATCTCAGTGTTGCAATAATCAATGAAGAGATATGGATAAGAGAGGGCAAACATGAATCGATTATATATGCGTTTAAAATTGGGAAACGTGAGTTTAGAATGTCAAATTATTCAATGGCATGAGAAGCAGAATAAAGAAGCAACTTACAACTATTTTCGAGGTTATTTGCTGTTCTGACTTCAGAGACTACACCAACCAGTGTTTTAAAAACTCCCGGAGGCTTCATACCGACTTTCGCTTCTTTGAATGCCTAGTTAGAAGATGAAAGTAAAAAATAAAATGAATAGCAAGTCTCAAAAGAAGGTACTCAATTGAGATTGCAGAAGCATATGCAGACACAGATTATACCTGCATACGGGTTCTTGCAAGTTCAATAGGGTAGCAAACTGTACAAGCTAAGGATCTTGCCAATGCCCCTGCCACAAGAGGCACAAACATTGTCGTGGCAGGCGCACTCTCCCGAGATAACTCTTCCAACTTATTGCGAAACATATCATAGAACGGGAGATAAATCCCAACCTGTGCAGAAACTTGACGTGTTCACTGACCCATAGTGTATATCCAAATAAAAAAAATGAATATAAGAGAGCATACCATAGGCACAGCTAGTGCGAGACCAGCATTAGTCCCTCTCCACAGGCGTCCCATACCCTCCTGTATCAGTGATTGCGTTAGCGAAAAGAGACATAGGGAATGATTCTATTTCTAGCTAATAAGCGGCACACTCACCTGACGAATGATCTTGGTGAAGACATCAAACGTTCCCTTGTACTGAAAACAATCAGGCGGGCAAATAGAGACAGTACCCTGAACACCAGCGCGTGCACACGAAGGAGAACATCTCAAGTCTGCAAACATCTAAAACCCATAAAGAAAAACGATTACATTTAAATATCAAAAGCATTTCTCCTTTAAAACAACTCTGAAGAATTTTCAGACGCAAATACCATGTTTGGTCCAAAGAACGCCATGCGACCAATGTCGTAACTGAGAGGGTGAGAGTAAGAAACTCCAGCTGCTTGAGCTTGCAATCGAGTCTGACGACGACAAAATCACACAACAGAAACAGAGTAAAAAGCATGTAACTTTCCGGCGGGTTTTAGTAACTAACTAACAAACATCAAAACAAAAAGAACCAACCTTGACAACGTCGAGAGGATTTAGAATAACGGCGGACAAAAACGCAGCTCCGGCGGCGGAGAAAACTCTTTCCGTCAGACCTAGCTTATCCTCCGACGGAGCCTTCTCCAGCTGAGGCAGGGAAACTGTTTGCGGGACGAGGCTTTGAAACCCAGTGGTCGAGTCTACGATCGGAAAGTCGAGGACTTTTGTTTCCGCCGGGGACGACGAGGGGATCTCTGAAGCAACCCAGAGATTCTCTGCCTCGACCATTTTGAGCTTCTTCTGAATCTACCGTCGGAAAGAGATTAAATTTCTAAGACCTTTGATCGATTGAGTTTCAGGGATTGAGAAGATGAGCGAGGAAAAAAGGTTTGATTTTTTTTCCCAGATTCCTTGGAGAAGAGGAAACAAGAGGAGAGAGAGAGAGAATAGGGCAAACCAAAACCACATAGAACACTTCTAAAACCCTAAGCTTTTAAACGCGGCGTTTTGGAAGTTTCTATAGATTACTTAACCGTAATCGAACCGAACAAACCGGTTAGTTGACTTCCGATTTGGTTAACGAGACTTGTGTGAATGCTGTGGAGATGTAATAATGGTTTAGTATGAGATAATTGTGTCTTCATTTCGTCAATAAGAACGGGTCCTAGACTCTTACGATGAGTCTGACGCAAGGTAAGCCATTGAACTAGAGAATTTTCGATTTTGTAGGGGCTCCACAATGTATATATATGTCTTTTGCTATGCTTCTAGAAAAAAATATATTTGGTGGTCAAGAGGTCTAAAGAGTGGCTGGCAACCCACGTGTCAACAAGTCCACCAAATATGCTCCTTACATATGCCACCACCATACATTTATAAGAGAGGTGGTTTAAATAGGGGAAGATGACACAAGGTAACGTGTGGAGGAGGGCTTCCTTAAACTGGCCATCTCCAGTTATTCAATTCCACGTGAGCAGGGATGCCTCAGTAATGCCTGTTAAAGATAATAACTTAGCACAAGCGTTAGATGGTGACAGTGTTTGGCTAGAATCCCATATTTTCAAAATGTTGCGTCTTTGTAGTTTGCTCATTCACAATCATTCATCAAAAAATCAAAGAGCTACTTACGTCAACTGTTAATATATACGGTCAAACTATAGAAAGGAACATCAAACAGCTTATAAGTCGAGAATTTAAGAAAAAGAGCTTGAAAAGATCTAACATAGATAAGCATATCACTCGAGTAACCCCTACCGCAACTTGTTTTCCTTCCTAATCCTTACTCAGGCTTATTCAGACAAACCCTTATTTACAAAAACCAAAGAGGTGGGTGGGCTTATATTTTCGAATACATTGCATCAAAATGTTCTTCTTGCTCGTCTTCAGGTACCTAAACTAAGGAATCCTCATTTCTGCATCTCCTCTGTTTTTGCAAACCTTCCACGGATCCTCGGTTGACTGTCTGCAAGAGCCTTCCTGCAAGCATACTGCAACCATACACACAGCAAAACCAATTCAGAACTCAGAGCTCCCAACAAAACAATACTTTGAGATACCTTATATAACCCTAAGCCATATATTAGGTCTTTACCTTGATTTTACGCCCAAAATTCCTCCTGCTCTTCTTGTCCCTGTATCGAGAAAGCTTCTCACGACGGTCCTCAGAGGTGCAGCTTACAATTATTCGATCCAGTTGAGACTGAACCAGACCAGTGTTTCTAGTCCCCAGTGCCTGTCATAAAGGAAAACATCCATAGTGAACTAAGTAACTAACCATATAGATGAGATCTTTATATCATTTGAGCCTGTGAAAGGTCACTCTCAGTTATCAATAGTTCCACAAGAGAGCACAGCTCCACAATCTTGTAAACACTCGTATAGATTGAGTTGACCAAAAAAAAAACTTTGGTTCAAACCTGTATATCGCTTTCGCTAAAGGCTCTTCTCATTCCATTATCCACCGGAGGGAAGAGTCTCCGAATCACCGCATCCTCGTGCTGTGGCATATCCATTGATCTCAGGTTCCCCGAGCTCACGCTCTTAGGAACTGGGACATCAGAAACAACGACACCACTACTCTTCACAGCACTGTCCATTTCCGCCACTAAAGAGACGTTCTTGGTGTCTACTACATCAGATAGCAGCGGAGACTCCATGGCTGATTTCACCAAGAGGTCCTGTTCACAGTCGTAGAAAGCCTTTTCTATAAGCTGCTGGTCACTCTGCAACGAACCGAGATCGCTGAGTTCAACAATCTCTTGAGAGAGGGGGTCAACGGCTAGCATTGGCTCTTCAATAATGATCGGCTCAGGGGCTTTGAATAGGCCACTCTCTTCTCCGAAACCATACTCACATGCCTCAACAAGACTGATCTGCTTCACAATCATACAAAAAAGAAGATCAACACAGCATGAGCAATACAGAACAAGAGAGAACCAAGATCAGTAAAAAGAAACTCAGTGAGTTTTATTTGGCTTTTATGTACAAACACTCAACAGATCTCTTTGGGAGTGGATTCGTTCAAAAAAGAAAATTAAAAGGAAAGCAAATCTTACTTCTTTCTTACAGTCTAAGTGGAACATGATTGTACCAAAAAAAGACAGAAGTCATTTTGAACACGGAATCTGAACACACACAAAAGTTCGGTTGTCAATCGTGTAAGATACACGCTCTAACAGTTCTAAGTCCACAGCTTGTATAAAGAGAAAAAGGGCCATTCCCATTATCACAAACCCCTTATCAAAGGGAAGAATAAAGTTGAGTTCTTTCTATAAAGCATCAGCATAACAAAGACTAAAGTTTCAATCTTTACATCGGCCAAGCAAGACCCAACCTTTAGAAGACAAACCCAAATCGAATGCAATAAGACGAACCGTTTGATCAGAGAGCTTGTAGGGTTTAAAGAGGTCTTCGAACTGATGAATTTCTGGAGAACAACCCTGCATGAATCGGAACGCTGGCCCTGCATCTGCATACATTTTCTCCTATTTTGCTCTTTAATTAGAATCTGTTTCCTGCAAGTAGAAACGAGAATTGAGCAGAAGAAGAGAGAGTGTACAAAATCCTTAAAGAATGAAAAGTAGAGGCCAAGTGGGAAGCTTGGAGGAGATACCCTGAAGGAAAGTTCTGTCCTTTGGGGCCCCCCCTCTTCTTGCCTTTGTGATGTAGAGAGGCCGATCATAAATGTAGAGAGAAAGCAGCTTTATGCACACTAACTTACACATATGTTATGTTTATTAGATTTTTTCTTTTTTGAACACTTGTTATGTTTATTAGATAGTCTCCAAAAACACTAACTTTAAATATAAAGTTATTTGTTCTCCGGAAAAAGAATTTCAAATATGAAGTTACAATACTTAAAACTTCAAATTTGAAATTTCATATACTTTTTTTGTATTTTGATTCTTATAATTACATATTACATTTATGATTCTTAAATATTTTATTATTTATTATTTTAATCCGTAAATATTTATATCTCATAAAATATTTCAAAGTCGTTTTTAAAAATTTAAGTTTTACATATAAAATTAAATAAAAAAATCTAAAATAAGATTTAAAATGTTATCGAATAGTGTATTTTATGTAAAATTTTATATTTTAGTATAACATTTTGTTAATTAATATTACTTTAATATTTTTATAAATGTGCTGATTATTTATAAAAGTTTTTTAACTATAATTATTTATAAATTTTATGTATTTAAAATTAATTATGATAAATATAATGACCATAATATAAAATACAAATACTTTTGAAGTTAAATTTAAAGTTTCACTTTTTTGGAGAAGAACACCTTCAAACTTCAAATGAAATTTTACAAACTTCAAAATATAATATTTTTTTTATCGGAGATTCTCTTACTTAGATATTTTGGAGAGAAAAAGAATAAAAATGTAGTCCCTACTAACTTAATATGTACAACATTTCCAACTGATTTCTCTCTTAAAAATATAGATTTTTTTTTGGTAAAGTTTAAAAATATAGATGGCAAGTTATAACAAAATGGTTATTTGGATAAACTAATGTTGACATTAGCCAGGATGATGATTACTTTTGTAAAGTAAGCTTAACAAATCAATTAAGTCTTAACACTAGGGTTAGTATAGTTTATGTGACTTAAGACACTAGAGTAGACAGGCAGCACATGTTTAGTTAGTAGTATGGGTGCCACGTTGTTACTCCTCTCTCTTTGTTTAGTTGTTTATCGCGACAATTAAATTCTTTCATAGAATAGAATCTCTGGTTGTACTTTTTCAACCAAATTCATATAATCAATCAATTCTTTCATATGCTTCTTTGCCTCTATGGCCAGGAACTGAGGTCCCGTGATGTCTATCTTCTCTTATTCTTTTTTTTTTTAAATATGAGTATTGAGGAAATGACAAAACTGACATGTGAAAGTTTTCAGAATGGGTTTCGTACGATATGATTAGTAAACAAATTGTTTTAGTTAATGCTACTAACTCGGTTTCATAATCACATTATAATAGACTCCATGATCTACCTACCTTACATTCGTAACACGTTTTTCGCCGACAAAAAATATTTTAGACATTTAAAGCTAAACTATACACTCGCAGGAGGCTTATTGGGTCGCTTCCAAGCTCGAACACTCTCTTATGGATTGAGTCAAGAAAACAAAAACTTTATATTAATTTTAGCATGTTTTACAAAATGAGTTCTTGCATGGAAGTTGAGAGGATTTGTCATGAAGAAGAAGGATCGAAATATACAAGGGATGGTCTATTTGTCTCTATCTCAACTTGACAACTTGATGTCTTGATAGATCTACAATGTGATAAATGGTGTGATATAAATATTAACTAATACATGTGTGTCCTCTACCGTTGTTGTCTTTTTTGAATCATTGAGAACTATGGACATATAAGGACCACACCACCAGTTTACATCAAATCTTATTTACGCTAGAAACAACGTTAGGTTCTTCATAAGAATATTCCAGCCCACAAGCAAAATATCTCACCGGAGATTCTACCGTTTATTACACGTGAGATCTTTTGCCGTCACAGATTTGTCCTTACAGAAGAAAACATGATGATGAATTGTTGATAGACTTTGACAAAAAAAAATGTTTACATATGCATTAACAAACTAAACAATAAATTGTAATTTGAATAAGTAAATTTACAATAATAGTAATAACAAATAGGGGGTGTAGCTCATATGGTAGAGCGCTCGCTTCGCATGCGAGAGGCACGGGGTTCGATTCCCCGCACCTCCATTAAGTTTTTTGTTGTCATCCACTTATGAAGCAGTCCTAAAGAAAGTTAAGTTAATCTAAATTAATTATTCATCGTTATCCTTTTTCCATTTAGATCATTTCTCCAATCTGCATGTATGTAATGAATCTTAAGATTTGAGCACTGAACCTCAAGACTTCCAACAAATGACAAGTATAACTTAGATATCATCAAAACACAATTCATCCAAGAAATTTAGATACATACACAGAAGAACAATGCACACCAAATCATCATACAACTTCTCAAGGAGGAGAAAAAAAAAAGAAAGAATGATATCATGAAGATAGGTTTGGTATGCAGAGACCAGAATCTGGACTGTGCTGTTCTTTCCAGATTTTACCGGTGACTCTAAGTTTGAGCTCTTTCCTGTCACCGCCGGAGAAGAAGAGAGCCATGTTTCTCTGGATGATGAGACCGTCGTTGCTGTCTCTTACTTTCCTGTGGCTATCTCTGATGCTTCTTGGCGTTCCTTCCCATGTTAGCTTCCTCCCACTGCCTCCCACTTCTAAACTGTAGCTATAACTCCTTGCTTCTTCCTCGTCCCCCATGAATCTCAGGAACGCCATGTACACCGGACCCATCCCGAGCTGGAACGCCTCAAAATGTAGGCAGAAGTATTGCCCAAAGCACTGGAATACCTGAAACCAAAGACGAGGAACACAAGATGAGAAACTGTTACACTGAAGAGAATCATGTTTAAGGATGCTCACAGTAAGCATCCAAGTAGCGTTCTCCACTTCACGAGGATTGGACTTGACGTAGCGGTGGTTAAAAGAGGAGCCAGCGTGCATGTCAACTTTGTGATCATCCCTGAGATGAGTAACGAGGAAAGGAATGTCCCCCACGGTACCACACTCGGATCCAGCGTAAGGACAAGAGTACGGTCTGAAGTTACAGAGAGACTCGTGCTTCAGCTTGCTGTAGTAAGGAAAAATCTCAGGGCATCCGAGGTTGTAATACTTGCAAGGCAGCTCAAGTGACTCGGCTACTTTCTCGAGAGCCAAACATCTTATATCTCCGAGCTCTTGTCTACACGTGGGACACCGGTTATGCACTCTCACTTTACAAGTCGAGCATAACGTGTGTCCATTATGACACTACAACAACAACAACAATAAGAAGAAAAACGAGACTTTTTAGATTACCACATAAGCCTTGGCCTAATGCCATTTCAGTTACCATCAACAAAACGGTGTCGTATCATCAGCCTCCAAAGTAGTATCAGATCAAGAACAAGCAAAGATGATGGAATCAAAGAACAAAACTTTCACCTGATGGATAGGAGGGTACATAGAAAAGGTACAGACGGGACACTCCAGAAGCTCGTAGACGCTGGTGGCGGCAGCGGTTGTCGTCGGACCGACTAGATTGGTAACGACGGCGGCTCCGGCGTGATTCTTCGTGGAAGAGAAATGGTAAGTTCCGTTATCGTTAGGGATGGTTCTCGTCGACGATTCGCAATCCATACTCTCCGTCTCCATAACCACAATCCGATTTCAGAAAAAAAAAAACAGAAAAACCTCTAAATTTCAAAAAACACAATTAGGTCAAAATGATCTCTTGGTCTTCGTGGAATCGCATTTTCTCGGGAAAAGAAAATTCGTTTCTTTCAAACGCGATTAACAGGGAAATATAGAAAAGGGAAAGACGAATCGGCCTTGATTCTGGCCCGACCCGACCCGACCCGACCCGACTGTTTCTGGGAAAAGTCGGGTGCTTTACTTCCGTTGGTGAATCTCTGAAATGGAGAGAGGAAGAAGAGAGATCAAATATGAGCCGTCCAGATGCAAAAGGCTTCCTTTCATTCGAGTTTTAATCCGACGGTTATATCTTTAACCCAACCAACTGGCTAATAGCCATTACAAGTTACAACTTACAACTTACAACTAATTGTCACCCGACCCGACCTGACCCGTGACACTCACGGTTCCTGGGAAAAGTCGGGTGCTTTTCTTCGTTGGTGGCGTGATCTCTGAAATGGAGAGAGGAAGAAGAGAGATCAAATCTGAGCCGTCCAGATGCAAAAGGCTTCCTTTCATTACAACTAATTGGATTCAAAACCAATGGGGACGTAACTGATGTCCGCTTTATGTTCTCTAAGACGTCATCGTTTGTTCTAGTATTTACTCTTTTATGTCTACGGTGCTATCAAATGGTTCTATGGTCTAGCGGTTAGGACATTGGACTCTGAATCCAGTAACCCGAGTTCAATTCTCGGTAGAACCTTCTTTTATCATTTTTCTTTTCGAAAATGTTCTCGATTCAATCAACTAAGCCATTTATTATTTTGTGCTTCCTACACTCGCAATGAAGATTTGACACTAAAAAAAAAACACAAAAAGTTTAACAAAGATGAGAGACTCAGAAGTTCTGAATCAGAACCATACCATCACAAATTTTATGGTTGGTTTTTTAATCTTAATATTTTAGGCTTTTTAGCTCCAAATTCTTTAACTGATAACCAAATTTTTTTTTTTGTTAATATATGAAAACACAACTGAATCTTGTCGGAAAAAAAAAACACAACTGAATCTTATTGATAACAACTGAACATTTTGCTTACAGAGAAACAAAACAAGTTCGTGTAGAAAACACACATTATGACTTGGAACAAAAGTAAAAGATAGATAACTCATTTTAGTAGCTTTGAAAAAAACTGTTCTTCAAACTCGAAATCACTTCTTTGCGAACTCAGACGCAATCATATGAAACTCATACTTCTCAAGCAGATCTCGAACGTGTTGGCTTGCAACGAAAGAAAACGCAGACGCCCCAATCGCTATTCCGGTGTATACAGCCACAGTCTTGAGTTTTTCCTTCTTGAAAGCGTGAGCTTTCCCAAAGGAGAGAGTGATGACGCAGAGCAGAGACGCGGCAACGAAAACCGTAGCTTCGTAGTGTCCATTGTCTGTTATTTTGAAAGAGAGGCCGTAGAAGAGAGGAGGGATCACACCAAAGAAGATGAAGGAGACCACGACAACGATGCAATGGAGTTTGACATTGTCTTTGTTTCCAAGGAAGTGCTCGTATGGAAAGAACCTGTCAGACGTTACGAGCCCATATAGCTGCCAAAATTTATATCCCCTTTTGGTTAAAATCAAACTTGAATGAAGCTTTTATTGACAAAAACATGAGAGAAAAACAGAGTAGGTGCTCTGTCCTACTCTGTTTACCAAGGAAAACAGAGCACTCTGTTTACTCAATAACTTGAATCACAAGTATGAAACTCTTTTTCAGGAGAAGGAGAGGAAACAAGACGACTTGCGTTGTAAAATGATGAGAAATAGCCCACTGAACAAATTGGCTAGTCCCAAGGCCAGAACGTTGACTGCAAGCAAAAACAATATTAGTTTTGAAATTTTGAGATGTATGAAGAAACTCCATGTCAGTATTTGTGTGTTCATGTGCACTTACTAGTCGAAGTTCCGGATGCAGCAGCCGAGGATACAACACCAAAGCTTGTGATGGACTCGATTAGACCACCGTACACGATACTCTTCAAGATGTCTAGCTCTGTTTGTAAGACATTTTGAACTGGAACCACAATATGTTGCTTCAGAATGCCTGGAAGTTTCCCTAATCTCGTACGTAGAGAGAACACAGGGGGACGGATCTCTGTCTCTGTCTCTGAACCATATGTTTTGTTGCCTGGGACAGACCACCACCAATCTGCGAGGCAACACCTTCTTTATCTCCAAGAACCTCTTTTTCGTCTTCTTGAAAACATTTAATGAACATAACAAAGGAAGAGAGAGAGTCAGAGAAACGGTGAGAGAATCATATAATCAGAGAAAGAATGTAGGAAGGACCTGGTTAGTCGTGGAATCTTGATCTTCGCCAATTTGTTTTTGTGTCGCACTTGGAAAATATGCCTTGATTTCAACAGTTTCCCCTTTTGTTCTCTTGGTCGGGGACGTGGAAGGCCAGCACAGAGCTAACACGACAAGTAACAGCAACGAGATAACAGAAAGGACCCTGTTAGTTGCAAAACCTTTGACCCAGTAGAAGTTTATCCAGCTTCCTTTGTTCTCTATCGGTGGCGGCGGAGACGGCCAGATAGGTTTATCCTCTTCTACAACACCAGAACCCTGTGGTATCAGATTACCATCATTCTCTTCTATAACATCTTCTGGAACCTTCTGTGGATCAGGGATGTCGGCTGTTAAACTTCCATTGGTACGTGGCGTGGGCGTTGGTAGTGGCGACGGCGATAGCGGTGGTGACGGAGTAGGCGGGGCCCACAGAAGAACAAGGGCTGATAGCAAAAGCAGAACCACAACCAATATGAACCGGAGCCAGTCCGGGACATGTTTCTTGGGGGTTTCATTTACGCCACTTGTATCTGGCTCATCTGAAGTTTTACCTACAAGAATCAATCAGTCAAATATATAAAATATTAAGATCATGTTTGTTTTTATATTTGGATGTAGCGTCTAAATGCAAATTTTACATCTTAACTATAATATTTTTTACATCTCAGATATCTTGAGTTTTTGCATCCATTCAATAGTGTCGAAACAAATATCTGAATATTGCATCCATATACCCCGTATAAACACATGCATACCTGGGGTGGTGTTATAGAACCATGGGAGGTAGATGAAAGGGTGCTTGAAGGAGATAACGATAACAAACGACAATATGAATTTGTCTTTGATATACGGAGACTTCTCTCTTCCCTTTTCACAGAGTTTTGCAGTTCTGGTGATGTTGTGAGTGCAGTTTGGACAGTAGAGATCATGAGTCTTTTGCATTTGCATCTCCTTCAGCACATCCTCAGGGTTTTTCTTGTCTTCTACGTTAATCCTCGAACTTCCCTTAGTTTCTTTCACCATAAGCTTCTCTTCTCTATTTGCCTCCACTTCATATTTGGTATTAGATCCACTGTTGTTGCCGTACGTTCCTGCGCACAGTATAACAAGACTGGATTCAATAAAATACTAATTTGTCTCTGAACACTTTCTTGATTCCGAGTGTTAAAAAGAATGATGTTATATTATGTAGTGGATCTCATAGTTTTCTTGCTTCTTCAGTTGCAAACTGTGACATCAGTGTCTCTCAAATTAACGTATTCAACGTCCACTATTCTCTTTTGAATCTACAACCATGCATGCAAAATGCGATATGAACGTTGGGTTCGTATTACTAACCAACGCATTCTATATATGGTTCACTATCGACTCAGATATCAATTTGAAATACTTTTTTTTTGAGGATTAATTTCAAATACTTTTGTTTTGCTATAGTACTGTCTACCAATAACAAAAGTAACAGTCCACAGATTTAAATTTCATAATAAATATATTAAAAACAATGTAGCGTAGACTTAAAAAACTAAAACAAATGAATATATATATATATATATATATATATATATATATATTATTCCAAGATCGATGTTGTTAGATTAAAACCTGTTCCACTATCTGTCACATGCAGCGGAGGAACATCTGTTGGGGCTGGTTGTACCTCAGCCGAGGGAAGATCTCCACTATCTGCAGGAGTGGAACTGGCTCCTATCTCTTTATCGTTTTGGTCCATTAGAGGACGTTGATGAGTTTGATGATGACAAAGGAAAGGAAGAAACGACACTTATTTATATGCTCACGAGTCACGACTTGCTTTGCTTCCTATCTATATTTTTTTTCTTCTTAATATATTTTATCTTATGCTGAGATCAGCATTGCTGATGTATTATTTCTCAAAACACGTTTTGTTATATTTGATGTTTTTTATTTTCTACAAATACGGATGGTGATGGTTTGATTATGAAAAAGGAAAAAAATCAGAGGACACTTATTATTTATATCGTCACAACTTGCTTCATATTTCCCTACTATGTGATTTTTTCATTGTCGTATTCTTTTAATCTACCGTGAGTTCAAACAATGATAATGATGGGTTGATGATGATGACAAAGAAAGTAGAGACTTACTTATTTTCTCATGATTTTCATCTTATATCTATATTTTTCGTTTCTTTTTTTTTTTTTTGAATGAATGTTAAATTTATTCGATTCAAAAACGTTTTTACAATGAAATGCAGCTTTAGATCAACTGTCTAGTAAAATAGAACATGAAAGAATTATATGTGAATCTTTATCAACTTGTTTGACTAGCAAACCATACCGACATTGCTGTCTCATACCCCTTCTTCCCCATAGCTCGAATCGATGATATTCTGTTACGTATCAGCTTGTCAATCATGTGTTGGAGTCGACTAGCAGGTTGGTGAGTCTCCCCGTGCTTCCTGCCATTTTTCGTTTCTTATTTTATCATAGGTTGATGTATTATTTCTCTACCATGTATTTTTTTCGTAGTCGTATTTGTAAGGCCAGACGAAGACGGTGATGGTTGATGAGAAAAGAACAACACGCGAAGAGACCTACTATATATTTTTTTTTTCACAACTATCTCTATATATTTTCTAGATAATTCATCAACTTGCATCTTGAATTTGGTTATAAATTCGAAATCTATAACCAATCTCTAGCCAGTTGAAATATAAAACTAGTTACCTATATATTTTAACAATAATAAATTAATCCATAATTAACTAATAACTGAAACTTCAAAAAGAATAAAACAAGAAGACGTGATGTATCCATACCATAAGCATAACAATATGTATCCATACCATAAGCATAACAAAAGTAGCCTCATTAGATTTCATGTGAAGTGGCCAGGCACGACAATGAAAACCAAATACTGTTTTTTTTCCTATGTGTATAACAAACGACAAAACTCATACACGGCGTTAAATAGTTCCAGTTCCAAACATTGCTTGCTTAAATGAGTACCTCGTGAAGAGAAATCCACTCAGATTAGGTCTATATATTATTAATGTGAGTGAATCACTTCCATGGAATACTCATTTAAGCAAGAAACATTTAGAAAGGGGAAGGAGACCATGACTTTTTCCATGGGAGTAAGGGATGATTTCACTGATATAAATATATGAGCAACTGCACAAACTAGGTAGACATTTACAGAAACACCCTCTTCTCAAACAGGAAACTACCCACCAGACTAGAGCCACCATACTACCGAACATATTAACTCAGACACACTTAAAGAAGACTTGTAGGTAAGCCATGGAATGGCAGCTCAAGACTGACTTTTTAACCAACAATCAAACATGCTCACACACATCCTTGTCCTTTTCTCAAGCAAACCACATGCCTGGGGAAATCATTTTACTATAGTAGATTAACAAAAAGGAAAAGAAAAAAAAGAAGCTATTTCTTCATATTTTAGGTGATTATAATCACAAGCTTGCTTATAGAAAAAATAATACAAACTTGATCAACCAATATATTGACATTCATACAAACACTAGAGGTAAATATACATATAAGCCACGTCATTTTTTAATGTATCCCCAAAAGAGTATTCTTGACAAAAAATTTCAATATTTCTTGGTCAACTTGAGCTTTTCGATCACAAACATGCCTTCTTTATACCTCTGTTTAAGATTGAAGGTCTCCACATACTTCCAACCCAACTTCTCACCACACTTACTACACATCACATCTGCCACCACGTACGATCCGGTTAACAATTTCCTCCCAATCTTTGGTCCAACCACCACGTTCATCGCGTGCGAAAACATAAAAGCTGGCCCTGAAGCTCCCTATATTCATGTTAACATATTCATAGAAAACCTTCTCTATAAAAAAAGTTGGATACTAAATGAAAAATGAGTTTTTTGGTGCAAACAATCTTTATAGTTTTGTTGTTACCACAAACTTTTTGGAGATGAGATCTTCACCGAGAGCTAGTGGATTTTCACAGTTTCTGCAGAAATACGTAGGAAGAGTTTTGCTTTCTCCCATTTTGGTAGATAAAAGAATGTCAGAAACTAGAAAGGAGATCGAAGACTCTATAAGATTTGATGAGAGACTACGAAATCATTCTTATCGCTACTAGTCTTGTGGAAATTATTGTGCGTTGACTTGTCTCGGTCGTTGGACACTTGCATAATTGCATATCCGTTAAAATCGAATCAACTCACAAATACTAAAATTTTGGGAAGCGAATATCCGATCCGATCCGGCAATATATAAATACATGTATATCTTGATTATATTTAAAGTTTTAAATGTATAAAATTTTATAATTATTATTATAATATATGATTTGACAAATTCTATTCACATTATTACTTATATAAAAGTATTACATAAAAAGAATGAAAAAAATTTATGACAGTTATAATTTTTTTCTTAAGTTTTGTATTATTATAATTGTTAACTAGGTTTAAAAAATTTACAAAATATGTAGATTCACTACTTCTTTTAATTTTTATATTTTATATCATGCAAAAAATATTTTACAAAATAAATTTATATCAAATTTTTAAGATTATTTGTATTAATCCAAAAAGATGAGATATCCGTAAGTATTCGTAAATATCCGCAAATATTTATTTATTTTCCGGATATCCGTTTTTCCGAATATCCGTATTTTACCGAAAGCAAATCGAAAAATTAGATATCCGTGAAATACGAAGCAAATCACAAATACTTTCAAAAACCCGGATATCCGATCTGTGCCAACGCCTAATGATAATATTGTATGCCAATGTATGTGCTTCTCAGCTGATGGGCCTTTGTATAAACGGAAGCCCATTTGAATATTATTTTGCAGTTATCAAAACTTTAAGACCGTTGCATCCTCTGTGGTTTCAGGCTTGGTCCGGCTCCCGGGTAAAATACAATAAAACATTCGTTTTACCTCTCACATTTTAAAGTCACTATATATAGGTCCCTTAATTCCTGAAATATAGCTTATTTATTACTCCCTCCGTTCGGTAATACATGACGTTTAAGCAATTTTTTTTTGTATCAAAATAGTTGACGTTCACGGATTCCAAGCAACTAATAACAAAATATGACTTTGTTTACCCTCACAATTGATATTGATACGAAGTCAAATTTAACATTAAACACTAATTGAAAAGGTTAAAGTGGAGAATGCATCAATATTCTTAATTTATGTGCCAACTTATAGAACGTCATATAATAACGAACGGAGGGAGTATCTTAAAAGTATTTATGGTTCATCAACTTTCATGACTGGTCTTGGGTTTCTAAGGGGATATTGTGGCGATCAATTCCCGAAGAGGCTATCAGATTAGAGAATATATATGTGGCGAGATCTCGATGGTGCTTATGAGTTATCAGATAGCATTTGGGAAAATGTTTTCTTTCGTTATTTAACATTTGGGAAAATGTTTTCTTTCGCTACTAGTTCCAAACTTCCAATTGACAGTTTTGGTTGTAATTTGCGTATCTTTGGTATAGAATCTTTATTGTTACGACGAATATATTAATAATCTTTTGAAAGATTAACATTTTGTAAAACTATAACGGCAGTGAGTATAGAACAATTTGTTTTAGCAGTTGATATGCATTGTATCACTTTCATACCCATACATGAGTTTGTAACCTAATGATCGTATGCATGTCGCTCACAGATTATAAAAAAAGACAGACACTTTACAAATTTTTTGGATATCTAGATTTGAATAAGGATGGATTATGGATATGAAGAAATAATCAGTAACTAATTAAGGTACCTAGTGAAAACTAATTAATACATAGATTAGTAGCATAGAACATTATTAAGAAAAATAAATGATACCAGTTATAGAAGATGAGAATAAAGATAGGAGGGAAGGTCGGTTTAGCATCTAAACTATATGAGAGAGACATCTTGGAAGTGATCAAAAGATTTGTCTCTCTTGCGTGGCCGCAAATCTGACAGAACCACAACTCATATATAGTCCTAAACTTAGAGACACGTCTGCGAGTAGTTTGATGTGTGTGTGTTATTTGTCTCTAAAAAATACATACAGTTTGCTTTGGACACTCCATCCATCCACCCATCCTTCCTTTCCTCTTTAAGTTTCTCATAATATCTCTCTCCTTTTCTAAATGTATACATCAATGTAACTATAATGTTGACACATTTTGTCAATCAAAAATGAATAAAGTTAGCTGCATCTCCTGCAGTAGCTGAATATTTTCAATTATTTGAGAAAGAAAAACACATGCATTGACTGTTCCCACCCATACCCTACCACAGACAAAATAACTACATATGTCAATTCTTAGGATACTAGTAAATCGACTTAAATTTGATGATGATAAAATGGTCCATAGAGATGAGAGAAAGAAGATAAGCCTGACTTTTATACCCGAAGAGTATGTATTTATTGTTCTTGCCCAACTCTTGTATGGATATTAGATGACCAGCGATTTCTATGAGTATTCTTTCCCAACTTTTGTGTGGGATACTCAGTTTAGTGATCAATGGGTTGATTCAGCTCACACCGGTTCAAACAGACCAATTGAAATGTGGCGTACGATCTACACTTTCCATAATTTAATCTCTAGAAAATACGAGTAAGGTATGTTTCCTTAATCATTGAATGGTAAAAAATGTAGAAAACCAACTGCAAAGGAATTTTAAATATAGTTGAAAAAAAGAAGGAATTTACAATATATGTTTGTTCTTCAGGAAAAAAAAATCACATGCAATATATTCCCTCGGTAAAACTTTATTTCGTCGAGAAACTGATATGTCTTTTTTTAGAATAAGAAACTAATATGTTAAAACTTTGTTAAAGTCACATGCAATCTTTCCCTTGTTAATTTCACTTTACAAAAATTACTAACTTGATTCATATCATTTTTTTTTTTGAAACTTGATTCATATCATTTTCAGTTCATCAAAATAATTATCTCTTATTATAACTCGACACAATCTGACAACCTCTGATGAGTCTGATCGATCCAAAACTCTTGACTAAATTTACTCACAAAAACAACAAAAACTAGAGTAGGAGAGAGACAACGGAGGGTAAAAAGAAAAGTCTAGCTCGCCAGTCACAAGCTCCGGAGAAAATACAAAACTGAGGTCTGAAAAAGATCGTTGCTCGCAGATCAGAAGTCAACAAGATGAGAAGAGAAATCTGGAATCGGTGTGGATCGAGGAGGAAAACGTAGAGAGAAACCACCGATCCGCACGACATCTCTGTCTCCTTGACGTCTCGGAAGAATCCCGGCGGTGAGTTTGGCGAGTGCCGCCGTGTACTCAACAAGTAGCTCAGTGATGATAACAACAGAAATCATGGATGTAAAATTTTATTTATAACAGTTCTTGAAGAACTCGCCGGAACCTACAAATTTCTAACTTCTGGAGTGTTAATGGTGTTGGAAAATCTCTTTATATAGGCGATAATTACAGTGTGTGTTATTTTATTTTTGAGCAACAGTTACAGTGTTATTACTCGTATATCGCTTTCCTTTTTTTATAGTCTGTCGCGTGTCACGCGCTTTAGACAATAGTCACTGTGTTGGCCGAGAAGACAAATTACGTACGGCAAAATACCATTTAGCTGCCGCTTTTCATGTAATAAGTTAACTGTACTTATTACTTACCGAAGAAAATCTAGAAAAAGTAATTTTCCGTATCTGTATACTTGGTTTTAGATCATTCTATTTTTTTTAGTTGTTTACCAAAACTCTTATAAGTTATCGTTTATATATGTTATTTTTATTCTAAAACCAACTACGCAGATACATGTAAAATCATTTTATCTATCTTTTGAAGAATTTCAAAATTAAATGTGGTTGAACTTAACTAATTTTACAAATAATTATTTAATATCAAATAACTAGATATCAATTCAAGATTGTTTTTTTTTGGGTCAATATGGTTTATTGAACATCTGTTTTTATTGCCATTCGGCAAAAATTATTATTAAAGCCAAATATAATTCTCAATATAATTCTCATCATCATGTCATGACAACTAAAATGAGACCAACCCGCCTCCAAAACCATTGGCCGGGACAATTATCAATTGGACAGAATATATATAACAGAATGTCAATTATCATAACAGATTATCAATTATCATACATTAAGAATATAAAAGCAAGAACCCATCAAGAAACCAAAGTCATCATTTTGTAGTATAATCAATAAATACAAAATCATGATTATCTTAAAGAAAACTAATAATTGAATATTAAATATAACATGGACAAAGAGTTAGAAATACAAAAAGTTAAAAAAAAAATAGAGGTTAACAAATCCTCAGCTGTGAGTCTGTGACTCATCTACTCGATCAAAACTCAAAAGAACAGAAGAAGAGAAAAACACATTGACAAGATCAGAAATCGACGAGATGCGAAGAGAAATCTGGAACAGACGAGGATCTAGGAGGACAATACATGGAGAAATTGCCAATTCTAATGAAGTTTCCGTCGCCTTGCCGCCTCGGAAGAATCCCGGCGGTGAGTTTAGCGAGAGCTGTCGTGTACTCCACTAACAGCTCAGCAAAGATTACAACAGAGATCATGATCCTTGAAGTTGAAGAATGAAGATTCCCTGGAGTAGAATGATCTAGCAGTCTTGTGAGTTCTCTACTTTGAGTGTTGAATTTGTTGATATGACTTGTGAGAAAGAAAGAGAACTCTTTAAGTCTTTATATAGTGGACTAGACCATTAAAGAAGCTATAGTTGCTCCACTAGGTTCGTCGTCACTCGGACTCGTGTTTCATATTTTAGTATTTTCGGGTCTTTTAGTCGAAATAAAATAACGAAGCGCGTCTTACGCGCACTACACACTAGCGTTAGCTGTTCCTCTTATCCACCGATTAGCTCAGCAGATACTTCACTTTTTGTTGTTAAACTTCACTCGGCCTATAACATCGTTTTTAAGAAAACTACAGTTACACTTCTAGAGAGAAAATAAAATAGAAAAACTACAATACGTCTTCACATCATCGTAAACTACAATACGTCTTCACATCATCGTCGCTCTGTTTTCTTTTGATGTTTATCAGAAGGGTTCAATTGAGTTGGTTATCTTCTGTTACATCTTGTTTTGTTTTTTTTTAATCAGTTTAATTTTATCTCCTAGATCAATCATTTTGATGTTGACATCATTAATTTACGTTTGAGAACGGGGCATGAACCTAAATTTTTGAAATAAATTTGTTTTTCTTTGTATATGATAGTTGTTAGTGTTGTTCTTGTCAAAACAAACTTGGTTTTTAATAATTTAGTTTGGAATATGTGTATATATTATTTTATTTTTTCTCTTGCTATGATTGTTATTTTTCATTCTTTCAAAAACACACAAACAGTATTTTGTATCATGTCTTGATTTTAGCCCAAAAGAAATGAAAGTGTCTACTGATTTGCTAAACTAATTAATTTTTTATTTTAATGAAAAAAGGAACATTCTTGGAACATGGCAATATGGCATTAACTACGAATCTTCCCATCCCAATTTTCGTTTCAAATTTTGTTCGTAAAATGGGACAAGATTGATTTATTTCTAAGTTCTTGTTGCTTGCTATCCCATTGTCATAGAATCTAACAAATTCTTTATATACTACTCATGTCTTTATATATTGGTAATAAGTGAATCAACCCTAACCATTTATATATCACTCATGTCTTGTTAAATTTTTGATGTTAGATCTTATATTCTCACCGAATTCCGTTTTGTCCACCTCTACCTTCAAAGAACCAAATGCTTGAGCTAAAATCATTGTTAGTTTCAATCGTCCGAGAATTTTCACAGACCTTTTTTTTGGTAAAATGTTAAAAATGAAACAAACTATAATTTGCTTAGAGATTCGTATATATAATCCATAATATCGAGTTACACTATTTCTATCTCTACGAAAAAAAAATATAAAAAATATAAAATTATGTTTTAAAGGAAAAATAAAAATATGAATATAGGTTGTATATACTCAATGTCTAGTCCGCCGACAAGAAGAGCTAGACATTCTGAGTTGGAATATAGATAACTGATGAACTTAATAAGTCAAAGGCGACCTACCTCAAAATATAAAAATATACTATTATTCTTTATGTTTCCTCTTCTTCTTCTTTTGACGTCATAAAAATCGAAGCATGTCACACAAATAAATATCAAGAGTTCATCAAAATCATTAAAATCTCAATTATATTTTCGATACAGATTTACAAAAGGGAAGATTAGGCATAGAGACGCTCAAGGGAAAAATCTCAGCCGCCACTCTTCTATTAGATTAAAGAAAAAATCTAATAAAAGTCGTCACAGATCAGAAATCTACAAGATGAGAAGAAAAGTCTGGTATGGGAGACGACCGATTTGTACTCGAGGGAGAAGGACAAGGCAAGATGAAACCACCAACCCTTACGACGTTGCTGTCGCCTTGACGTCTCGGGAGAATCCCGGCGGTGAGTTTAGCGAGAGCCGCCGTGTACTCCACTAGTAACTCAGCGATGATTACGACAGAGATCATGATCGATTGTAACTGGAAGACTTGCTGGAGTATCAGGTGAGTGATTTGTAGAGAAGAAGAAAGGTCTCTGAATATTTTTTGGTTCTTGAGAGCTGCTATGCAATGGATGATTTGTAAGAAAGAAAGACCTCTTTATATAGATATGAAGTGATTAGGTACACGGACTCATTTTTAATTTTATACTTTGTACCTTTTTTTAACAGCTTCTACTTTATACTTTAAAAAGACAAAACAACCGCGTCGTACGCGCATAACTACATACATTTGCGTTTAGCTGTCGATGAGTTTTTTAAAAATTTAATAACTCAGCAACACACTTCGTTGTCAAGAAACTACACTTGTTGTTGCCTTCTAGACTTGTTTTTTTTTTTAAAACTAAACTATTTAGTTTTTTTAAAAAAACTAAACTATTTAGTTTTTTTTTTAAAAATTCCAAGAAAAATTAGGTTTTTGGTTTTAATTTCTTCCCTTAATCCAGAATCAACCTTTTGCTTTAAAACTTGAGACACAGTTTAAACTAATATTTCCAAGGAGGCATCAACTAAAAACGCCACAAAACCGACCCTTAAAAAGCTCATACACATATGTGATATTACGATTATTTATTTGTTTGTTATTCTGAGTTATTTTATAAAATACATGGTATATCTGAAAAGTCATGAACTCTTTTTGTTTGTTTGTACGAGACCACGAGTATGGAGGTTTTGTTGCACTTGAAAACAAAAAACAAAATCAATGTATCAAGGAGATAGATTTAAGAATTTACTGGTGTATATGATTGGAACTCTAATCACATATCATTTGACAGATGATTGGAGCTTACGAGTATTATTTTTATATAATTATCTGTAAAAATATCAAATCTTTTGTCTGGATTCTTCGACGAGGATATATTATATTTTTTCTTATATAAAAAGAGTATCGTTTATAAAACTATAAAGGACATACCAAAGCGCTTGACTTGTTCACAACTTGGCTGCTGGTAAAATAGTCACATCAAATTGATATCAATAATACTGAATCATATCAGTTAGGGAATTTATAAATCGATGTGAGTTGTAACTATCTGAATTAAATCATTGTTAAATTACCCGAGGCTTGACCTAGTAGTCTTTGATGACACGCATCTAGCTAGTCCAGTTTTGATTTGTATCACATACCTAAACTTATCTTATTGCCAGCAGTGAAGTGGACCACTAGGGGTATCTAATTGAGAAAATAAACTTAAGTACACTTATGCTGATAGAAACGAATCACAATGCCGTCCATCATCAGTAATGACCATACTTGTGTTTTATAAGTGAAAGACTTTGTATTGATATGTCTTTCTCATCTTTGAATTGTATTTAAAATGCATCCATTAATCTGTGGATTAATCGCAGCTCTTCTCAGGTTCTCTTTACCCGACCTGGAAGACATTGAGATGTGAAAATATCTTCAGCTATAGAAAACAATATAAAATCATAAACTGTAGGTCTCATTATAAATTTATAATTTTGTCTCTCTTTAGGATTTTTTTCTTCGGAACTGGCTTTCTATTTAAAGAAAGAAAATTGATACAACCCAATTATAATAAGATAATGTTCAAAGGTGTTGGAAGCCCAGTTACTTTAACAGCCCAAAATATTACCCAAAAATACATTGTCTAGTCATATGAATATAAAGCACTTGAACCAACCAAGTGTGGAAGTCTCTGCATGCAGAAGTTGCTAGGCATCATTGATACTAATCCTTTAAAACGATTAGTAGTTGATAAAATATAATAATAAGAAGCATAGTAGAAATTCGTGTTATCCTCTCAAGCAGCTGTCTCTTAGGTGAAGGTTGTAGAAGCCATCATCGTTATAATACCCGAGCCACTTTGCTCCGTTTGTTTCGGTGACCGATGGAATCAAGGGGTCTTACATTGGAGTAAAAGGAGAGGCCACAGGCATTCCTCCATCCTTGTGCGTGCCAGTTGACACATGTGGTGCTGGAGATGCATACGCTTCAGGGATCTTATACGGTATCTGGAGAGGTGTCACTGACTTGAAGGGAATGGGAGACTTGGCCACGAAGATTGCAGCCAGTGTGGTTGGTCAACGAGGAACCAGGCTTAGGGTTCAAGACGCTACGTCACATGACTTCCAACTCGAGAGAGTTCTGGTGTTTGAAACGGATGATGGGTCTTGATCAAATCTCTCTCAAGGTCTTTCTTGTAGTAGTCTTTTTGCGATTGACTTGTAATCTATTTTAGAAAATGTGGGAATATATGCTGTATGTAACATTTTAGTATATAGTCTCTTCTCACTAGATGTATACAAGTGTTTCCATCAACAGCTTCAATTTGATTACACGGGAAAGAGAAATCTCATCTAAGATTAGACTAGAAAGTAAACGAACAAAACTTTTAGGAGCCATAATTTGACGTGCGACTAAAGTTCCAAGTTAGAATGATAAAGACTTCTATTTTGTAAGAGAAATTTGTTAGAACATCAAATTCAAACCGGAATCAATTTGAACCAAACCAAACGAGAACCGGTTTAATTGGTTTCAATTCCATAATTGTATTTCATAAACAAAATAATATCCACACAATTTATATTTACATTTCTTAGAAAAATACATTTCATAACAAAATACCAACAATATTTCACACTACTAATAAATGATTGAATTTGAGAATAACAATGAGTTGTACGATTGAATTATTGTATTTCTATACAAATAAAATAAATGATTGAAAGGGGCACATGCAGGCCACATGATGGCTCAAATAGATCTTAAACTTGTAAAATCAGAATCGCTGGAGAGATTTGGGATTTTTCTATCTCTAACCACATTATGAGCAAAGTCCATTCACATTTGTTAGGTCCAGACCGCTTTATTGGTTTATTATTATTTCATTTATTATTCCCTTTAATACATGCAAAACTTTACACCATGGTCCTTTCTGTCATTTCATATCCCACATATCAGATTATTTTGTTTTTCTTATTAATTGAAAAAACGAAACCGGGAAAATGAGAGAAAAAGACGAGAGAGAGAGAGGAAGAGGGTGACCACTCTGCCCATTACCAATTATTTGCTAAATAAAAGTTGAAGACTTTGTGGAGAAGCAATCAGACCCAAGTGAAGAAGAAACCAGACTCGATCTGGGTTTCTGTTTAGTAGTGCCGGAGATCTAGCAGCCCCAACATCTCTCACCACTCTTCTTTTCTCTTCTGCGTTTCTTATTTGAAGCTTTAAAGGTGTTCTTCTTCTGCAACAACAACAATGGCGTCCAGAACCAAGTGGGGACTTTTTCCTTCTCTTTTTTGTTTTTATTTTCATTCTAGAACCTAACTAGTTTAATCTGGGAAGACAATTGGATCTGAGATACTGTCTTCTGTTTTCTTTGTCGGAACCAAACAAGTTGTGTCTGTTAGATTCAATATGTGGGTCACTTTCTCTGGGGTAGCTTTGTTTTTTTTCTTCTGATCTGTCTTTTGGTTGGGATCTTACAGAAGCTAGAGAGTCATTTGTGTTAAAAAAAAAGTCTTAATCTTCTCTTTGGTCACCGTAGGAGTTGGAATACCTTTTCCGGCAGTTCTGCAATATGTTCCTTCACTTTTGTCAGAACATTCTGTGTACTGTTGAAAAATGTGTGTGTGTGTCTGGGAGATTCATTTTAGATGCTTTTTTAAGTTGATTATTAATAACTACATCTTTAAATACAAACCATGAAGGTGAAAAGTTGTTTAACTTACTTAAGTTTATAGATCCATAGAAAAATGGAAATGGTGGTCTGTTTTGTTCGCTGATGTGATTGTGACATTGTACTTAACACCTTTTCTGCTGTTGTAGAACTGGTTTAATGGAGACTCCTCGTAGTAAACCATCGCCTCCACCACCAAGACTGACTAGATCATCAGGGACTAAATCAGATGGCAGTTCGCAGTCTTCTGTGCACAGCACTCGTCTCTCACTAGACCGTTCCCCACAATCAGTTAACTCCAAGCCTACTCCTGATCGTCGTACTACAAGAGTTCCTACTCCACCTGAGGCAAGTCAAAACAACTTGGAGCTTACTTTGGAAAGACTATATTACTATAGAGACTGATCACATATATTTTTTTTATGGCATTTCAGAAGTCTCAATCACGGTTAGGGAAAGGATCTGAGCTACATGCACAACTGAAACAGATTCAGGAGGATTTGAAGAAAGCCAATGAGCAAATAGCAGTGCTCAAGCAAGATAAAGCCAAAGCTCTTGATGATCTCAGAGGTTATGAGAAACTGAACAAAGAAGCTAATGAGAAACTCAGAGAAGCACTGGCAGCTCGGGAGAGTTCAGAGATTGAAGCGGTTCACGAAAAGGATATCTCTTGGAAGAAGGAAGTTGAGTCTATAAGAAGCCAGCACGCTTTGGACATCTCAGCTCTTCTCTCCACCACGGAAGAGCTTCACAGGGTTCAACAAGAGCTGGCTATGACTGCTGACGCTAAAAACAAGGCGCTGAGTCACGCCGAGGAAGCGACCAAGATTGTTGAAATGCAGGCAGAGAAGGTGGAGGTTCTTTCTTCTGAGTTAAGCCACTTAAAGGCGTTGGTTGGTGCAGAGGAACAAAGGAAGGCTACTGAAGGCGATGAGGTTGTGTCTAAACTGAAAAGCGAAATTGAGATGTTGAGAGGGGAACTTGAGAATGTTAGCATCTTAGAGAATACGCTGAAGGATCAAGAAGAGTCTATTGAGCAGCTCCACGTTGACCTCGAAGCTGCTAAAATCGTTGAATCCTGCGCTAATAACTTAGCAGCTGAGTTGAAGAATAAGGTTCAAGAACTTGAAAAACAAGCTGAAGAGTCAAATAAGTTGAAGACGTCTGCTTCAGAGTATTTTGATTCAGCTAGGAAGCAGCTAGGGGAAAAGAGTCATGCGCTTCACGAGGCAGGGTTAGACAATGCTGCGTTGAAAGAAAAGATTGAATCCATGGCGATGACGATTGCGAGGCAGGAAAAAGATCTTGAGGAATCTCAACGCCAGGTTTGCATTTTAAACGAAGAAACTTCTAAACTTGAAAAGCTTGTTGAGTCAGTCAAATCTGACCTTGCAACCGCCCAAGAAGAAAAGGCTATGGCTTTGGACAATGAAAAGACTACAACATCACATATTCAGAACTTACTGAATGAAAAGGAGGAACTTGCTACAGAGTTGGAGAACTTTAAGAAGGAAGAAGAGGAAACCAAGAAATCTATGGAAAGCTTAGCTTTGGAGTTGCAGGAAGTATCTGCGGAAGCAAGGGAAGCTAAGGAGAGGCTCTTGGCATGTCAAGCGGAGCTTGAAGATTGTGGAATACAGATTGACAGTCTGAAGTTGGCTGTGAAAGAGACAAATGAGAAGTATGAAAGAATGCTTGAAGATGCAAGAAACGAAATGGATATCCTGAAAAATAGTTTAGAAAAGACTCAAGATGAGATTACCAGTTCGAAGACTGAGTGGGAACAGCGAGAGCTTCATTTGATGGCTTGTGTGAAGAAATCGGAAGATGAAACGTTCTCTGTGCAGGGAGAACTAAGCAAGATGGAGAATTTGCTTAATCTCAAGGGAAATGAGGTGCAGGCAGCAAAAGAAGAAGAAGCCAATACGAGAAGGAATCTTAAGGAACTTGAGGAGGAGCTCAAGGATATGCAGGAAAGAGTTGGAGAAGCGAAAGCTGTAAGTGGCAAACTTAAAGAAAGCTTGTTGGAGAAAGAAAACGAAGTAAAGAACGCTGCTGCAGAAAACAAAAAGCTCAGAGAAATGGAGGTTTCTTCTCTCGCAAAAATAGATGAGTTATCAAAGGTGGTTGAAAGCTTGTTGGATAAAGAAACAAAACTGCAGAGCATTATACAAGAAGCGGAGGAGCTCAGAGGTAGGAAGATTGAAGAGTTGTCAGCGGCGAATGTGAGCTTGGTTGACAAAGAAACCAAACTGCAGAGCACTATTCAAGAAGCGGAGGAGCTCAGAGGTAGGGAGCTTGATTATCTCAAGAAGATTGAAGAGTTGTCAGCAGCGAATGCGAGCTTGCTTGACAAAGAGACAAAACTACAGAGCACTATTCAAGAAGCGGAGGAGCTCAGAGGTAGGAAGATTGAAGAGTTGTCAGCGGCGAATGCGAGCTTGGTTGACAAAGAAACCAAACTGCAGAGCACTATTCAAGCGGAGGAGCTCAGAGGTAGGGAGCTTGATTATCTCAAGAAGATTGAAGAGTTGTCAGCAGCGAATGCGAGCTTGTGACAAAGAGACAAAACTACAGAGCACTATTCAAGAAGCGGAGGAGCTCAGAGGTAGGAAGATTGAAGAGTTGTCAGCGAATCTGAGCTTGGTTGACAAAGAAACAAAACTGCAGAGCACTATTCAAGAAGCGGAGGAGCTCAGAGGTAGGGAGCTTGATTATCTCAAGAAGATTGAAGAGTTGTCAGCGGCGAATGTGAGCTTGGCTGACAGAGAAACCAAACTGTTGAGCATTGTTCAAGAAGCTGAGGAGCTCAGAGGTAGGGAGCTTGAGTATCTCAAGAAGATTGAAGAGTTGTCATCAGCCAAAATGAGCTTGGTTGACAAAGAAACGAACTCTTGAGCATTGTTCAAGAATCGAGGAGCTCAGAGGTAGGGCTTGATTATCTCAAGAAGATTGAAGAGTTGTCAGCAGCGAATGCGAGCTTGTGACAAAGAGACAAAACTACAGAGCACTATTCAAGAAGCGGAGGAGCTCAGAGGTAGGAAGATTGAAGAGTTGTCAGCGGCGAATACGAGCTTGGTTGACAAAGAAACAAAACTGCAGAGCACTATTCAAGAAGCGGAGGAGCTCAGAGGTAGGGAGCTTGATTATCTCAAGAAGATTGAAGAGTTGTCAGCGGCGAATGTGAGCTTGGCTGACAGAGAAACCAAACTGTTGAGCATTGTTCAAGAAGCTGAGGAGCTCAGAGGTAGGGAGCTTGAGTATCTCAAGAAGATTGAAGAGTTGTCATCAGCCAAAATGAGCTTGGTTGACAAAGAAACCGAACTCTTGAGCATTGTTCAAGAATCCGAGGAGCTCAGAGGTAGGGAGCTTGATTATCTCAAGAAGATTGAAGAGTTATCAGCGGCGAATGTGAGCTTGCTTGACAAAGAAACCAAACTCTTGAGCATTGTTCAAGAAGCTGAAGAGCTTAAAAGAACAGAGATTGCTTGTCTGAAGAAGATTGAAGAGTTGTCAGCAGTAAATGAGAGTTTGGCTGACAAAGAAACCAAATTTCAGAGCACCATTCAAGAAAGGGAGGCAGTATACATCAAGAAGATCGAGGAGCTGTCATTGCCAAATGAGATATTAGCTGAGAAAGAAGCCAAACTACAGACCGCTGTTCAGGAGAATGAAGAGTTAAGAGAAAAGGAGTCTTTATACCATAAGAAGCTTGAAGAGTTGTCAAAAGTATCTGAAAACGTTGCCGCTAGAGAAATCAAACTCCACATTTCAACTCAAGAAAATGAAGAGCTTAGAGAAAGGGAGGCTGCATATCTCAAGAAGATTGAAGAGTTAACGAAGCTGCAAGGGAATCTTCTTGATAAAGAAACTGAGCTTGATGGTATGGCTCGTGAGATTGAGGACCTTAAAGCCAAGGACTCTCTATCCCAAAAGAAGATTGAAGAGTTGTCAAATCTAAATAAAAGCTTGCTGGTGAAAGAGAGCGAGTTGCATGATGTTGTTTGCGAAAACGAGGAGCTCAAATCCAAAGAGGCTTCATCGGTTAAGGAAATAGAGGAGTTGTCTGGTCTTAAACAAAGTTTAATTGATAAAGAAAACGAGCTCGAGACTGCAATTGTCGAGAATGAAGAGCTCAAGGCCAATGCTGCATCATTGGTTCAGAAGATTGAAGAGTTGACAACCCTTAAACAGAGTTTACTTGACAAAGAGAACGAGTTGCAGGGTGTTTTCCATGAGAACGAGGATCTCAAGGCCAAAGAGGAAGCATCGTTGAAGAAGATTGACGAGTATCTACATCTTGAGCAGAGTTGGCTTGAGAAGGAAAGCGAATTTCAAAGAATCCATCAAGAGAATCAAGAGCTCAGAGTGCAGGAAGTTTCAGCGGCAAAGAAGTTAGAGGAGTTGTCAGTCCTGCTTGACAAAGAAACCGAGTTGCAGGCTGTAATTCATGATAACTCTGAGTTGAAGGCCAGGGAGGCTTCCGCGCTTAAGAAGATCGAAGAGTTATCAAAGTCGCTGGAAAAAGCTTCTTCCACACAAGAGAAAGCAGATGAAAACGGCAAGCTCACAACAGGAGAACCAAAGGTACAAGAAAGTCCAGTGAAAGCCATTGATAGCCATTTGAATGGTGACACACCAATCCATTTGTTAGCTCACAAAGATGAAGGAGACAAGGAGAAAGACTCCATGGAAAGGGGATTGAAGACGTGGGAAGGCTACCATATAGAAAAGAGAGAAGCTTCTTCAGAGAGAGAGTCAGACCACGAGTTTGCTGAAGAGGAAGAGGAATCGAAAGCAGAAGGCAGTGAAAATTTTGATCAGTTAAGCAATGGCTTATCTTCAGCAGAGCACATTGAGTACTCTGGAAGTCTGTTCTCAAAGGAACTAGAGCAGAAGAAGAAGAAACCTTTGCTCCGGAAGTTTGGAAATTTACTGAAGAAGAAGAGTACAAGCAGCAGCAGCAGCCATAAATAGAGGGAAGATGTGATGGATACTGTTATTATTTCTATTGCAATTAAATATAAATAACATGATTTGACACATCAAGCGGCATTGTCCACAGAGGATCGTGTACCAGTAACCATTTAAACCTGCAAATACAAAAATAGAGCTATTGTCAATCTCATATAGAAAATCTTAAAAATTTATACTTGGTAAAGTTTTATAAGAAAAACAGTTACAGAAAAGTTAGTCTCAGTTAAATTAAAGGCACAAAAAATTTAAAGCTAAAGAATCGTAACTATGTACTTCTCATACGGTTTCTTTGAAACTTAGGCTTAAATTTTTTTAATTAATGCAAAATAAATAAATATTAGATAACTGTTTTGCCAAAAAGATAACTGTTTTAAATAATGTAAATTCAGATAATCACTTAAATTGATGTTAAGAAAAAATATGGTTGTAACATTTTTATTAGCATCAATTTTTTATTGATGTAAAATTTGTATCATTTTAATAAATGATATTAACTTAAAAATAAATGCACCAGTTATTTAACTGATATAAATTTATAAAACAACAAAAGGTTTGTCTTAATGATACAAATTAATATCATTTTATTAAATTGATGTCAAACTGATTAATATTGACATCAATTATTATAACTGATTTTTTAATTAGATATATTTGTTTCACTTACAAATAAATAATGTAAAATAATATCACTTATTTTTGTGATACAATTTAAGTGATGTAACTCACTTCTTTTTTTTGTAGTGGAGGGATTTCAAATTCAAATGTAATATTGGGTTCTTTGAAACAGGTTTGAGTAGTTTGGTTTCTATGCTTTAGCTTTTTTTTGGTTTTTTATTCTTAGCAGATAATAGTGATCTGAAAGTTCGTTCATTCCTTCAGATTGGATAGAGATAAGATCATGTATACAAGAGCCAACTGCAATCCTATGCATTAAACACAATAGGGGGCTTCCCATGTTTGCCGCTGAGCGAGAAGGACCTGATCATGATCCGCGATTCCGATGTAAGGTTACCGTTTGCGAACCAGATGTAGAAATTGCAGAAACTGGTAAAATAAAGTTTTCCTTCTGCAAAATGTCTTGTAACAGGTTCTTGTAATTAACATCACCAACTCCCTGAGATAACAAGAATAAAAAGATTAAATTTAAACAACATGTAAAAGTACATAAACATTGGTCCTAAGGAGTGGGAACTAGCCTCAGGATCCGACGCCTTCAATGAAGCTAATGCTAGTCTTGCAGCAGCATGTTCAGCATAGTCTTGGAAAGAATTCATAGCTCTGAAAAGTTTGTTCGCAAACAGTAACCTTACATCGGAATCGCGGATCATGATCAGGTCCTTCTCGCTCAGCGGCAAACATGGGAAGCCCCCTATTGTGTTTCAATGCATAGGATTGGAGTTGGCTCTTGTATACATGATCCATCTCTATCCAATCTGAAGGAATAACAAATTTTCAGGTCACTATTATCTGCTAAGAATAAAGCGACCATGGATCCTCGCCAGTGTGCACAGTGGTGTAATCCATCTCTGGGATTATCGTATGGGTACTTTTATCGATAGATTTGATGAGCCTCTCTTCGTTCGGGAGATATATGCTTTGTTCTTGTTTTCCGACTTTTATATAACTGCAAATAACCCTTATACGAAAACAACCTATTTTCCTCGGCCTATTTTTATTTTTTGTTTAATAGTTTATATCTCGAAATATTTTTATGTGACTAAATTAAATTAGTTAATATTATATTTTAAAATACTTTTATGTAATGTATTATATTCGGTTATATCGTGATTTTTACTTACAACATCAAACAGTTAAAACACCCTTGGTCTACTGACTAAATCTTATTCTTAGAATATATTTATTTTAGTTATCCTTTATACAAACATATATATATATGTATATTCTCATACAAGTAGATCTAGATGGGCGAAAATTATATCGGTGTACGATAATTAATTTTACACTAGAGAATTTGTTGTATACCGAAATTTATCAATCGAGATATATCCACTTGTATCCAATTGTAATCAAGTTTATCCAATTGTCATATTAAGATTTCAAGTACATTTCTTAAGAATTATTAGTTGTTATACCAATGTTCCTAGCATGTATTTTACATAAGAGAAATCATTGTATACTGATATTTTCATGTTTGTATCTGAAAGATTTAAACTTTTGTATCTGATAATCAGACTTTTGATGAAAAACACTTAAAAATCCTGTTTGTCATAAAAGAAATTTAACCCTTTGTATCTCATAACAAGGACACCAATAGTTTCTCAAGATGTCAATTTTACTGAGTGTAATTAAGGGAAAGCAAGCAATGCCTAGTCTATGTAGTAAACGCAAATAGTATGGTACCCTGTTTAGTGGTACATAGTTTGCAAGTTTCCGTGGCGGTTTATGTGTGCAAACCTATATGTTGTGGGGTGGGTTGTGTATTAAGAACTGAATAAATATGTATTGGCTATGACATAACTATATGCAGTAATTCTCCTGTTTTTGAGGCCTTTCCGTGTCTGTATGTTGCTTCACCTGTTGACACACACACGTTAGTTGGTTTGTTTAGAAAGTGAATAAAAAGTAGAATTTGGTGGTTTCTCGTTAGTAGTGAAGTAAAACTAGTGGCATTTGTGAACATTATAGCTTTCTTGGGTCCTTTGCATGTTAGAGGTTTATATTCTCAATGAATTGTGTATTGATCTTGGCAGGTGCATAATGGCTGAGTCCAGTCAAACTATGATTCAATTGTGTACTAGATACCGAAAAGGAGAGAGCCCAAAGAACCGGGACAAATCAACAATTATTCAAAGTTTAGTTACGTAGAGAAACTTAAAAAGATACTCCCCAAGTCATTATTCACTAAGCTGGAAAATACATTCCTTGGCGCGATCCGGATAGGAGGTGGTGCACAGACTGGAAAAGGCTTGGGGTTTTCAGGACAGATATACTTCATTTTCTGCTTTCAAGATAGATGGTGACAACAAGAAAAAATGAACTTTGGTTTTACTTTTACAACCAACCAATGAGATTCTCATTGCAAGAATTTTACCTTGGCACTGGACTACCTTGCTGGGAAGCAGAAGATGAAGGCCCGGTAGAAAAGGAGTTAGAGTTCGATTGGCCTCTCCTTGCCGATAAGAAAAAACCGTGGGATCGATAATTTGGTAAAACAGTTACAGGTCTTGGGTGAAGACGCTGAGTGTTTTATCACCTTATAATTCGTGTGATCATCTCTGTCATGTTGTCAATGCCATGCACATTTTGTTGTACCCCCGCCTCCAGTAAATTCTATTATGAAATTCTTTTTTGCATGGATCACACTAATATATTAGACATATTGACCTAAATATACAGAGATTTAGAAATGTAAAAAACGTACCTGAACTGCTAGATATAAGGATTAAACAAGTTATACTCTATACGAATTGTGAGAATAGGGATTTTACTTGAGAGCAAATGACATAGTGTGACATAGAACCCCAACACAGGTACAGTTTCTCACAACAACTCTGCTTTCTCCTTTCATCATCCACGGTTTCTACATAAGTTTGGTTTATGTCATAAACATTATCTATGTGGTAATATTCTCATCCTGATGACTGGTTTTGGCCTTCAACAGTTCCATCATCACCCACAGCTACATCCTCTTCACTTCCTTCATCATTCTCTACACTCTTGGGCTTGCTTGCATCTCCACTCTCCTCGTTTGCTACATCTACTGCTCGTTTCAACCCTTCTTTGGATGTGTCAGCCGCATGACTCATAGTGACGTTAGGCGCCTTGCCATCTGTAGTTGTCCCCATTCCCTCTTTCTTTGACTTCTCTCCTCCATCGTTTCCCTGCAGAAATTTTGGAAGAGCCAAGTGATCATATCACCATATGAAAACTTCCATGGTTCTTTATTTAACTTCAACAAATTTTGAAAGACAGTATAATGAACTTACGTTGGATGAAAAGTAACTAGGGCTAGTGATGGTAACGACTCCTCCATTAGCAAAAGATGGAGCAGTTCTGTCGAAAACCCTGTGTAAAGAAGCAGCTCTGTGTACTCTCTTTGCTAAAAACATAGCCGCCATTGAGTCCAACGTATGAATCTCTATCTCTCTCTCCCATATATACGCAGCCTGAGGATAGGTTTAGTGTCCAGATAAAAACACGTGGCTTGTCACTAAACTTCTGGCGTGTCCTCAAGCAAAGACTTGTTCTTGTACTAACTACGATCGCGTGTCAGTTTGTGTGGTTATTCTCCAAAGGTGAAACAAGAAGAAAGGACGAGTTGATCATGTATCGTTTCATCTTTTGGTATTTGCAATCACAGTAGAAAGACAAAAAGATATATCAAAACTCCAGAACACTATCACAGCTATTGAGATGTAACAAAAAAAGAGTATTTCTTTCTTCAAAAGTTAAAAAGCCTCAACAACAGAAGAGAAAACAACAAAGAAAATGAAATGTAAAAAAGTATTTCAAAGGGAAGAGTCTCTCTACTCGTATGTAAATGAGGCAATAAGTTTAAAGAGTCTCATCCTCAAAAGATGCCAAACTACAGCAACGCAGACTTCCCTTGATCTTAGAGAACGTAGTAGTAACCCAAGACTAGAAGCATTAGTACCACAACAGCAGCTGGAGCAGCCCAAATCCAGTAGTTAGTCTGCTTCTTACGCTTAATGACTGGTCTCGCTAGTGTTTCTGGTCCTCCTCTACTGCGGATCCTGTTCCTTATTGGTTTCTTCTTCGAGACTTTTTCCTTCATCTGCGGCTTCTCCTCCACTGGAGCTTCAATCTCCTCCTTCTCAGCCTCAGAAGCTTCTGGAACTTCCTCAGAGATGGCATCGTACGTGTTGCCGCCTACTGTCTTCTTCTTGGCCGCCTTCTCTCGCTCCTGCAACACACAAAAAAAGAGAAGATTATTAAAACGGAAAAGAGAGAAGGCAAAGAGCATTGATATGATACCTTTTTTTCTTTCTTCTCAGCTTCCTTTTGAGCTCTTATGGCAGCTTTAGCAGCAGCTTTCTCTGCCTGCTTCTTTTTCCTTTCCATGGCTAGCTTGGCTTTAGCAATCTCCTCTTGCTTTCTCATCTCTTTCACCGTAGCTTCGTCTACCTCCTCCTCTTCTTTCTGCGGCTTTCCAAGACCATACACTTCTTCTTCTTCACCATCATCCTCAACAACAACGTTCTTCTCTACTTTCACTGCATCTTTAGCTTTCTCTGTCTTCTGAGCATCAGGAGCAGCAGCATCTGGTTTAGGTGCAGAAACTTGCTCCTCCTTTGGCTGCTGTTTTGCCTTAGTTTTAGGGACAGCCTCGGTTGCAGAAGGAGCTGCCTTTGCTTGTGGTGCCTCTGGAACAACAAGAGGCTTCTCCTCAGGGTTCCTCATCCGTCCATCTCGGCTCATCTGCCTAGCATCAAGCGATCCCAAGAGTCTCTTCTCGTAATCTTCTCTAAAATTCTTCTTACTGCACCAGAGAGAGACAAACTTCTCAACCTCGGCATTGGAGAGAGCCTCAAGCTCATCTACATTCTTTTGTGAAGCCAACTCTCTAGCTTTGTTCAACACTTCACGCCCTTGGTAAAAACCTGAGTTCTGTATATAAATAAAACAAAAGAGTATTTCAGTTTTTGAACAGATCATTCAACATGCTCTAAAGTGTATATGTGTGTGTGTGTGTGTACCGTCTCGTCTCTTTGCTTCCTAAGCTCAAGAATGTTTGAATAAGCTTTGTCCCTCTTTTCAGTCACAGTCTTGAGCTCATTCTCCAGCACCTGAATCTCATCTTTCGTCGCTTTCACCTTCTCACTCAGCTGATTAATCCTCGCTGAAATCGCTTGCCTCTCTTTCTTCACTCCATCCAAACCAGCACCCATCGACTGCAATAAAAAAATAGAAGCATCACATATGAAACTAACAAGATAAGCCAAGAGTAGTGCTCCAATCCCATGACTTCTCTTGTCTTATTACCTTAACTTGATCTTGGATATCATCTTTATGACCCATAGCTTCTTTGATCTTGGCTCTCACTGCCTCATTAGCAATGACTTTATCTCTTGTCCCTTCAAGCAGCCTGATCTCTTTAAGAAGCTGCTTCTCCTCAGTCAACGGAATGCTCTCGTGTTGAATCCGATATTGGTAGCTGTATATCTACCATTTTCCATAAACCAAATGAGAATCAAAACCAATACAGAAAGGTATTTCAAGAGAACAGAGACGATTGATTCTTACCATACTGTTGAGCTCTTCCTGGGAAGAGCAGATAACAGGCCCACGGGAACTCCCACCATCATTGCCTCTTAGCTTCCCAAGTGCTTGCTGCAATGGTTCCATCTCTTTTCTCTTCTCATCGAACTTATTGTTGAACCCCTGACGCTCTGACTTCAACGGGTCCAACATCTCAAACAGCTTGGATCTCTCCGCCTAAAAAGAAACTTCCAAATCATCAGAAAAAAGGTCAACGCTACAACACACACTAAGTACCAAAAAAAAAAAGAAAAGCTTACCCTTTTAGCTTTCAACTCTTCAACAACTGCACTCCTAGCCTTTTTCAACTTCGCAAGCTCCGTATCAGCAACATCAAGCTTAGCTTTGATCTTGGGGTCTTCGAAACGACGGTGCTTAACAAAGTAGAAAGAACGGATCTGCTTAGCAGCAGGCCACTCTTCCGCTGCATCTTTTGGTACATCAGACGAGATCTTGTTGTTACTACTACTACTACTACTACTCTCTTCAGCTTTCTTTGGCGGCTCACCGTGTGAGACTTTATCTCCTCCCACCTTCCCGTTCGTCTCGGGTTTGCCTTCGAAAGGAGCCGGAGCAACCTCAAATCCACCGAAGTTTACAGCCTCAACACCCATCTTCTACAAAAGAAAAAAAAACAGAGGATCCTGTGTAAATAGTTGCAGAGAGTAGAGAAGGTTTTCTTGTGTTATTCACGTTATAGAACATCGTTATATATACAACTTGCATAGAGTAATGCCCAAGTAACCTAGCTATGGAAATATGGAAACATTCCTTACAAGACAGATTTCGTATTTACTATCGTATATACTCCAATACCCTCCCTCAAGCTGGAGTATGAAGGTTTGAAATGCCCAGCTTGAACCGAAATCCAGTAAACTCTCGTTGTCCAAGAGCTTTCGTAAAGATGTCCGCCAGTTGATTGTGAGTCGAGACATGCGCTGTTTTGATGTTTCCTCTCTGTATCTCGTCACGTATAAAATGACAATCAACCTCAATATGTTTCGTTCGTTCATGAAAAACAGGGTTCGCTGCAATATGCAATGCCGCCATGCTATCGCAGTACAGAGTCATCGGTCGAGATAAGGTTACATGTAAATCCCTAAGTAGAACCTTAAGCCAGATCATTTCACAAACCGTGAGAGCCATCGCCCGATATTCAGCCTCTGCTGAAGAGCGACTGACCACGTGTTGCTTTTTCGTCTTCCAGGAGATCGGTGACTGTCCTAATTGGAGAAACCAACCTGTGAGCGAGCGACGAGTTAAGGGACATCCCGCCCAATCCGAGTCGCACCATCCATATAGATGAAGATCAGAGTCGGCCCTCAACAATATTCCTTGACCAGGTGTACCCTTTAGATATCGAACAACTCGTAATGCTGCCTGCCAATGTTCTTCACGAGGTTCATTCATGAACTGTGATAGCACATGAACCGAGTACGCCAGATCAGGTCTCGTTACTACCAAGTAAATAAGTTTTCCGACCAGACGTCGATATGCTGCTGCATCACGAAGAAGCTGTCCATCCGCCAATGCAAGACGGTGATTTTGTTCGAGAGGACATACAGCCGGTTTAGATGCAAGAAGTCCCATCTCAGATATAATGTCTAAAGTGTATTTCCGTTGGGACAAGTAGATTCCTGTAGGGCTTCGAGCAACTTCTATACCAAGAAAGTATTTCAATACTCCAAGATCTTTCATGTGAAAACAAGAGCTTAGATATCCCTTGAATTCTGTAATTGCATCAATCGAATTTCCCGTGATAATTAAATCATCAACATAGACCAAAACATATAGCTGCGTACCATTCCTCATGTAAGAGAACAAGGAATAATCAGCCAGAGACTGTCGAAAGCCATATGCTTTAAGAGCCATTCCGAGTTTGGCAAACCAACAACGTGGGGATTGCTTTAGTCCATATAACGACTTGTGTAACCGACAAACTCGCCCATTAGTCGAAGAAGAGAATCCCGGTGGAAGCTTCATATATACTTCTTCTTGCAAGTCCCCGTGTAGGAATGCATTATGAACATCCATTTGATGGACTTCCCAGTTTCGAGCCGAGACCACAGACAAAACCGTTCGAACTGATGTCATCTTTGCAACAGGTGCAAAAGTTTCTGCATAATCTGTTCCCTCAATCTGGCGATTCCCCAATACAACTAACCTTGCCTTGTAACGTTCGATCGATCCGTCCGAGTGATACTTTATCGTAAATATCCATTTACATCCAAGTGCTTTCTTGCTTGTAGGTAATGATTCAAGGCTCCAAGTATTATTTAATTCCAGTGCATCAATTTCCCTTTGCATAGCTTCTCTCCATCGTGGATCATGCATTGCTTCTGCAAAGCTTTTTGGTATTTTTTCAGTGGTAATCGCAGTTAGAAAGCACTTATGACTGAGAGAGAATCGTTCATCAGACAAAACCTCTCCGATAGGATACTTTACGGTTGATTTTGAACATACCAGTCCCGTTTGGTAATCATTTAGATACGCAGGAGCTTTCCGTTGCCTCTTCCCTTTTCCCAATTCAGCATCTGTAATTCCCTGAGGCATTATATTTGATCCCTCCCTGACATCTGAATCCTTATCAGTATCGTTGTTCTTTGCAGGTTCTCCCAAGTCAGAGTCTACTACAGTAGGAGAAGTAGATATCTCTGTCTCTGCAGACATTTCATGATCTTGAGTTGTTTCAGTCATTGGAGCATTATTCTCTCCATCACATCTATGTTCCTGAGAGCATCTCGGAGTCATCGTCTCGGTTGAAGCTATAGTAGTAGTCTGAGGGTCATCTACTTCCACGAATGGGGTTTCAGGTGATCCCATAGGAGCAGCTTCTGTCATCGATATCACTTTTTCCGTAGTCGAAAAAGGAAATACATCTTCCTCAAATATCACATCTCGAGACACTAAGAACGATTGCTTCTCGAGATCAAACACATGCCATCCCTTCTTACCATATGGGTAGCCAACCAGAACACATTTTCTGCTGCGGCTTTCAAACTTGTCTCCCCTCGTCTCCTGGTTGTGAATATAACACAACGAGCCTAGAACACGTAGCTGTTCATATGCTGGTTGCTTCCCATGAATGACCTCATACGGCGTCTTTCCCTTTAAGACCAGAGACGGTGTACGGTTTATCAAATATGCTGCTGACAAAACGCATTCAGCCCAGAATTCAATCGGAAAATGCCCTTGGAATAAGATTGCCCTTGCCACATTTAATATGTGTCGATGTTTCCTTTCAACTCGTCCATTCTGTTGCGGAGTTCCAACGCATGATGTCTCATGATGAATTCCGTGTTCGAGGAAGTAGGTAGTCATCGATAAGAACTCACTTCCATTGTCGCTTCTAACAACTCGAACCAGTTTGTCAAACTGGCGATGTATCATCGAAAAGAAATAGCGAAGTTTGGTCTGTGTTTCACTTTTCGCATTCATGAGATATACCCACGTTCCTCGTGAGAAATCATCCACGATGGTCAGAAAATATCGAGCACCTGAGTGTGAGGGAACTCGATATGGTCCCCATATATCGCAATGAATCATTTCAAAAATCCTCGTAGTTTTATTATTGCTTAAAGGAAAAGAACACCGAGTTTGCTTAGCGCGATGACAAATCTCACACGCAGAATTCAACATATCAGAACTAGTATTAGAAAACTTAAAATCCTTCAAAGCTGCAACTACTTTCAAAGATGGGTGACCAAGGCGTCGATGCCACAATTCTAGAGACTCAGTCGGAAGAACCTTCGCCACCGCAGCCACTTCCATATTCTGAAAGTAGATCAATCCTCCTCTCGGCTTACCCACTCCAGTCAGGATCCTCGTAGTGCGGTCCTGAAGAATACAAAACGGAACCGACAATTGCATCACACAATCATTTTCTGCCATCAACTGAGTAACTGAGATCAAATCAAAACCCAAATCTTCAATGTAGTAAACTTCAACCAAACTAAGATGAGAGTTTAGCCTAACGGATCCAACTGTATCAGCCAAAACTGTCCTCTTATCCGCTAAGACAATGTATGTAGGTGTAGATTTCCGCAAGTTTTCTAGGATATCTTTCCTACACGTCAGATGATGTGTAGCTCCTGTATCTAAGATCCAAGTAGGAGGAGAAATCATACCAGATAAGTGCTCATCTGCACTGATAGAGGCCGCATTGAGGACGCGTTTCACACTCAGCCACTGCTCATCGCTGAGTCCTTGAACCGCCGTTCGATCAGCTTCGGTAATGGCCAGGTTCGCATGCGCTACATTAGATTGTCTTACAGCCACATTTGCACGACCAGTTCCTCCTCTGCCACGGCTTCCAGATCCACCAGTTGCACCACCTCTTCCTCGACCAGTTCGATTGCGAGGTCTATCACCCCACCATTCCGGATATCCAAGAGTTTGGAAACAACTCTCAGCAATATGACCCGTCCGCCCACAATTTGAGCACACAACAGAGTTGTTTTTGTCTCTTGGTCGCATGGCTTGTTGACTTACAAACGCCATTCCTTCCTGGCGTTCATCACCAAGTCGCTTCTGTACCCGAGTATCCTCATCTTGAGTCACTTTGAGGTACACGTGTTCGAGGTTCGGAATTGGTTCCTGCATCAATAGCGAGGAGCGAACGGTTCCAAACACATTCTCATCAAGACCCATCAGAAAATCATGGACCTTGTCTTCCTCCCGTTGTGCCTCAAGAGTTGCACTGAACTTGCATGTGCATCCGTTGCAGACACAGCTCGGCATAGGACGGTAACACGCCAAACTGTCCCATATCTTTGTAAGTTTTCCAAAGTATGCCTCGATGCTGAGACCAGATTGACGGCAGTTTGCAAGTTCCTTCCTGAGATGTTGAACACGGGGTCCATTCGTCACACGGAAACGTCTGCGTATGTGTTCCCACAAGTCTCTAGCAAGCGGTTTGTGTGAGATGTTCGATCGCAGCTTTGGATCAATCGTCATCTTGATCCACGAGACCAACAATGCATTGATGGTCTTCCAATCTTCATAGTCGGATGAGTCTTCGGTTGGCTGGGGAAGACTCCCATCTACGAATCCAAACTTCTTCCTTGAGCTCAAGGCTGTCTCAAGGTTGATAGCCCATTCTTCATAGTTATCTCCTTGTAGCAAAGGATGTGAGATAACATTCCCGGGATTGTCGTTCGCGGTGAGATCATATGGCGAGATCGTACGCCTTTGGATCTCCTTCGTTGATGTCGTGGTTCCAGATCGAGCAGCAGAGTTCTCTGTCATGCTGTTATCACCCATATCGTAGATCGGTAAGAAATTGAAAGGGATCGAGACTAAGAAAACAAGGAGATCACAAAATTATTTTTTTTTTTCTGCTCTGATACCATGTAAATAGTTGCAGAGAGTAGAGAAGGTTTTCTTGTGTTATTCACGTTATAGAACATCGTTATATATACAACTTGCATAGAGTAATGCCCAAGTAACCTAGCTATGGAAATATGGAAACATTCCTTACAAGACAGATTTCGTATTTACTATCGTATATACTCCAATATCCTGTCGCCAGAGAAGACAAACATCAATACGTGTGCGACGATGTAACGGATCCAAAAGCAAAGGATGCAACTTTAAGGATCTAGATCATTAATCAACTTGTTCATTTCTAAAGACAGATCATAGGAACAGCAAGATTCAGTGTACATACAAAACAGAGTGAAAGATCAAACCTTTAAAGCAGAGTCAGATGAAATGATTCAGAAAGAGAATGAGAAGATATATTATAAGCAGCAAACAATCGAAAGCAAATAAGTGTTCATCACACAGAGTTTCAATAAGGAAAAAGAGAAGGTGTACCGTGAAAGGGGATGGAGATCTGAGGAGTATAACCGAAGAAGAAGAAGAAGAAAGACCCTTTTTAAGAGAGAAAAAAAGGGTATAGCTTTTTCCTGCCTAATGGATTTGTATGCCAAAAAGAAACCTTTGGGGTGAGATCTCAATTCTTAATATATCGAAAAGATTTTATTATTAATGTTTTGATGTTATCAAATCTTTCTCACTCTCCTCTGTTTCTCTCTCTGTCATTAAAGTCAGATATTCGGATTTTTTACCAAAGTGGTAAATATTTAGCTATTTACTCTCTGATACCTACTGAAAATTTGAAAGCCCCTGATTGGGCTATTGCGACTTGTTTGTTCATATTTGTCTATATATTTTTTTTAGCAAAGATAAGGTATCAATGTTAAAAAGCCATCATCGATCTGTTGAGTTTAGTTGTACCTTTAGCGTATTTCCAAACCAAAATCTTATTTTAAAAGAAGCAAAACTTCGAAATAAAAATTTAAAGATTAATTGATGGAATCATAAATCTTCAAAAAAATCTTTAAAAATTTAATTTATTTACATTGTACTCCTTAACATTAACAAAAATTACTAATAATAACAAAACTTCACAAATACATAGAAAATATACATTTAATATATTATACAACACATAATATTATATTATTATATAATAAAAAACGATATAGATTACATATATAACAAAGCAACACACATACACAAAATTTTTAGAAAATTACATATAAAATATCATTTGTAAGATATGTAATTACATATAAAATTACATATTAATTGGCTTAGTGTATTTTTATTTTGTATGAATTTTATTTAATATATTTTTTCTATTGTGTGAAATTTATTTTAATGTTATATAATATTTATTCTTTTTTTATTTTCTTTTGTATACTTAAGTTATTCTAATTAAGATTAGTATATGTATATCTAAAAAGTAATTATAAAGAATTCAAAATTTGAGGATCTGAGGTTGGGTTGGAAATATCTTTAGAATGGTAACTAAATAATGCATAAAATATTGTATGATCGTTTAGTAAACCTGTTATTTAGTTGAAAAATGTAAATAAATTTGTAGTAAATATTTTGTTAGTTAATGTAAATGAACCATTCTTTATCGAGAAGACAAACAAAAAGACACGAGTGGGGAAGAGATGGAAAAGATAGAAGAGAAACAGTTGGTAGGTTGTGTTGAAAACGTGGTGAGTCTTCTCTCTCTCTCTCATTCTGAGGGTACAACTGTCTACTTTTCAGCGACACACGTCTTCTCTCTCTCATTCTGATCTTTAACGCAAGTCATGCGGATTAGATTTTTTTGCATCGTACTTTAACACGACCAGTTCAGGTTCAGACGTAAGCTGAAGTACCTCAAATACCCCTCCTACCTGTTACTATACCCAACTAGTCCTCCCTCCTCTCCAGCACAAATGCGTGGTGTGAACATCAAGACTTTAAAAAAGATGCAAACTCAACTCTGTAATACTGTTCTATTAATTCGAAAAATACTCCGGTTTAATCTACACCACACCGGTTAGTCTAAACCACACCGGTTTAGGCTAAAATCAATCTTGCCTAGGCCTAGTTTAACCGGTTTCATACCATAGGTAGAAGATCAAGAACCTAAAGTTTTTGAATATGGTTATTAATCCGAAGATGAGGCAGCCTCCGCGTAGTTTTGAACAAGCATCCACGCAAAGCTACATCCATAATCAAACATCAGAATATGCCAAATAATAATCCTATAAATGACTTGCATCCATAATCAAATTCCACGGGCACCAAACTGTAGAGGACCAGTAAACAACCTCCTATGCTTCCATAAGAATTCTGACAGCATCATTTAGAGTACCATCAATGCTAAAACCTTGGTGAGTTTCTCGATAATAATAGTATTATTATTGTTTTGTTTATTTTAAAATTTCAAAAAATTGTCCGATTATTAGTAGAATGACAATTGTATAATAAGTTTTTTAAAATTATTTCCGATAGTCTTTCATATGACTCGTTTGCTTTCTCTCCCTTGGCCCAAATCTAAGGGAACAATCCAAAGACAAATATATGATTGATCAAACATTCGATTTTATATATAAAATGATAGTACATGATCAAAAGATGAATTGCACGTTTGACAATCCCCCATTTTTTCTCCACTTCCCCCATTTTCATTTTTTTCTTTCGAAAATGCAATCATTAATGTAGTCGGTCCATCAATGCCTGCTTATTTTCTATCGCCAATGGTGAGCCAAACATAATAAATGATATTTATTAGTTATGGCACTAAACAATAAATATCAAAGACTCTCCGTAACAAACAAACAAAAAAGTCAAAGAGAAGGCACCGTTTCTAGGAAGTGCGTTAAAAACTTAAAACGAAAACATATACACAGATGTGGAAAACCGAAACTCTCAGATCTCTCTTTCTTTTATGTATTCTCTACACAAAAGAGTTTTTTACAGTTTCATTAATAAATCATCAAATACAAATAAATCGCAGACTCCTCCTGGATAATGAAGTGCCTTGAGCTTTCAAACATTCTCTCGTCACGTCCACGATAATCAAGAACCAGGTCTCATGATGATCCCATCGTTTACGTTTCTTAATATGTGTTTTAAAATCGTAGAATATATATAGTGGGAGTAGATCTTTAATTCTTATTTTCAGACAGCTCAGATTTGTCTTTTCGACCTATTTTTTATCATCACAAAGATCGGCTTATACTTGTGATCACGTCGTTACGATTCAAGTTTAGACCAGACAAGGACAAGAATCCAAAACTAACTTTGGTTGGTCGTTTTTGGATTCATTGATCAATATAGATTGCTGATTACGTGTCAATTCTATGTTTTTATTTGGCGTAGGTAAGGGTCTCCATTTGTGAATATATTTGCTTATTTCATTTGACTTATTCTATTACGTAAACATTCGTTTTCAGATCCTATGAATAGGCTCTTCAATGGCGTCTTCAAACTCAGAAAAGAGATGGATCTTCCCTCTAGCTATGGCTTCCCTCATGTTCATATTCCTCACAGCTGTATCTTTCAACATGGGTCTCCTCTCTTCCGTGCGTTCCATTAACTCACTCATCTTCTCCTCATCAAATCTACCCACCACAAACGAAACAACCGTCACATTCGCCGAATCAAAGATTAAGCAACATCCTCCTCCAGTACAGTCTAGTCTTCCTCGCTTTGGTTATCTAGTTTCGGGTTCAAGAGGTGACTTAGAGAGCCTATGGAGAGTGTTGAGAGCTTTGTACCATCCGAGGAACCAATACGTTGTTCATCTCGATCTTGAGTCTCCTGCTGAAGAGAGGCTCGAGCTAGCTAAACGTGTGAGGGAAGATCCTGTTTTTAGTGACGTTGGGAATGTTTACATGATCACAAAGGCTAATCTCGTTACCTATCGTGGTCCAACGATGGTGGCTAATACGCTCCATGCATGTGCCATTCTCTTGAAGCTGAGTAAAGATTGGGATTGGTTTATAAATCTCAGTGCCTCAGATTATCCTCTAGTGACGCAAGATGGTATACATATATTAGCGTCTAGACTTTATTTTTATAGAAATAATGATTTAAAGAATAACCCTTCGTACCATTTTAATGCTCTTTTTTTTTGTATGCAGATCTTATTCATACATTCGCTGGACTGGACAGGAACCTCAACTTTATAGACCACTCTAGCAAACTAGGCTGGAAAGAGTAATGATTCTTGAAACTTCTCTGTACTATACTACTTTTGAGATGTGTGTTGAAAAGAGTAATGATTCTTGTGGGGTTTTATGGCAGAGATAAACGAGCAAAGCCTCTGATCATAGACCCTGGGCTGTACTCGACAAAGAAATCAGATGTCTACTGGGTTACACCTCGTAGAACCATGCCAACTGCATTCAAACTATTCACTGGTGAATACTGTTCATTACTTGAATAACAAGTAATGAAAACTTGGCGACTAAACAATATGTTTTGATGGCAACTTTTAGGTTCTGCTTGGATGGTTTTATCACGTTCCTTCATAGAATATTGCATTTGGGGATGGGACAATCTTCCACGCACGCTTCTAATGTATTACACCAACTTCCTCTCCACACCAGAAGGATACTTCCACACCGTGATATGCAACGCACCAGAGTATTCAGACACGGTGGTTAACCACGACCTGCATTACATCTCGTGGGACAAACCTCCCAAACAACATCCTCGGACTCTCAACATCAACGACACGAAGAAAATGATTGCCAGTGGAGCTGCCTTTGCTCGCAAGTTCAGACACGATGATCTTGCTTTGGACAAGATTGATATAGAGCTGCTCGGTAGAGGTAACGGGAACTTCACGCCTGGTGGTTGGTGTGCAGGCGAGCCCAAATGCTCCAGGGTTGGCGATCCGTCAAGGATAAAACCGGGTCCTGGAGCGAACCGGTTAGGTGCGCTTGTCAGCAGACTTGTTTGGTCATCTAAACTGACTCAAAGGCAATGTAGATAGGCTCAATGCGCTTGCAGCTGAATGCTGTCCTTAGAGATTTTGTCACTAATTTTGAAACCAGAATAATATAGCAAGTAACTTATTTTCTTTACATAGAAACACTTCTCAAAATAGAGTAAACCATTTATAAATTTATCTGATATAAGACGAACAATTCAACAACTAGTAGTGTTCATATGATTCTCAAACATGCATATGGTCCATTAAGATAAGTTGTATATAGTTGTTATTGCACAATGACTTAAGACTTTTACAGGCTATTTACATAGAAAGAGAGAGAGAGAGAGAGAGAGAGAGAGAGAGAGAGAGAGAGAGAGAGAGAGAGAGAGGAGGGAACTAGAAGAGGAGAAGGCAAAGGAGGATGCAAAAAAATAGGAATATTGATACCCGATTAAGAGACTTCTCATGCTGCATCATCCTCTGGTTTTGGTAAGGCTGAGCTATTGTTGTGTTTGTGAAGGTTCCGAATATCCTGGTGTAGACCAAGTCCCCAAACATTCCAATCACCGGGTAGAGAAAACTCATCATCACCGCATTGGCGAGGTCGGTTGATTCAGCTGTGGCGAAGGCACGAGGAGAATAGTGGTGGTTATGGAACGTTGGAGACAGAGATGGTTGCCAAGTGATTAGATTGTTTAAGGTTGACGGAGCGGGTCTGCGCGGTATGTCTGAGTTTTGTTTCTTGGAGGAAAACAAAGACATGCCTCCTCTTCCATAGAGTGGAACCAATGAGGTGACGGTAACGATGGATTTGCAGACAGGGCAGGTGTTCTGATGGTGATCAACGGAGACAGGAGATAACTTAACGTGTAGCCACTTGTAGATGCAAGGCCAGCAGAAAAGGTGTCCGCAGAGTGTGACGACAGGATCATGAGCTGTGTCTAGACAGATGTTGCAATCAAAACAGCCGCTTTCGTTAGGCTGATCTCCCGTTGGACCTGTGATGAGATTAGGTTTTTGTTTGATTAAGAAGCCATCGTCGTCGTCGTGTGCTTGTCGAGCATCGGACCTGAAGAAGTTGCCTTCCATGGGAGGTAAAAATCCTGTTCAAGGGAAAACATAATACTCAGAATCATCATTGTCTTGTCTTTACTTCAAGCAAAAATCAATAAGGGGGAAAACTTTCAGATGTCAACCCTCCCAAAGTTACGTTTTTTTTTTCTTCGAAAATTCAGAATAAGAGAATCGACGAACCTAGCGAGTCGGATATGTTGAGGATGATGATGATGATCAAACTGCGAATGAGACTGGAAGATGTTAAAACGCTTAATATGATATAAGTCTGTGAAGGAGACAAGTTTCCACGAACCAAGGTTTTTTAAAAAGACAGCGACGGTGATTGGCTCCTTCGTCTCTGTTTACTGTTTAGCTTCTTTCCTTATAATTATTATTTTTTTTGTAATTATTGGATAGGTTTTTTGGAAAGGATAAAGGCTGATCTAAAATATCTTTACCCATCCCATACACTATTGTCGGGTCTAAATAAAGACTTGGTGGATCATCATCCTAAATTTTAGACAACAGTAGTATTATTTAATTAATTTTCCAAAAAAAAAATTACTAGTCATTATTTGGAAATGATTTTTTAAATTTGATTGTGATTAAAACAATCCTACTAAAAAAAAATTATGACAAGGTCTAAAACAAATTCTGATTAAACATTTACATTTAAAATTAATTTATATTTTTGTTATTTTTAAAATATGGTAATAACTCATACATCATTGCTAAATTGAATTTGTATGACAATGTTATATCATCTCATAACATATAGAATATAAAACTTATTTGTGTGAATTTAAAAATCCTTTAGTAAGACGAACTGCTAGCTGATGAATTTGTGGTGTATACTTACTTACTACTGTGGACTTCAAGTGGTATCATTAACCTATTATTCTAGTTACTCTTCTTCTTTTTTGAGTTACTCATTTAGTAAATGGTTTTAGCGGTATAATTTTATTTATTTTTTAAAAATAGTTACCCGAAAAAATAAGATAGATACTATTTAATTTAAGTTTGTCTAGACTGTTTGAGATAAATTTAGATATTAGAAATCAGTCTATCATAGTTTAACATAATTAAGATCTGCATTTGCGTGCTTTTACACGAGTAGTTAATTAGATGCTCGATCTTGCCGGCAAATCACTTCCTGCTTCTGCAAAGGATTCCGTATCCAGAAGACGCCCCACGAGTGCAATCCAAATCCAATACTGCGTGTTTGGCCTCCCACTTGATTGAGCTACCTAGACCGGTAAAAATGCAAGTCTTACAGTCACGAGAGAGTAGGGAAGATGTCCTAAATGTATCCTCATCACCAACCAGTGGCATTGCCCCTCCAGGTTTAGCCTGATTTTTTAAACCAGGCCTAGAAGTGCGTCCCAAGATTCCATCAACTTTTGGAGATAGGTTAAGTAACCTGAACCGAACCTTGAGATGCGCGAAACAGTTATCAGAAGGCACGTTGTAACTGTGGATCCTAACGTCTTCTTTAGTCACAGGAACTACATTGACAACAATCTCTGCCTTGTCTTTGATTGTTACGGTCACACGGTTCATGTTTGTCGCTCTCTCAATCTTGATGTCTTTTTGGGGGAGTACCTGCTTAAACGCACATGTGCTTAGTGTAGACAGTAGACTCTAATATGCAAATTGTCAAATACACAAAAACGTTCCTTCATCTATTCTTTTTAGTATATTTACATTTACTACTAATACATGTAGACTTAGAAATTGCATGATATTATGATATTGTTTACCATGTGGAGAGAATTTTCTCCGGGATAACCAAATCTTGGCCGTCGAAAGAGAATCTGAGATGGTCGATGCTGTCGTCCCAAGAGGCTACTTTGGTGGCCTCTAGGGAAAATTTATGAGAGTTGTAGAGGAAGCCTAGAGCTTGAACCCAAGTGAAGTCTCTAGAACGACCAGCGGGTCTGTGTCCAGTGAACCTAGCATTGATCTGAAGGTCAGGGTCCGAGACAAGGCTAAAATGTTCATTGCTCTTCCCGTGGAAATAGACCACAGTCCCATCACCACCTTTCAACCTCGGGTCGTTACAAGCCGGTCCAGGTCTATTGCAATTTAGACTCGCCCCTAAAAATATTACTAATATGAGCTTTACTTATATATAAAGCTTGATTATTAAAGAAAATGTTCCAATCATTTTTTTTTTCTTACTGCGACACTCGGAGGTGCATAGAATGTTACGACAGTCTACGTAGCAGACTTTGTTATTAGTGGCGGCACCGGTGCTGGGACACTCTGGCGGACACAGTATGTACTTCTGGAAGCATAGTTCGTAAGGGTTGCTGCAGTAAACTCCTTGTGACTTGGCTCGCAAGAAACATAACATGATTGAAAGAAGAGTCATCACTAACGATGAGGTTTTTGAGGTCTTCATTTCTAGTCTTTTTCTATTTTATTATCTATGGATATGAGAAGTTGAGCGTTGTTTGACAATTTATAGAGTCAATACTGTGATTATTTTTTTTCCGGAAACAAATTATTTTACTCCAAGATGGGCAACATGGGAGTTGCCCCGGTTTGTGTGCCTTTGGACATTTCACCCACACATGCATTCAACCTTCTTCAACCAAGTTGCATCTTCTTCTTCTTTTTTTTTTTGCATAACAAGTTGTATATATTAATCTGGTTACATTTATTTTCATCAAAATGAATTAGGTTTTTTTTTTTTTTTTTTTTTTTCTTAGTTAGCTTAGTAATCTTGTTATTTTGACAAACAATAATGACCACATTAGTCAGCTTTGTCTTTGATCGTCACGATCACACTGCTCTTTCGTGTCAGCCTCTCAATCTTGATCTCTTCGTCGGATAACTGAGAACATGCAAAGTCAACAAGTGTAGTCCATTAACGCACTCAATCTTCTTAACACATATATACAAATACAATCGGATTCTTACTCCTTTGCATCAAACTATTATGCAACTTGAGCTTTAGTACCTTGATTAATTAAGAGCTATACAATACAATGCAATTGGTTTAATAGTTTAAATTTTTCTCATTAACCGTAAATCTCTCTAACTAAAAGTCAAAATCGTGTTTTCCTTACATGTACAAAACGTTGCATTTCAAGAAAGTTATTTCAAATTTTTTTAAAAAAAAAACTGAAATGCGGTGAGCGTGGATCGAACACGCGACCTTCAGATCTTCAGTCTGACGCTCTCCCAACTGAGCTATCCCCGCAAGTGTGATGAATTGTTTGTGAGTTTAAGTGTTGTCTTATGTAAACAATTTCCGACATTGGCTTCCATTATGCAGATTAACCTTTGTAACCTCTCCATACATGATGGTCCAACAAGAAAACAGTTTGTATGGATACCAGGTGCGTTATAAAATGGAATCATTCGTTCCGAACAAGCTGACTAGCAGTGTGTCTGCAGCTAATGCAAATGAGCTATGATCAGAGCCGGCTTTTAACATGTGCTGGAGGGAGTAGAAACACCATGTCTATCTTTTTTTGCAAATTTTTTTTTTTATAAAGGCCCTTTTGTGGAAAGTACCTTTAAAATAATACATATATATGTATAAATTGGTCAACCATATATTGTGTCTACAACGTCCATTAAATTTATAAGCAGGGCCTACCTATGATTACTTGATTAATGTCAGCTTCTGCCTTCTGCTAGATCAGTTTGTTGGTTTGATTATTTTGTTGTAGGTTCATATACATAGTCTTCTGTCTCGTTATTCGTTAATGTACTCCCAACGTAAATCGTGTTCTTCCTCCAGCTCATGCTTCCTGCAGCAACATGAAAAACACATTCTACTCATTTTATCAACAACCTTTTTGATTTCAAATTTTTAAGCATATTGGTTTTCTATTTGAGGTTGTGTAGTTAATAGTGAATCTTTGTTTTTCCTTTTGATTTGGCCACGTATTTAAGAATGTTGTCGACTGACCACGTTGTAATATGGAGAAGGTGTGCACTGTGAAAGACGACGTAACATCGAAGAAATCATTGTCGGGGAATGTTCATTTCACGCTTTGGGATGGATTCAAACAGCAACGAATGTGGAGTCGCTGTCTTTCTTCAGAACTCGTCTCTTTAGATTTTTGGTACTCAGAGTTTTAAGTTGCGTGAAAAAATTTGAGTTATCCATGAACTCTCAAAAAAATATTGCTTTATATACGTTTTTCTATGTCGCTCATATTTTTTTATTTGTGAGACCATTGCTGTTTGTACACTATATGTGTTTACAGTGTTTACGTCTAATATGATTTAATTTCAAAATATATTTAAGTGTTTTCATGCCTATTTTCAGTTCAATGTGGTATAAATCTAATGCGAGTTGCACAACATGTACAAGTCTACATTGTGAATATCTACGATCGAAGTTGAATGTGAAAATAGCAGATTGCATATTTTAATTGTTAGTCAACAATATTTTTATAAAGAAAGCTTTGGTTACATTTTCTAATTTAAATTGCGAAGTGGTTTATTTTGATTAATTTGGTTATTGGTTTGTACTTTTTTATGAATTTAAAAATCTAAACTAAATAATGTTATTTTTTACGATTTTAAAACCTATGTCAAAATCATGTGCTATTGATTTTATGATTTACTTATTATTTAATCATACAGATTAGTTAATTGATTAATTTACAGTAGATTGTGGATTTAAAATTGCTTCTTTGTTAAAAATATAAAGAATCAAAATTCGAAAATAAAAACCTCCAACTTTTTAAATGATAAAATATATGATATGATATGTGGATTTGCTGGGAAAAGTAGTCTTGATACGAAACCGCGGCCCATTATTGCTCAGCACGTTCGCGTATTTCGCAACTTCTGGAAAATTCAAATAGTCCCCGATTTAAAAAATATCAAACTTATCCAACAATTAGCAATAAACAACACATAAAATTAAACTTAGTGCAGTAGATAAAACACGGGCCCCTCTTCGTCTTCGATCGGCGAAGTTCTTCAAAGTTTCAAAGCAAGAAAGTAAACATGAATCCAGATTCCGATCATCCTCACCTCCCCACCATCAAGATCCACCACCCTCCCTCCCCTCGTCACTCCCACCACCACCACTCCTCCTCCACCCCCTCCGCCGCCGCCGCCACTCCCACTCCAACCGCCGGCGCCCGCCGTAAAATCGGAGTCGCCGTCGACCTCTCCGAAGAGAGCTCCTTCGCCGTCCGCTGGGCCGTCGATCACTACATCCGTCCCGGAGACGCCGTCGTCATCCTCCACGTCTCTCCCACCTCCGTGCTCTTCGGCGCCGACTGGGGCCCCCTCCCGCTCCAGACCCAGCCTCCTCCCGGTTCGAATCATCAGCCTCAGCAGCAGCCTAGCCAGGAGGATTTCGACGCGTTCACGACCTCCAAGGTATCCGATCTCGCGAGGCCGTTGAAGGAGGCTGGGTTCCCACACAAGATCCATGTAGTGAAGGATCACGATATGAGGGAGAGGTTGTGTTTGGAGATCGAGAGGCTGAATCTCAGCGCTGTGATTATGGGGAGCAGAGGGTTTGGTGCTGAGAAGAGGGGGAGTGATGGGAAGCTTGGATCTGTTAGTGATTACTGTGTTCATCACTGTGTTTGTCCTGTTGTTGTGGTGAGATATCCTGATGATCGTGACGGTGGTCCTGCTGCTCCTGGTGGTACTAAGGAAGCTATTGTTACTGTTAAATCGGGTAGGGATGATGATGATGATGAGGAGGAGGAAGAACATGAGGCTAAGGTTGCTGATTCTTCGGCTCGTCATGAACACATCAAAGGTATATGATCACTTGATTGATAGTCTATGTGGTTAGCTTAGTGTTTGAGAGAGATTGTCATAGATAGGAACTTGATCTTTTGACTGTATAACAGTTCTTGACATGATTAATAAGTGAAGAAATGGAATGTTTTCATAACTATTTTGCATATATGGAATGTTTACAGTGTGCTTTACGTGTAATCTGAAACGTAAATCAGTATACTGGAATCAAAATCTTGATGGAGAAACGAGTTATGTAGGAATCATAAGCACTTCTGTTTGCATAAATCAAGTTGGATTTTTTGATTGTTCTTACTTTGACAGTCTTTTTCAATGGTTTTACACATCTGATGCAAGATAGGTATGATAATGCCAAAGCCTATGTTTCAAAAAGAAATTGTCGGTGGTGTTTTGCTTGATTGATTCAGTGATCCCTCTTGTGTTGTGTGTCCTTTAGATTCCAGTTTGAGCTCTTTCAAGTTGTTGAAGGAAATTTAACACTAAGCTTAGAAGTTGTTTTTAAAAATCACCCCAACATAACCAAAGTGAATAATAGTTGATCATCTTCCTTTTACAGATGAATAATGCGCCTTAGTATCTCATTTGATTCACCCTCTTCACAGCCAGGTATATATAAACTACTTTCCCAACTTTGAAACCATCATAATGTGGAATGGACTCTTTCATTATTTGTTCCTTTTATTTTTTATTTTATTCTTTTGAAACTCGTAGGTACAACTGAGGGATGGAAACAAAGGGTTTCAGCTGATTTGTGCAGAGGAGTGTGTGTTGTGTGTGTTTGTGCTAATCTGTTCCAATCATGAAGTCTCTCGATTATTATTCTCAGTCCTTTTTTTTTTCTTAATGATTCACCATGTATGATGATGTTCACATTGTTTAATGATAGAGTTGGTATGAACACAAAAAATCTTTTGGGATTATGATTTTTATTCATCAATTAATTAATGTTAAGTTTAAACTAATTCTCAAACTCAACGTTTGGGATAAAGATCGGTGGTTTGACCTTTGGTACCATGGACTGAAAGCTTGAATGCTTTGATAATTGGTCATGCTTTGATTGTGAAAGCTACCGAATTTTTCCTAACAAAACTTTTGTACTTATTCATCTCCATTTATCGTGGGTTTTGTTTGTTTGTTTTTTGTCAGATGATGGGATTAAGAGTGATGTTTTGATGGGATCTAAATTTGTTTCTTTTAATATATATAACTAAACAGACAAAAACAGTCAACTATTATTCAGAATACTATAGTGTATAAAGAGGATAGATCATGTGAACCAGGAAGATGATGAGATAAGATTAAGGTAAGTAAACATGGGGATGGCCTTATCTTCTTGGGCCATCGATGACAGTTCGGATACTCGACAGATATGACAGGTTCAATACAGGTTCAATGTTCTTGGCGTATGGAAGAAACGTTCAGGACCCATAAATATCTAATATATATTTAAAAATTCTGTAGTCCCCACAATTTTATTTTTGTGGTCGAAATAACAAAGCAAACCACAATCATATATTTATATTTTAATATTATGCATATCAATGTGTCCATTTGTCACCAGTCTCACCCATTCCTTTGATCCATAGAATCAGCCACAAACTTATAATCGATATATGAAATTTCGAATGTAATAAGCATTTCAAATTTTCAATACATACGATGATACGAATCCAAGTTAGCCACTAAGATTTTTTTTTAAAAAAAGAGACAACAACATAATAATGATATTAACAGACCAAATACAATCTTGCACGACAACAATTAACTACCTCAATCACTAAAACAAGTATTGTTAGAATTTCAGAAATGGACGGTGGTAATTTTACCAGAGCGTAAATGGAGGATCAACGGCTGAGATCTCTCCTCGTTCTGGAGACGGCAACGATCAGAGAAGACGACAATGAAGGAGATGAATCAACGGCGCCATCATTCAATGTGGTGCTCTCTCCTTCTAATCTGATGAGAGAGTTAACCTCAGCCGTTGATCTGAACGCGCGTCCGTCTCTTAACGGTCGCTTTAACGGTGGAGAATGGTTTAACTCTGGAGCCGAAGAGCTTCCGATCTCATCCTGCAGTTTCCAAAAATAGAAATCATGATTAATTCCAAAAAGGGAAAGAACTCGAGATTTTTGTTAAGGGTAGATCCGTACATCGGAGCAGTCCCTCCTCCTTTTCCCCACCAGATCTCCGCCGTCAGAAGATGATGAAGAACTCATCATAGGAGGCAGTTGCGCTGCAGCCGCCGCAGACCACGGCACCACTTGATTCTCCGCTTCCTCCTCGTCAACGTCGTCATCTTCATCACTGTACTCCTCATCTTCATCTTCGTCCTCATCATCATCGTACGACTCGGCGCTATCACCGTCCTCATCTCCGAGCCTGAGCCGATCCTCTTCGTTCTCGGAACCATTGCCGACGCCGACGCCACCGGCGGCGGCGGATTTAAGAGCGACGCACGACTCGCAGACGGAGAAGGTAGGGCCGAGACGGAGCCCCGTGGCTTTCCACGGCGTAAGGGACTGGCAAGCGGTGCATAGAAGACAACGCGTGTGCTTAGCGACGAGGAAGTTAGCGCCGTGAACTTTACCGTCGCAGTCCCAGCATAGACTCGCCTGATCTGACTCGCAATACATTCGTGCAACACCGTCGCATAAATCACACTTCTTCTTCCCCATCAGATAATCCACTCTTCGAGATTCTGAGGTTTGCTTCTGTCTCTCTTTTGGTGTTTTTTCTATTTTTTTCTGGGGACAGAAATAATAAAGAGGAAAGTGCAAGTGGCTGGAGGTTGATGATTCTCGTGGCGAGTTTTCTGTGATTCAATTCTTCCTTTGAGGCTAGTTTCGTCTTTTTGTCTCCAGCAAAAAAAATTAATAAAAAATATATTTCTCTTCTTTGGCTTCATAATGCTTCTTTCTATTCTGTGGTCAGGAACAATCTCATTTTCATTCAACTGTGCTTTCTTTAGTATTGAATAATTGAATTAATTAGAAGAATGGTTCAATTATTCATAGCCTACGATTAATATAATCATAATCGCAGATTGTAATTACAAAGAAAACGAACAAAACCTCTGTTGATTGGAGACTAATTTATCATGAAATTGAAATTTGGAGTGTATGTCTTTTCCATTGGTGATGTTTCAATCTTTATTAGGTTTATGTCTTGACTTATTTTCTACTGATCTAGACAAGAGTGTCAAACGAGTTTGTTTTTTTGGCTTAGATCCTCGGTTATTAGAAAACGTATCACATCTATTTTTGACATTAATCTCTGGTTTAATATGTACTACTATTAGTTTATTTAATTTGAAAACCACTTGTTAATGCAGTAGTATTACATATGGCCGCACGCCGTTTTAAGTGGCGACAAACTTATGGTTGAGTTTCGAGATATTTTATAGTAGATGACGTGGCGAGATCTCAGCCTTGGGAGTAGGACAGCGTGATTCTGCTCCGTCCTACGAATAAGTTTCTCAATGGGTTTAGGAGCCACGTGAGCCCACCTGGGAGATGTCTGGACCTTAATACAAGTCTGTTGGGTCCCACCTCAACCACTTGTTTTGTTTTTTCTTCTCCCAATACTTCTTCTAGTTCTCTTTCCAAAGTGATCCAAAGCATTTGTGTGTCTATGTTTTTGTGATAGACGATAAGATAACAATGAAATTTAAAATACAAAAAATCGTTATAGTATAGGCGCGTATTATTTAATTGGACCATAATTCTTAATTTCGTAAATATGGTTTTTTGAAAAGATCTTGTGTTGTGTGTGGCTCTGGCTGACCCATTATAGAACAACGAAAGTTAAATCTGTAATAAACAAATATGTAAACCTATAGGAGAATAGGTTTTATAATATTTCACTTGAGCGGGAATTGACTTCGTCCTTTCAAGGTAGACTTTTAATTTCATCAAAGAGATATCCGGCAAAACATATGAATAAATCGTTTCATATAGAAAAGCCATACGTTTAAAACCCTTAAGACGACGTCTATGAGAAAGAGACTTGAGACACAATACTAACATGGGGCTCTTCGTCCAAGTATTTTCTCTTTCTTTGCATTCACGTTTTCTGGTCTCTTATATTCTCCACGATGAAAGTGTAAGCATTAGAGAGATCTCTCACTAGAGACAACAATCATCTTATATTGTTACGTTTTCATGTGCAAAACTAATTAGGCCTTGAATTTGTTTGGTAGATATCAGATCTGATCATATATTATATGGTATGATAGAGAAATCAAATTAATGTGAAAGATGGCTGATTTTATCTTCTATGTACTAAACGATAAATCACGAGACTGAAAATTTGATCAAAGAATATGTTCTGCATCTTTTTAATCATCCAAAAATTGAATTAACCAATCAAATTTAAAATTAATTTGAAACTACATAAAGACAAGTTATAATAATATACGAGATTAAATATGTATATATGTACCGAAGCATAAACTAAGCGTTTGTTACCAGATTGATCAGTAATTGTTTGATCACAGAGGATAATTTTTATCACTGATGATGACCACTAGCCTATCATGTTCATTAGACATCATACTAGCAAAATTGCGAATAGGGTAATTGTTTTTTCTTCTCTTTATAGTGTATCCGTATATCAATATTTAAAAAGCTGCAAGACTTATTGTAACATCCTGGGTTGTGATATATGGAAATGTTTAAGAGAATTGATTCGGCTACCTATGTCATCAAAGTTGACTTACCTTTTCCGGAGCACATTCTGAAAGAACTCTAGAGTTAAGCGTGCTTGAGCTCGGGTAGTGGAAGGATGGGTGACCTATCGGGAAGTGATTCGCAATAGCGTGCGAGTGAGGCCAAAGCACGGGGAAAGGTCGGTGGTGATTGCAGGTCGCGAACGATGATTTCGAGCCTTCGGAAATTTAACGACCGACCGTCGGATGGGATAGGGCCCACAGGCCGAGAGAGCGAGCGTGGGTGGCCCATTAGCCGTGGGCGGGTCGGGGCGTTACAAGTGGTATTAGAGCCTGGTTGGCCGCCTCGTTCTCGACCCGAGGCGCCTGGAGACCGCTGGTGGGCGAACGAGGACGCTTGCTCTTTCGGGGTGAATTGTAACATCCCGGGTTGTGATATATGGAAATGTTTAAGAGAATTGATTTGGCTACCTATGTCATCAAAGTTGACTTACCTTTTCCGAGCACATCCGAAAGAACTCTAGAGTTAAGCGTGCTTGAGCTCGGGTAGTGGAAGGATGGGTGACCTATCGGAAGTGATTCGCAATAGCGTCGCGAGTGAGGCCAAAGCACGGGAAAGGTCGGTGGTGATTGCAGGTCAAGAACGATGATTTCGAGCCTTCGAAATTTAACGACCGACCGTCGGATGGGATAGGGCCCACAGGCCGAGAGAGCGGTGTGGGTGGCCCATTAGCCGCGGGCGGTCGGGCGCTACAAGTGGTATTAGAGCCTGGTTGGCGTCGGTTCGACGCGTCTTGAGACCTGCTTGTGGGCGCAAGCGAGGAGCGTTGCGTTCTTTGAGAGGGTGAATTGTAACATCGAGTTGTGATATGTGGAAAGGTTTAAGAGAATTGATTTGGCTACCTATGTCACCAAAGTCGACTTACCTTTTCCGAGCACATCCGAAAGAACTCTAGAGTTAAGCGTGCTTGAGCTCGGGTAGTGGAAGGATGGGTGACCTATCGGAAGTGATTAGCGATAGCGTCGCGAGTGAGGCCAAAGCACGGGAAAGGTCGGTGGTGATTGCGGGTCGATGCTTGATGATTTCGAGCCTTCGAAATTTAACGACCGACCGTCGGATGGGATAGGGCCCACAGGCCGAGAGAGCGGTGTGGGTGGCCCATTAGTCGTGGCGGTCGGGACGTTACACTTATATCCAGAAAGAAAAACTTTTTATTACGGTCTACAAAGTTGTGCCAATTACGTAGCCTCAAACTTATTAAGGTTACATTTTATAGAACACACACGATGACTGTGTAGAGGTAACATTCATCAATAACTACACTAATCACCGTGGTATATACACTCCCGAGGGTTTGGTTGGGAATCTAGTAGTATGGAGGAAAGGCATATCATGCTGGAAAGGACAAACGCTAACTTGTGGGACGTTGCAAATGTTAGGCAAGTGCGTAGCGGTCTGGTATATACGGCTCACTATTTGGGGATGACCCTGCTGTTGTCTCTGTTGAACCTGGATTCTAACTTCTTTGGATGCATGCTTCAAGGCTGGGCAAACGCAAATTGTGTCTTCCTGGTGAAGCTCATTGCAGCATTGCTGGAGTAGTGGAAGGATGGGTGACCTATCGGAAGTGATTAGCGATAGCGTCGCGAGTGAGGCCAAAGCACGAAAAGGTCGGTGGTGATTGCAGGTCGCGAACGATGATTTCGAGCTCACGGAATTTAACGACCGACCGTCGGATGGGATGGGCCCACGGGCCGAGAGAGCGGGTGTGGGTGGCCCATTAGTCGTGGGCGGTCGGGACGTTACACTTATATCCAGAAAGAAAAAAAACTTTTTTTTATTACGGTCTACAAAGTTGTGCCAATTACGTAGCCTCAAACTTATTAAGGTTACATTTTTATAGAACACACACACGATGACTGTGTAGAGGTAACATTCATCAATAACTACACTAATCACCGTGGTATATACACTCCCGAGGGTTTGGTTGGGAATCTAGTAGTATGGAGGGAAAGGCATATCATGCTGGAAAGGACAAACGCTAACTTGTGGGACGTTGCAAATGTTAGGCAAGTGCGTAGCGGTCTGGTATATACGGCTCACTATTTGGGGATGACCCTGCTGTTGTCTCTGTTGAACCTGGATTCTAACTTCTTTGGATGCATGCTTCAAGGCTGGGCAAACGCAAATTGTGTCTTCCTGGTGAAGCTCATTGCAGCATTGCTGGAGTAGTGGTGGTCTCTGTTGTGAGCCCTGGGGGTTCTCCATGTTGTCTTCGAAGTCACCGTCAAGGGCCCCGGGACCAACATGTGGTTTCATCGCTTGCTGGTGGATCCATTGCTGGCAAGCTCTTAGGTGTTGGGTTTGCTGAAACTCCTTCCTACATTTCTGTTGTGGGCTTGATGTGCCTATTAGGTTAGTGGCGTCATCTTCATCGAACTCGACGACCGTGCGGTAGATGGAGGCGTGGGTGAGGAGGATGAAGAAGCCGAGAGTGGCGGACACGATGAAGAGCTTGTTCGCCATTTGCTATTTGTGTATGTGTTTGTTGTGAGTGAAGACTGAAGAGGGACGTGAAGGGTTATTTGGTATTTATAGGTGATAACGAAGTTTTGCATGGAGATCACGTGTAACGTTGCTTGCATGTGTTTGTTTATTTGTGAGAGGGATAAGGTTGTTGTTGTCGCGACTAGGTGTTGGAAACTAAAATGTGGTTAGAGTGACAAGTCTCCGCGTCTGCATGCAATGCAACCATGCGTGTATGATGTGTAGCTCATGTTCTGACATGCGACAAAATATAAATGTTTTAAAACATAGGCTAAAACCGAATTTCCGAGTTAAAAAAAATCCGAGTTATTCAATGTTGAAAGCTTTGTTTTCAATAAAGTATTTTTATTAGCTAGTCCATTGTTTACAATTGAGTCCAAATGAGATGTAAGTGTATAACCGTTCACACAATACCAATTACATAGTAGACTATATATTGAAGTGTAAACAAATTAAAGAGGTGAAAAGGAAAAAAAAAACACTTGTAAAAGAAAATGAGACATGAAATACCAAAACAATTTCGACGAAAATGGATATTAACCAAAATTTATAAAGAAAGTTTATGTAATCCAAAATCGTCCAGACAGACAAACTCAATCCAGCTAAATCTCATAAAAAAAAAAAAAACTGATTACACACATCTTATTGGAATTCGAACTGGTGTGAAGAAGCACAAAGCTACCAAGTGCCAAGTGGATACGCAGGAAGCCGAAGCCCACTAAGAGGACAAATATGAAGCCCAGACCCAACAAGAGGTCGCAAAATACAATTCGAGACCAAAATATCTTTACCTCTTCCTCTCGTAACTCTCTCTCCACCCGAAACAGAAGTTACAGACTTTATCCGAATCTAGGGTTTCCTCTCTCTCTTCTTTGATTATCAGATCCTCGAAACCCTACTTCTCGAATCAGGTATGATTATCCTTCTTCAATCTGTGTTTGTTATGTTCTTCATCAGATCATCATTTTGCCCCTTGTTTTGTTCTTTGATTTCTGTAATTTCGAGCTGTAATCTGCTTTCGTCGCCCGATCCATAAGATTTTGTTTGTGATCTATCGGATTCACTTTTGAATTAGAAAAATTCGGATCTTGATTTGATCTCCTAACGAAATTTGATAGATTGGTGTTTTGTTGCTTTACGTGTTTTTTGTAATTTTAAGTGGATCTGCTTAATTAAGTTCGTGGGATATGATCAGTACCTAGATGGTATCTTGCTCAGTGTTGCAGATGATAAGCTAGAGTTGTTTTCTTTAAGTTTTGGTTAATTAATACTCTAATTGAAAGTGACTCGTACTAGAATTGTTGTGTGTGTTTATTGTTTGTTATCGTGTTATGTTTATCTTATGATCTTAGTGCCTTAGCTCGATTGAAGTTTATAATTTTCATCTTCTGCAATGTGTTTTTTACCCTTCTGTGTGTGTGTCAAATTCTTATGTGACGTTGGTAATCTTATTCAGGTCTCAGCTTCTCTGTCCTATTTGCCCATCAGATCAACAAAGTTTCATGTCTGAACTTGATTCCCAGGTCCCTACTGCCTTCGGTAAGTTCCAGTTATAGATTTGATTCATACTTATATCTCTGGTTCATATTGTAGCATAGTGTTCTGTAAAAGATTTCTCATTTTGGAGTCGATAGGAGCTGATGAGGTACTTTTGGATTTTGTGCAGACCCGTTTGCTGATGCGAATGCTGAGGACTCAGGTGCGGGAACAAAGGAGTACGTCCATATTCGTGTGCAGCAGCGTAATGGTAGGAAAAGCTTGACAACCGTCCAGGGGCTGAAGAAAGAGTACAGCTACACCAAGATACTTAAGGATCTCAAGAAAGAGTTTTGTTGCAACGGAACTGTGGTTCAAGACTCTGAGCTGGGTCAGGTGCGTTGTTTCAGAGACTAACTACAAAGCTTAGCAACTGAGTGTGATTAAAAACTCTTTTCCAAAAATTAGTCATTTTCATATATGTGCTAATCTCTTAATTGTGCTGTTGTGAAATGTGTAGGTTATTCAGCTTCAAGGAGACCAGAGGAAGAACGTCTCCACGTTCCTAGTCCAGGTAAATAATTACACACTTTCACGGGCAAGCTAACTAAAAGTTTTTTTGTATCTTATTTCAATTTTTATTTTTGCATGGAACAGGCTGGGCTTGTGAAGAAGGACAACATCAAGATACATGGTTTCTGAGCTGCTTGTGTTGCATTGTCCCTAAGGCTGTTTTCTGTATTGTTATCCTCCCGTTCCAAAACATAAGTTCCTCTTTGGTGATCTCTTGTTACTCGTTTATTTCGAATCTATATCCTATGTTCTTTGCGTTGCCCTTGCTACTTGTGTAATATGAGATTGCTAAGAAATCTTCGTTGACTTTGTCATCTCTTGTCTAAATATTTTTCTTACCAAGATGGTTCTCGTGCTTTATTCTAATTACAGTTTGTTACTATTGTTCTTGTTTTGTCATTTCCTACGAAATCCAAAGAGGCTAATTCAATAAACATTTGAACTGGCGTTCACTAGTTAATTTACCAGAGGCTCTAAAGACTCCGACGCGAACAGAGGGTTAGGAAGTCAAGCAAGTTAATTAACCTCGGCGGTTGTCTTCTCTGTCCGCAGGTTTTGGTACAGTTGATTTCAGGTCCGGTTTACCAAAATTTGGCATTACTGTGTATTAATAAATCACATTTTCTTCTCCTTTTATTTATTTTTATAAGATCTCCGTTCTCTCCGGGGAAACAGGAAAAAAAACTAGAGGAAGAGAAACCGTTATGCTCTGCCTCTCTAATTCACTTAAACCTTTTTGATCATCTCTCCTCTTCTTCTCCATTTCCTCTTTCTTGCGTCCTAAGAAACTTAGGAAACACGGTAGAGATGAAGATACGTTACGTTCATCTAAACCTACTTCTCTTTCTATTACCTATTCTCAACCTTCTTCTGTTTTCGACATCATCTCTAGCTCAAGACTACGGCGAAGATGCCGAGAAGAAAGACACTCCTCCACCAGGTCTCGCCCGTTGCAACGGAGTTTACATGTCTTACAGCTCCGGCGGCCGCGAAAAGCTATATCCACGTACCAACAACGTAACGGCTCAAGCATGGTCGTTCAAAGCAACGGCCATGATCGCCAACACGGGGACTGAAGAGGTCAAAGGTTGGGAGATGTTCGTAGGGTATCGCCACAGAGAGATCATTGTCTCCGCGACAGGAGCTGTCTCGTCGGATGGTGACTTTCCTTACGACGCAAGCAATGGAACGACGTTCATTGGTTCTCCGAATACAGATCTAAAGACATCGATCGAAACAGCTGGTGATCTCACTCAGATCTCAACTAATATCGAGATCACCGGAACTCTTTTCGGTGGTAGAGGCACGGCGACGCCATTGCCGAGAACGATCAAGCTCGTAAACGACGGGTGGGAATGCCCTGCTGCTAATTCTAAAGGTATATACACCCTAGTTCCTCTTAGTTACTTGTTTCACAAGAAACGAACGGTTATGATCGGTTTTGGATTCTTTCGGTCTTGTTTTCGTGTCAGGTGGTACAATGCAAGTTTGCTGCAAGAGGAACCCAAAGTTTAAAGCAAAAGAAAAGAAGAAAACCAAGTTCGCGCGTAGACGACACGGCGACCTGAATATAATCTATGATGTTCTACAAGCCTATAAGAGCAACTACATGGCGCAGGTAACTATAGACAACGATAGTCCGTTGGGACGGTTAGACCATTGGAACTTGACATGGGAGTGGATGCGAGGCGAATTCATATACTCGTTGCGTGGAGCTTACGCAGCTGAGAAAAATCCGTCAGAATGCTTGCACAGCAAGGCAGGACAGTTCTATGCGGATCTTGATTTCTCTCAGGTGGCTACTTGTCAGAAGAAACCGATCATCAAAGACTTACCAGCTGAGCGTAAAGACGATAAACTCATCGGGAAGTTGCCTTTCTGCTGCAAGAATGGAACTCTCTTGCCAGCTCTTATGGATTCCTCCAAGTCTAGAGCCATCTTCCAGTTACAGGTTTGCCCTAAAACATACTATTTATAGTTTCTGGTATAGATAGAAGATTCATAAACATTTTTACTTTAATTTTAATATAAAAATTTCTGTAATCTGGAGGCCATACAACATATGTATAAATAGCTCTTTAAAATATAAAAACCAGATCGAATGAAATGTTTCATCCGGCTGTGTCCAGAAGAATCGGTTCTGTTGGTCTAAAACATGTTTTGATGTGTCTGGTTTAGGTATACAAGGTTCCACCAGATCAGAACAGGACAGCATTCTTTCCTCCTCAGCATTGGAAGATCGACGGTATAGTCAATCCTCAGTACAAGTGCGGACCACCTATAAGGGTTGACCCGACCGGGTTCCCTGACCCTAGCGGTCTCCAAGCAACCACTTACGCAATCGCTAGCTGGCAAATTGTCTGCAACATAACCAAACCTAAACCAAAAGCTGCTCGTTGCTGCGTCTCTTACTCAGCCTTCTACAACGACTCAGCCATCCCTTGCAACACATGTGCTTGCGGCTGCGGAGACATCGACACCGACACTTGCAACGCCAACGCGAGACCGCTTCTCCTCCCTCCCGACTCGCTCTTGGTACCGTTTGAGAACAGGACGTTAAAGGCAAAAGTGTGGGCCAAGAGGAAACACACGGCTGTTCCTAAGAAGCTTCCCTGTCCTGACAACTGTGGAATCAGCTTAAACTGGCATGTTAACTCGGACTACGCTGATGGATGGTCTGCGAGGGTAACGTTGTTTAACTGGGGAGCTAATGCAGTGGAGGACTGGTTTGCTGCTGTGGATTTGGGCAAAGCTGGTTTAGGGTATGAGAATGTTTACTCGTTTAATGGGACGAGAGTTCCACCTAAGAACCAGACCATTTTCTTTCAAGGAGTTCGTGGTATGAACTACTTGATTGGTATCAAGAATGGGTCGAACCCTGCGAGAGACCCGCAGGTTCCAGGGAAAATGCAGTCGGTTATATCGTTTAAAAAGCATTTGGGGAGTTTGAATATTCCAAGAGGTGATGGATTCCCTAAGAGAGTTTTCTTCAATGGAGAAGAATGTGAGCTTCCTAAGCATTTCCCTAAGAAGAGTTCTGTGAAGAGGTTATCATGTATCGGATTCTTGCCATCGGTTCTCCTCGTGGTGACAACGTTTCTCGCGATGGCTGGTCGGTTTTAAGCAGTGTTTAGGCCTGTATTAGTTAATTATGTAAGTTGCTTTTTCTGTTTAGTCATGGTCAAGGAACTTGAAGACAACGTTTGTATATCTCTTTTCAAAGATTTGTTTGATTTATGAAACGTGTATTCATTAATCAAAAAGGGACTGATGTAGATTGATTCTCCGTTAATACACTGTTTCCCTTTATTATAATTGTGCTTTTGGTCTATAGAAGATCATGAGAGAACAAGAAATATATGTTGTTTGTGTGTATATATCGAGTGTAGTAATTCAAGGCTCCAAGATTCTTCCAGATTGCTTTCTACCCAAGGAATTGTTAGAAGGCTTCTCAATACTCCACGGGTTTAGAATCATTAGTGTCCACCAGTGCTATTTCTCAGCCTGCAATAAAAGAGAAGACAACAGATTAAAGACTCTTACCTTTTTTTTGTCTGACAAGAGAGACAAAAAAATATTTTAGAACTAACTATTTGTCAATTTATCATCTTAAAATTAGCTAGTTAATCAAAAAAAAAAGGTAGAAATAACCTTATTAGATATATCATGTGAATTTTAATGGCTACATAACATGTTTACTTAAGCATCCGGTTAGCAATAGAGAACGCAAGAGCAAAGCTAGGGACGAGGAGTCTCAACGTATGTGGGACGAAACAAATACCCAAAGTATTGGGCTTTTGATATTTTAAACCATTCATATATGGGCCTTAGAGGCATTTATTTATTTAAATAATCTAAGGCCCAAAACAGAAACCCTAAAGTACTTACGTTTATATAGTAGTCTCATCAGCAAAAAAAACCTAGACGCTTCAGCTGTTGCTCCTTCCACTTAGCTTCTAACCTTCAAATCTACCGGCGGAGAAAATGGTGAGATATGCATTTCTGACATCTTTCTTCTTGATGTTTCCGACAACCAAGCGACGTTTATGTCTTTAACATCGACCAAGGTTGTGAGATCTCATGATTACTTGTGTTTGCTCAGGTTTTCAAGAGGTACGTTGAGATAGGGAGAGTTGCTCTTGTGAACTACGGAAAAGACCATGGCAAGCTCGTCGTTATCGTCGACGTTGTTGACCAAAACAGAGTAAGTTGATACTTATTAATACATCACAAAGTTTTTTCTTGTCTTTTTGGTCTTCTTGTGTATTTGAACTAGCTTACTGATTCGCTGATACATACTTTAAAAGTCGTTACCTTTTCGATTTGTAGCTGCACATTGTCTGATTCTGAATGAGGTTTGATCGAAATGTGATTAAAGCTTACTGATTCGCTGGTACATACTATAAAAGTCGTAACCTTTTCGATTTCTAGCTGTTCATTGTCTGATTCTGAATGAGTTTGATCGATTTGTGATTAAAGCTTACTGATTCGACTGATATATACTATAAAGTCGTGACCTTTTAGGTTATGAGTCTGAGCTGGTGTTTGTAGATGTTCTAATGGAACCTTGGTTTTGGTCTTGTTGTTTAGGCTTTGGTGGATGCCCCTGATATGGAGAGGATCCAAATGAACTTCAAGAGGTTGTCTCTTACAGACATCGTGATTGAGATCAACCGAGTGCCCAAGAAGAAGGCTTTGATCGAGGCTATGGAGAAAGCTGGTTAGTGTTGCTCTTTAATATATTGTAATGTTTGAAATTTTGTTTAGGTGTTGCAATCTGATTTTGGAAAGTGTTTGCAGACGTGAAGAACAAGTGGGAGAAGAGCTCCTGGGGTAGGAAGCTTATCGTCCAGAAGCGTAGGGCTAGCCTTAATGATTTCGATAGGTTCAAGATCATGTTGGCCAAAATCAAGGTCGGTGTGTTTCTTAAAGAGTTTTGAGAATTCTATGATAAGTGTTAAAAGCTGAAATATTAATTGGCTTGTTGGTTTTGTTTGTTTGCAGAAAGCTGGTGTTGTCAGGCAAGAACTTGCAAAGCTCAAGAAGGAGATCACCGCTTGAGTATTTTATCTGCGAATCTGTTATTGTATTTTTGGTTTTGGATTGCTAGTGTTTTGCAATTTATCTACTCTGTTGAATGAATGTTAGTTTCAGTTTTGAAACCTTTACAACTTACATCTTTCGTTTAATGTTAAGAAGCACCTTTACAACTTATATCTTTCATTTAATGTTAAGAAGCGCCTTTACAACTTGAATGTCTCTACGACAACAGTCATCTATGTGAGCTGATATGGTTCCAATAACGGAATAAAGATTTAAGGCTTTATCCCTATGTAGTTTTCGTGAGTTCAAACGAGTGCCAAAGAAAATGGCTTCACTCAAAGAAGTGTATTGTAATGTTGCATTTTGCCAGTGTTTTTCACATCTTAGTGGTAAGTTTGTGACCGTAGCCAAGTTGACGAAACTTCTAAGAGCTTAAGAGATATATCGAAAATACTTTTTAACATTTCAAAGGATAAAGCATTTTCCCAATATATTAACTTTATATTTTCGTCTCATTTGTTTGTGTAAAGGTAACAAACATTTCGGATTCGTTACACAGAAAACGATATGAAACCCTTCGGCAAAACTTCAAAAGTTTTTACCAAGTTCTATCTTTTTCATCAGTGTCATCGTCTGGTGGAGAATAGAATCCAAGATTCCCGCAACCTGGAGAAGAAGGAAATAAACACGTTTCATTTTCACAGGGGATGTCTTAATGAACTAAACAAAGGAGAAGAGGCTTCTAAGTTCTCTACTAACCGTGAAGACACCACCGATAATGGCGCATACGTTGGTAATAAAATGTGAGAAAGATTTGGAGTTTTCGGTTATGAGAACCTACAACCACCAGAAAAAAAAGAAGAAGATTAGCAGAGTGTAACAACGGTTGGAAGCTAGACAAGCTATGGTAACCGATATATGAGTAAGCAGCAAAAAGAATGTTGAAGCCTACCTGCATCGGTGAGAGCTCGAAGTGAAACTTGGCGACTGGTAAATAGTAACTATGAGCGACGCTGCTATGTGCTGTGTACTCATACTCCTCAATCATTGCATGTCCATTGCTCTTCAATACCTCTGTTTTTACTATTTGAAGATAATGCTCGATCTGTCCATGGCAAACAACACCTTAAAAGCATGCTAAAACAGCATTATTAGATTTCTTCTGATAGTACTGTTTCACTGAACTATACAAACTTACGGTAACATTAGGGCCAATATCATGTTGGTTTATGAAGGAGCGGTCGTCCAAACGGTTGTGGCTTCCGCCGAGATACGGTGCCAAGCGCTTTAAATCAGCAAATGTTTCAGGCAAAATCCTCCGTCCAAACGAAAGATGATTAACGACATGGGACATATTCATCTGAGAAGAGTCAAATGAATGAGATCCCGAGCGAGCTGAAACCATTAGGTTGCCTGGAACCTGCAGAGGCCATAGGAAAGTAACTATTGAAGTTTTTCCAGCGATTTAAAAGGAAAAAGATGAAGCAAGAGTAATTTCTCTTCATCAAATGCATACTTTCTTCACACGCATGTACCCTTCAATTCGGCATCCTCCTGTAGAAGGTGCCTTCTTTAAAGATTTCGACGCATTGTCTGATTTGTCCTCCAATGCTAGTTTTTGGGGCTCTAGATGGATTGGTTCAACCAGACCTATCACCATCTAGGCGAACGCAAGATATTAAGAACTAAGCTTCAAATGAGGCACAAACCCCAACTCTTGTTTAATTTGTCTAAGGGACACGGAAAAGATGTTGAAAGGAAGCGTAGAACAATAACTACCTTCACTAAGCTTTCTGTATCACGATCTCCATAGTAAGATTCATGATCGTGGTGTGCATTGTCATCCCTGTTAAGTAAGAGAATTGAGCAGACGAAAAAGTAGATAATATAGAGCTTATAAGAACCGAGAAAATGATGGTTATGCATTATATGAAAAGAGTTTATATTCTCTTACCTAAGATCACTGCCTTTGCGGAAAATCCGAATGGATGGATACCCTTGTATGTGATTCCTGGAGACAATTTTCAGAGGAAAGTTATGAGAATAAATAATAACTTAAAGTTGGCATAGGGTTACAAAGAATGCATATGCTATAGCAATTGGGATCCTAAAGGAAGTCCTTAACCTATGTTGGTATGTCTTTCTTTGGTTCGACCCTAACTATATTTTTAAGAGGTGGACGTAGTAATTTATATAAACAAAAGCTATTTATACGAAGCCGATATAAAAACTATCAAACCTTCTAGTTACAAATAGAAAACGCATCAGTTAAAGACATCTAAGATCCACATGAGCCGCCAATACATTACTGGCTCATAGTAGCCCATACTCCTGAAGACTTTTCAGTTTTAATTCCATTTTTTTGCATAAATTCAAATAAAGTATTCCGTGTAATATTTGCTCTTGGTAATACTATGCACATTGAAGAAGCTAAGGATGATACTTCTGTAGGGTATGGAAAGTTATCAAGTGTCTTACTTAAGTAAAAAGAAAAACTAGATCGCAAATGATAGGATCTACCTCCGACAGAGATCAACTTCTTGGGTGCAGTCAACTTTTGCCAAAATAACACGTCCGTCCATCTCTGGATCATATCTACCAGAACCAAGAAGGTTATATGTAGCCCTTTATCTAAAGAGAGAGTATAATGGCATACCTCTCTTTTATTTGGTTAGCTGCTTTCTCCCATGATGGTTTCTGAAAATGGAGACTAAAGTTATAGTCTTCAAGTAAAATCAGTAAAGTGGTAACTGTGCATAAAATGCTACTAAAAACCAATCCACCTTTATAAAGTTTTTAAAAATCAACTTGAACCATTGCCAACAAACAAGCAGCACAATGTGGTTTTATATGGAAAATATGCTGTGACAACTAGTATATAAAAAAGCAGGGTAAGTTTACCAGGAGATTACACCAATAGCACCAAGGAGCATAGAAATTAACAACCGAGATTGGATATCTGCAAAATATATGCTTCATATGTTGTCAATAGAAGCAAGAAAAAAAGAGGTACTAGGAAATATTCCCAGTATTCTTGCATGTATTTATATGAAATGTGCAATACGGACTTAAACTCCTTACTCATGTAAGAATGCGTCGAAGTTGCGGGCACTAAGTGATACAGAACCTTCAACAAATTCTTCACCAGATTCATCTCCATGATTAACATGCGATAAAACTTCTCCGGAGTGAAACTCAGAACCAGTGGGTCTCAAATTCGAATCAATAGAAAACTTCCGAATTGTCTTTGTTACATTCAGCCTGTTCTGAAAACAAAAGCTACCAAAATCAGGAGAGAGAACAACTGGAATTTCACGTAACCAATTTTACAGATGTTCAGGAAGAATTTTGGACCAAAGCATGTAGATGAACATATGATGAAACCAAAACTTACAGTTCCTAAGACGTCACTGACATCCACAGATGCGAATTCACATGAAAGTGACGGGAAGCTGCCAAAAAAAGAAAAGAAAAGAAAGAGAATCCGTATCTAGTTAGCTATCAGATAGATTGATGAATTTTGCACGACTCTGTTTGGACCACACATATATGATGATGGCACGCATTCAACAAACAACGCCCTTGCGTAAGATAAACAAAACAGAGTAGAGCAACGTCTATGCACTCTTTAACCTATTACAAAAACTGAAACCATATGACATCTGTGTTGAAAAGGAAGAAAAAACTCAGTAGAGTAATGCACCTTAAGTTAAAATCCATGCGCAAGAAGTCTCCGTCAGAGCTCCTGTCAATAATGATGGACGTTGTTGTGCTGACAGCCAAATAACTACTCAATTCCTGTAGTAGAGTACGCAAACTTACCAAGTCAAAACGCCAAATTGATCGAAATTACATGACAGACATTAGTTTTTTGACTTAAGCACTTGATGAATTGATTAATGTAAGCAAAATGCAGTGAGGTTGTAAACTTAAACCATTCCAAATAAGAGTAGCATAGAGAGGGCTGCTACAATGGACAATCCAGCTCCTGAGAGACTCGCCTCTGTCAAATCCCTCGGGATTTTCCTGCAAGCAACGGAGATACAAATCTCAGATATTACTGCAGACTTCGATACAATTCACCAAGAATCTAACACTTAGAATCACTTCAACAGTCAAATTTACACTAACATCACATGACAATGCTTAGGCAAAACCTACACAGCTTCATGATCGCCTCTTCCACCAACTAAACCTTACCACTAATCAGTAGATTCTCATTGACACTAATGCAAATTGCCTAGATCGAGGAGATTTCGAAGTTTCATATAACAGAAGTGAGGAGAAATTTGCAAAAAAGGAACCTGTAGAAATCAACGGATTTGATCTTGCGCGGAGAGATCATCTTCGTCGGATTACTGGGAGACGAACAGCTGCTTCCTTTGGACTACTTCTAGAAGCTTCGGGACGACGAAGCCACCTCACTTGTGATTTATCCTCCTCATCGTTCAGATTTGTACCATTCTCCCCCCCTATCGGTATTATATTTACATAAATAGTCCCTCTTTTCTTTGGTTCCTTTCCTATTAGACCCAAATAGTTTTTCTTTTTTAATCTAAACATATTAGTACCTTATCATCTCGAATGTTACCATCAAATGTCAATTTCTTCATGCTGGAAGTCTAATAAGTTTTTTTCTTTTGTTCTTTCTGTCGTCTTAAGATTATATTAAAATATGTAAAATGCAATCATATACACATAGTCGACAAAAAAACACTTTCTTCATGACCATGATGATTGCAATCAAGGAGCATAACACATCGATCTTCAAATAAAGGATAGAAACAGAACGCAGAGGCTTCAAAGAACATTATAGTGGAATTGGAAGGGGAGTGAATTTTGACATATACTTGACTGGATTTAATAACCTTATATTTGTGTTTTATATCATTCACTTCTCTGCCATTGTTCTAAACTTTTCCGTAATTCGCACAAATATTTTTTATTTATATTTTGTTTTCACAACTATTTTTGAAATCTTCGGGTAGTTATGTATTAATTCTTGGTTGTAATTTTTCATGAATTTCTTATTAATTTTCTCCAACTTGAGTTTTGTTACCAAGAAAGAGGGTAAATTCTATGAGATATACTATTTTAAAAATAAATAAATCTGTTCAATTTAGTTTAATGAAATGTGAAAAGGTAATATTTTAAATAGATTTCTCTACTTTTTTCTTTTCATAATTTTGTATCTTTTCTTTGAATTTATGTATTTTTAATTATATTATATATTTTCACTAATTCTTTATAGTTTTTTATATTTTATATTTTTAACTTTTTCTAAATCTCTATTTTATCATGTATTAGTAGTTGATTGTGGTTCCTTCAATTTCTTTCTTTTTTTAGATTATTTGTAAAGTTTGAGTTCGGTGGCCAAAAATCAAAAAAGAAAATTCTAAGATACACACTTTTTTACTATAAGTTTGATGAAACGTGAATTATCGTAAATTGATTTTTCTGGTTTTTGTTCTTCTGAATTTTCTATGGGTCAGATTGTTTATGACTTTTAAAACTTTTACTGTTGAGGCTTTTAATTTTGAATTGGCTGTTAAAACTTTAGGCTTTTAAAAAATTGAAATGATTTAGAAATTGCTAAATGCCTAAATTTGTGGCTTTGAAAAAAAAAAGCCAAATTAAGTGTAAAATTAGTTATTTTGGCTTTGAAATTTTTTAGAAAGACTTTTAAGACTTTAAAAAGTTAAAAGCTTGATTCTTAAAACAGACTTTAGAAATAAATCAAAACCTCTAAAGCCATCAAAGTTAAAATCCCAATGAGAACCTATATCTATTATTGATATTTCTGTACTTTTAGTAAGTTTTTTTTTTGTTATATTTTGTTAAGTTTTTATTGTTTAAAATTTTTTAATTTCTTATTTTGATTATGTATTAAATATTGGTTGTGGTTTTCGATAGTTTTTTGCCTAGTTTTTTTTAAAAAAAACTTTAGTCTAGTGATTTTTTGGGCGGCAGTCTAGTGATTCAAAATAAAATATTATATGAGACTCACTTTTTGTTAAGGACTGTCCAATGAAACATGAAAAATCAATATCATAAATAATTTTCCTTTGGTTTTATTAATTTTTTCTATTTATTATTTTAGATACTTTTGAATTATATTGTGTAGTTTTACTAAATTATCAATTGTTGAAAAGCTTGATGACAAATTTTGGTAGGATTTAAAATGAAAGGTTGATTAGAAAAGATGGATTATTGAAATTTTTTAATAGATTTGATATAAATAATAAGTACATAAAATTTAGGAATAAATTTGTAGAGCATCAAAAGATTAGGTGGAAATTGAAGGAAAGAAAAATCTACTTTTTATATATAGAAAGATATAAAGCATAATATGGACAGAACAAAAAAAAAACAGTTGAAAAAATCATTTTAATAAAATACCAAGATATATATACGTATTCAATTTTTAAGTGCATATTGGATAATGATATAAGATCCGGTCTAAGAAAAGATCCGGTCTAACTTACAAAAAAAAAAAGATCCGGTCTAAGAATCTATCTGGTATGTGGACTAATTAAAGATATGATTATGAACGTGCCTTAAAAAGGAAAAAAAAAAGATGAAGAAGATAAGAACGTGTTTAATCTTTACTCAAACGGGTATGATCTTACTCAAACGTGCTTGACCATACTCAATAACAAATTTTAGCACACACACACACATATATATATTGACCGAGCCCTTCAAATATTACAAAATGCAAACCCACATTTCTCAATATACAAACATTTCAAATGGGAAAAATCACAACCTTGAGTGGCATATTAAAAGACAAAGCATCACAAATGAAACTCAACGTGGTTCATTTGTGTAGTTCCGTGAATACCAAAACCATTGACGAAGCTATCTTGAAAGCCACGACTCATACCTCGCACAAACCACCTTCCGACAAATACGTCAAATATCTCCAATCAACAGTGAAAACGTGTTACTGTCCTCAGACCATCAGTGCGATTGTGCAGAGGCTGTGTGTGACGACGGACGTGTGCGTGGCTTCTAAATGTCTCATTCTTATCCATAATATGATTAAATCCGAAAATGGGTATGAAGGAGAAGATGGTCTTCGTGGCACTAATAGTCATCGTAATTTGATTTATAACCAAGGAGAGAGTAATCTTAAGTTGGATGATCTTAATATAGATTCATCTCGTTCTACTAAAGAGTTGGCTCCATGGGTTCAATGGTAAGATCATATATGTATTTGGTTATACTTTTGGTTTGAAGGATTAGAAAGATTGATAGGGATATTGATATTATTCTTTTTATTTTCTGTTATATTTTGATTATTAAAAATTGTTGTTTATTTGAATAGGTACAATGAATATCTAAATATTTACTTAAGCATTGCGGAGGTTTTAGGCGTTGCTCCAAACATAAAAGAGAAAATTGAAGAAAAGCGTTTGGAGACTCAACGAGTCTCGTCTTACACAACCGATTGCATTTTCAAACAAGTCGATTTCTTGGTGAATCTATTCGAACAAATAAGTGTCAGGCCAGAAACCCCGACAGGGAAACCAAACATAATTGTTATTAGGATGATAGGACTAATGGAACAAGATTACATCTCGGTGATGAGATTGATCAAGATAAGGCTTGAAGAATTGGACAAGAGAACAGATGATCCGGCCGAGCTGATTCCTGTTTTCGTGAGGCTTGAAAAGTGTAGGGAGTCTTTGAGCGAGTTCCGTTGGCGATGCGAACATTTGGATAAGGAATTTTGGGATTTGGTACTGAAATTAAAAGGAACATAACGTTAGAAGACTACAAACGATGGATAAAGAACCTGCCCACCAGGTTCGATATAATAAGCTCTTTTATTGTTGTCATAAAGCTGGTTCGTTATTTATTATTGTACATGTCTTATGAATATGAATTGAGATGTATACATGCAATGAATGAGTATAAAATAAAATTGTTAAACCAGTAAAGCCTCTATTTTCAATGTTCTCTCTTTTTTCTGCTAACATCTCTTTATATCTAGAGAGAGAGCACATTTTTGATATAAAACACCAAATACATGAAAGATGAAAAAGACACCGACATAAAGAAGGAGATGATGTACGTATATCAAAGACCCAGAAAACATAAAATACTATATATATATATATATATATTTCTGATAACATTCTTTCATATACCCACATTTTAGATTTAGAGAGCGCATTATTGAAATAAAACACCAAATACATAAAGATAAAAAAGACACGGACATAAAGATAAGTGCATATACAGAAACTGGACGAATGTCTATTCCTTGGACAAAAGCATTTCGTCCATGTCTTTGGACATTTTGACACACATTTGGAGAAGACTCTCCGGGTGCGCCACGTTTTCGTCAAACCTCTCATATGCCATGTGCTATTTCACCACACCTCCAGATAGGGCTGGGTTGCAGATTAAACCCGCCCCGCTAACCCGTCAATCTGTGGATTTCAATTTTTTTTTGCCAAAAATCTGACCCGTACAATCCGTAATTTTATATCAGTATCTGCTCCACTCAAGTTTGCAGGTAACCTGTGGGTTATATATATTTTCTTAAAAATAATTATCTAATTTAATTATTATAAAAATTAATATAAATAATATATTTATAATTAAAATTTTATATATTATTTAGATTTAATTTTTTTAAAAAATATTTACTCTTTCTAAAAAAAATCGGGGTGCGGATTATAAATAATTTATGCGGGACGAATGTGGATTGGTGGATTTTGGATCACGGATATCTGCTGACGCGCACCCGTCCCGCAGCTGATCAGATGGGGCGGGTCCGCGGATTAAAACTCATATTCCCACTTATACCTCCAGGTCCGCCTTGCTTCGGGGTCACATGGACTGTGAATAGGAAGCTCGTGAACTCTTTCATCAGATCTCCTTCCATCTCTCTGAACTGTATCATATTCTTCTTAGGATCCATTGCCTCGGTCCTCTCAGTGACCACCTGTGGCTTCCATCTACTACCCAAAACGCAGTTTTTACCAATGGAATCTTCTAGCGTCTAAAAGTGTTTAAAAGTTTTTCTTTTTGTATAAAAGTTTTGCTTACCATGAATATAGTTCCACGCGATTACACAGCCAACTCTGCCCACCTCCCCCTCTATCACACTATATCCCTTGAGGAATTCAGGAGTGGCTTTAGTCGCATCTTGTGGGCCTTAATCAAATCTTTCCAAATTTAGGTGATTGCATTTTTCATCTCCGAATGTTCAATGTCTATAGTGAATGGAAAATCGATCGCAAAGGTTAAGAATAACCACAATATCGGTAGAGGAAGGGATATATACTTTAGAAAATCTTTGGATGTCTCATGAACTAACAGTTTCAAAATCAAAAGCATTTGCATCGCCAATAAGATTATTTAGATAATTTCATTTTGGAAGTGTATTCTTCGTTTTTTTGCTAGTAAGTTATTTATTTTGACATGTTTTGTTTAGTTAAAGCAATATGACAAATTAAGTTTTTAAATTTCTTATGTTTTAGAAAAAAATTGTTCATTGTTATACTTGGGTCATGAGATGAGCCCTGCCCCTATCAAACCCACCCTTACAAAAGATGAATTGTATTTATTATTTGAAGGGATTTATCATAAGACATTGGTTTCGATTCCGATTGAGAAATCACATACCCTTCAATTAACCAGGAATTATAGTCAATTTTGTCTTGCTACCTCGCTCACTCAGGCGATGGATCTGATACTTAAAACTGTTACATGTTATACTCAATACACTCACGCTATTGCATAAAACATTACAAAAAGTTCATATATCAGTATGTTCCTTCAATATTCTTGTACATGTATATATAGTTGTTTTTGAAACATACATTCTAAAGGTTGATTATGCTTAGTTCTTGGAGATGTCTTTTTCTTCTGTCCACTCAGAGTTTGGCTCGCTCCATGACCTCGGTTTCACGCCAAGCTTGAAATACAACACCATCTCTAATGCCTCAAAGACCTTACTCTCATCCAAAACTTTGTTCCAAACCCCACTCACAATGCAGTAATTGTTGTTATACGGTGTTCGGTGATGTTCCGCGTGCTGTCTCCTTGAAACAAGCAGTCCCATGTCCTGCAACGCCACCACGAGAGGTGGAAGCTTGCTCTTGGTTCCATGAGCCCAAGCATGGAACTGCTGACTAAACATTATGCAAAACGCAAACGTGCTCACAAAGCCATGAACCACCGGGTCATTAAACGCAAGGTCTAGTGGAAGCACCGTGAAGGTTATGACTCGAGCCAGAGCGTGTAGATTGTTGGCAAACTGTCTCCTGGTGATTGTCCAAGGCCACTTGTGGTGACCCTGAAACGCTTCGATTTGGGTGCCTACTATAGGAGTTGACTCATCTCCGTAGTTATCAATGGCCCAGTGGTACACACCAGAGCCTAGATCAGCCAGGATGTACCCTGCATAACCGGCTAGAGCTGGTTCGAGCCAGAGATGAGAACCAACCCCTCCAACGATGGATTTAGCCAACGAGGCAAACAATGTAGTGCAACCAGCTGCAACCCATAAGCGATGAGTCCATGTTGACTGGAGAGATGGGTCGTTGGGAAGAGGAGGACTCACAAAACGTTTCTCAACCACAAGCTTAGGTTGAGGCCTGGTGGTGGTGGTAGTAGCAGAGCACGTGACACGAACATGGAGAAGTGAAGAACGGTGGGTTCTTGGAACTTTGTTGGTGATGGGTCTTAGAGGGTACTTGGTTTGAAGTGATACAGCCATTGAGAGAAAGGTTATGGCTTATGGGTGAAAGGTATCAACGTTTACATGTTTTTCAAAGGTAAAAACAAATGAGAGACGAAGAGATGACGCTACAATTATGTTGTGGTGTACGTTAGAGAAGCGTGGGGCTATTGTAATCGCTAGCTCATTACAAGCTGTGAAACTGTATAGAAAAAGTCTCAAATTTTGGATCCTTTATTTTTTTGTATAAGGACTAACTAATTAACACCCACCATTTTAAAATGATATTAGCCCCCCTACCCTGCCAACAAACAACTAACAATTCAACAAAATAGTTCAATCATATATTTTGAATTTTTTTGCTTCCCAAAAATTACATTTTTAGATTTCACTAATTAATATTAATAAATTGTTTCTAAAATATTAGTTAAAAATATTTGAATTGATTAAATATTATTGGTTGATAGTTACTAAAAATGTATAGTATAAATATGTAATATATTTAATTGTAAGCATATTTATTTTACATGAACATTCTTAAAAAAGTTTTATTTTATTTTGTCTTTAATTTCATGTGGTCAAGTGGAGGTGGTCTCCGATAACGATGCCGCGTCTCTCGGCGATGTCCGCGTCACCAGAGGTTAGTGGATCAGATTCTCTATGTAATGTGCGCTTTTGAGATGTGCCAATTTAATGAATGATGATCTGGAAGACAAACCAATGCATTCCTTACTATAAAGAGATATGTCAACGATGAATGAGATTCAGTTATCCGCGCCGAAAAAACCTCCCACTTTCCATTAATCGCCAGCAAGGCTGTCTAGATCTTATTACATGTGTTTAGAAGAAAAAATACCCTTAAAAATAGTATTAAACATTTTTTTAAAACATAAATAAAGACGGAAAATATAGCCAAGATTGAGGGACACCTGTTAAGTACTGTAACTTGATCTTCTTCATATAGCTAAAAACTAAAAAGAAATCTTTTGAATGACTAAGTATTCGATCTAAAGAGTTGCGCATAACTGGTTATTATATTCTAAACGAGGTTCATTGTTGAGACATGAGAGATAAGAAATTCTCAAATTAATAAAAATTAAATTGTTATGAGATTACATAATTTCATGAGTTATTCAAGTGTGCCTTTTTTATTGGAAAGTCATAGTTTTATTTACTAAACTAGGGAACATAATCAACCAAAGGCTTTACATTTTTATACGGAATCACAAGTTGAAATTATACAACTTAAATCGTATGTAATATACATTTTCCTTATAGTAAAAGTGGGCAGTTTGGCGTCTTGACTTACCTTGAAACAAATAAAAGATGACTGTAAATATATTAACCACATTCTTACTTTAATTATTGAATAAGTTGTAAATTAGGAATAGTTAATCTTCCATTAAGCTTTTTTGGGAAAATGCTCGAGAGTTTATATGGAAAAAGAAAAAACTTCGTGTTTTTAATGAGACAATCAACACGAACATTATTACGCACATGAGATATAAGATAAAACAAAAAAAGGAAAAATATAGATTTTACAAAAAAAGAAGAAAAAATATGGATTTTAAGTTTCAAAAAAAATTGATTAAATGATTTACTTATTTAAGAAATTTTCTTAAGAATTTTTTTCCTTGATGCTTAATGTATGCAAGGTTTTTGGAGATGTGATTTTCTTCTGTTCATTCGGAGTTTGGGTCGCTCCATGACCTAGGTCTCACCCCAAACTGGACATATAACACCTTTTCTAATGCCTCAAAGATCTTATTCTCATCCAAAACATTGTTCCACACCCCACTCACTATGCAGTAACTCATATACGTAAGTTGGTGCCTGTGATGATTCACATGCTGTCTCCGTGAAAGAAGAAGCCCCATGTTCTGAAACGCCACCACTAGAGGTGGAAGGCTGCTCTTGCTTCCATGAGCCCACGCATGAAACTGTTGGCAAAGCAATATACAAAAAGCAAACGTACTCACAAAGCCATGAACCACCGGGTCATTACATGCAAGAACTAGCGGCAGAACCGTAAAGGTTATGCCACGAGCCAAAGCGTGTGAATTATTTGCAAATTGTCGTCTGGTGATAATCCAAGGCCATTTGTGGTGACCTCGTGCAGCTTCGATTTGGGTTCCTACAAGAGGCGTTGACTCATCACCGTAGTTATCGATGGCCCAGTGGTACAGACCAGAGCCTAGATCAGCTAAGATGTATCCTGCGTAACCGGCTAAAGCTGGTTCGAGCAAGAGATGAGAACTAAACCCTCCGATAATAGACTTGGCAAAAGAGGCAAACACGGTGGTGCAACCCGCTGCGACCCACAACCGGTGGGTCCATGTAGATTGTAGAGTTGGGTCGTTGGAGGGAGGAGGATTCACAAGGCGTTTCTCAAGAACGAGCTTCTCACGGTTAGGATGAGACTTCTTGGCGGGGGTGAGAGAGCAAGTAACACGTACACGGAGAAGCGACGGACGATGGCTTCTCGGGATGTTGTTTGTGATGGGACTTAAAGTGTACTTCGTTTGAAGAGGCACAGCCATTGTAGGGGAGTACATGTGATGATGGGGAAGATATCAAGTTTCTATATGTTTTCCAACGATAGGGAAGTATATTATATACTAGGGCCGATCCGCCCTACGGGCGGGATGTCAGTTATAAAATAATTTTCACAGATAATTTATATATATAATATTATGAAATATTGTTAAGTAAACATTGGTTGTTCTCATGTTTAATTAGTTTTACATTTGTTTGAGTGAGGCGTGTATTTGAGTTTGATATATTGTTGTAGTTATGTTGTAGTTTGATTAGTATTTGGCCATTTGGTAGCTACACGAAATTTGATTGATAAGATCGATGTATTTATTTTTTTCTGAAAAGAAAAGCAAATAATAATATTAATTGCCATCCGTATCGGTATTTGTATACATTTTTTGAACGAATTAATATATATCTTCATATTTTCTGCTTAAAATAGAGAAATTATATTATACAAATCCTATTATAAATGTATGTTCCAATGTATATTTCTACAATGAGGCTTATAGATTTTTAAAGAAAAATATAAAATACTACTTTTATCTATATATTTCAGGATGAAACATAACATTTTCTATTGTTTTCAAAAAAAAAAAATCCTTCCAAATTTTGATAAACTTGTTAGTATAAGTTAATTTGAACATATATGTGAGATATAATTATTTTAATGAATTTTAGTATTTGTTTTTAGATCTTTTATGATCATTTAGATGTTTTTAGTGTATATGAGTTTCTTTCATCAATCTGTTTTGCTACCAATATACCTTATTATAAAGAGACGTAAACAGAAGAGAAAAAGCACACCTTATAAAGAGAAATAAACAGAAGAGAAAAAGCATTGGTGTTAATATGCGACCACTCAAGTTAATAATTCTCCCAAATAATACAAATAGAGGCTCTGTTTTCCGAATGAGCTCTCAGGTCCAACAACTGCTCCTTGTCTACCACAGTATAGCTTCTCCACAATCTAACCCTTACAACTTCTTACCTATACAATAACAACAAAACACAATTCAAGTTTTCAGTAACTCAATTGAGTAGATGCTCAAAAATATGGTTCCAAAGCAACAATATGAAACCTGACAAGCTAAAGTTTTCAGTAACTCAATTGTATACCACAGTATAGCTTCTCCACAATCTAACCCTTACAACTTCTTACCTATACAATAACAACAAAACACAATTCAATTTTTCAGTAACTCAATTGAGTAGATGCTCAAAAATATGGTTCCAAAGCAACAATATGAAACATGGCAAGCTAAAGTTTCAATCTATAAAAGCACATAAAAATGAAAACTTTTACCATATATCCACAATTTGCTTGAAAAAGACAAAGAAAGTTTATATTTTTACCTGAAGCAGCAACTCTACGTTTGCCAAGCTTGGATCTTTCAAGCAACTCAAGCTCCTTTGCAGCTTCCATCCTCTGCTTCTCCAACTCAATCATCATCCTCTGCTTCGCACCTTGGATCCTCTCGTACACCTCTCCCAACTTCAAGATCGCTCTCGCCAGCTCCCTACACGAAGACCCTTCACCTCCATTCGGATCCACATCCTCCACTCTCCGAGGATTTAGATTCTTAAAGGTTCTTTTACCTCTTTCTTGAGCATTCTTCCTCCAACTCTTCCTTAACACCTCCAACAGATGACGAAGAATTGATTTCCACCACAACGCAGCATACTTGGACCTGTTCCTTGTCTCCACAAGGCACTAAATTGTTGTTTCTTCCTATAAAGCTACAGACTTGATGTGGCCCCAAATCAAGTTGTGATGATCTAATGCTGCTACTATAGACAACTCCACCAAAAGATGGTAAACCGTTGTTCCCCCCAGTAAAGCTACAGACTTGAGGAAGGTATCCACTAAAGGAATCGAACTGAGCTCCAATATTGTTGTTACATACTTGTCCTTGCTGTGGCTGCAGATTCACACCAGACGATAACCCAAAATCCTGAAAGAGGTCATCCTGACCCGTCTGTATAGATGCATAAGGATCTTCACCTTCGTTGCTGCATAATCAAGAACAAAATCTCCATCAAAAACCAATGATAGCAAAAGATATAAACTTTGAAAAACATATTTGTGATTATTATCATAGTATATATGCAATTGGAAAATGAAAGTCGGAAACTTTAAGAGACCCAACACATCACAATTGAACAATCATTATCACCCACCTCATCATCATCCTCCAAGAGCTTCCACTCGATTTAGATCCGGTCGGATTCTTCAATGCATGTTTCAAACCTCCGGCGGCGGTGGATTTCATCACCGCAACGGGACCGATCATGAAGTCGAGCCTCTCGAAGAAGCACCAAGACGAAGAAGAAGAAGGCGAAGCTTGAGCTCAAAAACAAAAGAGAAAGGACCAAAGTGCAAATATATGTAAAACAAAAGAGAAAAAAATGTAAACTAATATTTTATATCAGCCGATCTTAAGCTTTACACGGGATTAGGTCGTTGCTTGATGAAGAATAAATTGCGGCTTCATATCCTCTGCAATTTGAGTTGAGATCGACGACTTTGGGAGCTGAGATGGCTGTTGATCGCGACCTCCACGCGGCGGTGAAAAGATGAACGCCACTCACGCCGAGAAGTTGCGGGTTGCCATGGCGAGGTCGCTGAAACGAATAAGGTAAGGAAAGAACTTCGTAAATCAGATTTAAAAGATGATTGTGAGAGGAGGATATCTAACCTTTTTATACTTCCGGGTACACCACCATAAATGGCACCATTTTAAATAGCATGGAGAAGTTCAGACGTCACCTCCGCCTAACGAAGGGGAGAGACAATCTCCATCTCCTCGTTACATTAGATTTAGGGTTAGGGACGATTCCATCTACTCGGACCGGAAAACATTTAATTTTAAAGCCCAAACATGTAAACACATGGGAATAAATCAAAGCCCATCAAATTGAAGATTTAATGAAACGATGTGTTTTGTTTGTCTCGGACACGTGTCATACTTAGAAAGACTGCATTTGTGACCTGTCATCCTATGTGGCTTCATGGGAGGAATTTAATCCCTACTTTATAATAATAGATAACACTCAAAAGAGACTAAAGGATAATAACATAAGAAATCAGTTAAGGGAATGTGTCTTCATTGATGAATGAATATTAAACATACGCAATCTATATATATAAAGTAATGTTTCACTCTTTCCTAAGGCCATCCACGTCATCAAGTCATTGAATCTCAAGGTGACACGTGTCCCTTCCCGTGAAACGCATCGTTTCATTAAAAGAGTGATTTATTGGGCTTCGCTTTCTTCATCGTAGATGGGCTTCTGTGACTTCGATGGGGTCTAGCCTGGGACGGCTTTTTTCACTCTAAACCTAATCGGCGAAGGACGATACTCGAGCTTTTTCTTCTCTTTCGTGCGCCGCTGAATGAAACCGATTCGGATACTTCACATCGGCTGTAACGTTCTCTGTTAGAGTTTCGTCATCAATCCCCTTTTGCACTCCCCCACTATGCCCTCTTCAATGTTCGCTCAACTGAAGGCGGCGATTATTCAAGATAAATAGGGTCGATCTTTCTCTCTTCGTTACATCTTAAGGACCTTTTCAGATTTTGATGTTTTTTATTCAAATGATTCCGGCGAGTTTCTTACTGTTTGTTCATCAACGTTTTTTGATTCAGCGAGCCTTCCGCCGTGGAGAGATCGAAACGACTCCATAACTTCATCTGCCTTATCTACTGGTCAGCAGAGATTCCTCAGGTGCGTCAAGTTATTGTTTTCCTTTGCTTCTTCTTCTCTGTCTCCTTCTACCGAGAGATGATGCCGTTGGAAACCAAATGTATCGACTTTAATAAATGGAGTCGATGATGCGTTTGAAGCTTCCCTTGGAATCGAGGACAAGAGGAGCTGCTTAACAAACGGGAGATGAGCCACAAGGATCAAGGCGTCAACAGAGGTAGTAGCGAAGGAGGCGGTGATGGATATTTGCAGAACCTGAAATCCTCTGTTTCTTTGTTAAGGTAAGAAGCTGAAAAAGATTTCACAGCCTTTGTTGGAAAAAAAACCTCCTCGAAAACCAACGACGAGACCAAGAACTGTCCAGAAGCAAATGAATGTAATGGTTCCTTCCCTCTTTCCCGCTATAACACAATTCACTATTGTAATTTCTAAACATTTACAAGAAAATGGAATACTGAATTGGATGAAACCATTGCTTGATCACTACAATAACAACAGGTTAAAGATGAGGGGGATCAGCGAGCAATCAACACATCACATGTTCAAGCAAAGAGTAATGAGAACGGTATCGGGTTTGTTAAGCTTCTCGGACGTTACCGTGGTAAGTTTTTCTTTTCATGTGTTTTTGCTTTGGAAATTACAGTAAAAAGACCTTTTGAGCTGTTATTGACCAATGGCTACTCGATCATTTACAGCAGGATCCATAGCTATGTACATAAGCTAGCTATGTATAGCTTGCTTTGTTGCTTAACATTTTCATTCCTGGTTGCTGGCTGACTCTATTTCCCGGATTGTGGCTAGCGGAGGAAGTAACACAGGCTCTTATGAAGCCCCTGAGGCAGCGGAAACACGATCAGAGATGTCCTTGCCTCCTTGGTTTCTTCAATTTTTTCCCTTTTTTTATGTCTTCAATTTATTATCTACGAATTCTTTGTGTTCTACTTTTGAATCTTTTCAGTTGTAAAAAAGAAGAACAGTAGAGCAATGTCCCCAATTTTAGTGAATAAAATTGAATCTCCATGCAATGTCATCTTCATGTACTTTGAATCTTCTCTTTGTTTTGGTAAAAGAGAGGACAGGTGTTTTTCTTGCCAAAGATTGTAATCTCCAGCTGCTTTTTTGTTATCAATAATGCAGCTTTCTAAAACTCTCTCTCATCTTTGTTCCTTACTAAATATTCTGGTTGGCTTATTATGTATGTTGCTAAAGATTATGTAAAATTTTGTTCTGTTATTAAAGAGATCACGTCTAAGAGTTTTACTCTGGCAAATCTATAGAACACAATTACCCAATGAAATTATAGAATTATCATACACAACAAAAACATATACACAGCAAACACACACAAATAAATACAGCACGTAACAAATTATTCGATGGTATTAGTCTCCCATCACCATCACTACCATGGAATAGTCATATAATCATTAACTATTATTAATTTAGACATATTAATAGCTAAATAATATGTTTAACATTATATATATAAGTTGTTAGTTTTAAGTATAATCGGAATATTAATAAATAAAAATAAATTATTTAGATGTATATATCTAATAAACAAATTATATTTAGCAAGGGCAATGTTAAAAATTATTTTCTATAAATTAATAATTATCGTTTAAAAACTATTCAGTATCATATATAACTTACAAAAACAATAAAATAAATAGTGATTTTAATTAAAATTCTGAAAATAAACGTTACAATATTATTGAGAATAATTTAAATATATATTTTTATAAATACTAAACAAAAAGCTCAACCATAATTTAATATTGATATGAAACTAGAAATATATATATATTTGCATAGTCCAGCGAAAAACTTAATGCACAATAACCTAATAACAAACAAAAAATAACAGAAATAAAATTAAATAATTTCTACTAAAACAAACAAATTAAAATATCTATACATACATAATAAAAATAAAACACAATTTCATTAATAGTTATAACAATTGTTCTACAAAATTTAGTCAACCTCAACATTTACTGACTTCAATTCTTCTGCAACAAACAAGTTCGACAGAAAAATATCATTATTTTCAGTTACAAAAAATGTTAGAATGAATATATTGGAACAAATTCCCGCGCGAAGCGCGGACTTGCCCTAGTACTGTATATAGAAGTGTTAACTCGGCTAACTGACCAAAATGATTATATTTAATTAACTTACAAATTAGGCTAAAGTTTTTGTGGTGTACATTAGAGATCCGTGGCCAGCATGTGCCATTGTCAACGTGATCGCTAGGGAATTGTTTAGCTGTGAAACTTAAATAACATTTTCAAAAATTGGAATGCTTAATTATAGTTTCTGAAGTTACCGACTTAAAAAAAAAAAGAGTTACCGACTCCAACCTAATATATTTTCTAAATGGTACTATGAAACAAAAACTGAATCCAGATTTCTATTCGTTCTTATTTTGTTTAATATAGTTAGGAATGAATTAAAGATAACTACAAAAAATTCACTTTGGTTAGCGACGTAACTTGGGTCAGGGGTGTAGTAGCCTGTTGGAAAACTGCCGTCTAGCCTTGTGGGTAGGGCCTGGGCATTTTTAACATGGACCCGAAAACCCGAATCGGAACCAACCTGAAAATATCCGATCTAAAATCGAACCGAAAATTTATAAATATCTATTGGGTCCAAAATTTTTCTACCCGAATGGATCCGGACCCGAAAAAACCCGACCCGAATAGACCCGGACCCGAAAAAAACTCGATCTGAATAGACCCAACCCGATAAGAACCGATTCAAACCCGACTTAAAAATTTTAAAATATATTTTTATTAACAATCTTTGTCATTATTTTGTAACATTTTTAAGTAACATGAAGTTTGAAATGTAAAATATAGAATTAAAAATATTCTATTTTAACTATTAATAGTTTATTTTAAGTTATTTTGTAAAATTTTAAATATATATGATAAATTTTGACTAAATTCGATGGAATTTGAGTATTTCATTTCCTTTTTATATCCTAAACACCCGAACTCGATCCGAATCCGAAAATTATAGATATTTTAATTATAGATCCGAACCGACTAGGACCCGACAAGACCCGATCCGGAACCGACCCAAAAATTATGGATACCTAAATTTTCAAGACCCGGACCTGACAAAACTCGACCTGAACCCGACCCGATGATCCGGATGCCCAGACCTACTTGTGGGGACCAAGAAACGCTTAGAACACCTCCAATAGAAATATATATATATTGAAATTCTAAAAAATATATAGATATATATATTAAAAAATATTTTAAAAAATTTTGGATTGAATTTCCCGTAAAGTTAATAACCCATAACTAAAAAATAATATTAATATATATATATATATACGCATATATATTTTTAGAACTCTAATGATAGAACTCCCCATTGAAAATATTCTTAGCTATTTATATGTTAGAAGCTTGTGGTTGTGAATCCGCTTCCCATTCAACTCTAAAATAGACATGGGTGTTGATTGTAGAGTTGAGTCGGTGGACAGAAGATTCACAACCACAACCTATTTCTAACGGTGAGAGTTAGTGGTGTTAGCAACCGAGCACGTACATGGAGAAGCGACCAACGCTTATTTCTTGGGATGATGCTGGTGATGGAACTTATTGGTACTTCGTCTGAACTGAAGAGGTACATCCATTGAAAGGAAGTAACATGCATCCATGTGATAGGATATATATCAAGTTCTGGTCTTTTTCAAACAACTTTCAGAGGAAGAGACTGTAACATCATAAATCATTAAGAGAAAATGTTTCTTCATTAGTTTCAAAAAAAAAAAGTCTCTTCATTAACGAATAAAGTTAAATATACACTCTATATAAAATATGTATGTATACGGGTAAGACATCAAATCTAAAAATAAAATAAAAATCAATTTTTTAGGTATTATCGAAGCTAAAACCAAGGATATGTAGAGGTATACTTACGCGATATCAACAAAACCATAGTATAAAAACATTTTACTTTGAATAGCCTAACCTTTGTTGACAAACGAAACGAGCCTAATTTTTGTTCACAAAAAAGCTTAACATTTCTTAATTATGAGAATACATAGAGAATATTTATGTAACCAAAAGATAAGATATATATGTGAATGTGGCAACTATCATATCGTAGTAGTACTGATCTGTACGTACGTTAGAGATGCGTGGCCAGCATGTGGCTATTGTACTCGCCACCGCATTACCAGCTCTGTAACTTGTACTGAAGTTTCTTTAACCCAACATTACTATCAGGCCCCCTCAAACCAAGATGTTCTTCAATCGGTCCTTAGGTTAACGTCCATCCACAAAGACCTCCGAAACAAAAACATCAAGATACATATACTCATCAAGCACCAAAATATGTTACCATGTTGATCGTGTTTAGCTCTCGATTCTTTGAGCCCGTTTAACTCACCAGACTTGATCGAATGTCAGTACACAATTCCGGTTATTGATTGGCTAGATATTGAAGATTACATGGATAATAAGATGTCGTGTGACTAGATATTGAAGATAACATGGATGATAAGATGTCTCGTGAATCCATTGTTGTGCGTCGAACCCGACTATGAAGTAAAGTATGTGATATCCTAAAAAGAATTCCCTAAATCAATATTATTTTTGAGTAGACATTTGCCTTCATAAGACATTGCTTGCCAAAATATGAACATTAATGCTGAGGTAATTCTGACCGGTTTAAGATAATGTCCGGTCATGCAAGCTAAACTAGCTTGTATTGGATCGGTTTTCGTTTATACTTCAAAACAGAGAGAACCGTATAAAAGATGTTATCGAGATAATGGGCCTAATTTCCACAGAAAATGACCCAACTAAATCAGAAAAACCAAAATAATCTAAATGGGCCAAAACCTTTTATATTGGGCCATATCAGGCCCAAATCAGAAGATATTTTGGTTTTTTCCTTTGGTTCTATAAAAACATAACCGAGACAGCTTTTGACCTTGTCCGAGAGATAACAACCCTCACAAAACTGCATCTCCTCCGCTGTCTCGTCTCTTCGCGTCATGATGCAGCAGCCTCCTCCAGCCGCCAACGGTTCCGCCGCAGCAGGGTCAGGCGATCAGCAAGCTTACCACCACCACCAGCAATCGTGGATGATGCAGCAAGGCCAGCCGCCGGCAGGATGGAATCCCCAATCGGCGCCGTCTCTAGGTCAACATCAACAGTACGGCGGTGGATCTCAGACTCCAGGATCAGGTGACGAGATCCGCTCCTTGTGGATCGGAGACTTGCAGCCATGGATGGACGAAACCTACCTCATCAACAGCTTCTCTATCACCGGCGAGGTAATATCAAAAAGCTTATTTATTAAACCCTTTGAAGAAAGTCTTAACCTTTATTGTCTCTTAAGGTTCAACAAGCCAAAGTCATCCGCAATAAGCAGAGCGGATTCTCCGAAGGCTACGGCTTTATCGAGTTCGTGAGCCACGCTGCAGCTGAGAGGATCCTGCAGACTTACAATGGTACTCCGATGCCTAACAGCGAACAGACCTTCAAGCTGAACTGGGCTGGTGAGAGGCGCCAGTCCGAAGGCCCTGAGCACACTGTTTTCGTCGGAGACTTGGCGCCTGATGTTACTGACTACATGCTCACCGAGACGTTCAAGGCTGTGTATACCTCTGTCAAGGGTGCTAAGGTTGTGATTGATAGGACCACTGGACGGTCAAAGGGGTACGGGTTTGTTAGATTTGGGGATGAGAGTGAGCAGATAAGGGCTATGACTGAGATGAATGGTCAGTACTGCTCGTCTAGGCCTATGCGTACTGGTCCGGCTGCTAACAAGAAGCCTCTTACAATGCAGCAACCAGGTATGTGTTTTGTTAACTTTGTTTCTGATACTCGTGTGTGAATATGTTGAGTGGACTCACGTTTTCTTTAACTGTCTATGTTGATTGATTGTATATGTTACTTGATTGTCTCTTCCGTGGGGTATTATTCTTTTAGTTAACGCCTATACGTTTCTAATAGCTTTTATA